>JAWPHD010004562.1:137500-184492 GCA_037043455.1 Cyrtodaria siliqua | reverse complement strand
TATAAAACGACAATATCAGGAATATTATCTGTGTTGAGTTGCAGTTATTTAGGATATATAGTATTAACAATAGTAGAAAACGACAATATCAGGAATAGTATCTGTGTTGAGTTGTAGTTCTTTAGGATATATAGTATTAACAACAGTAGAAAACGACAATATCAGGAATATTATCTATGTTGAGTTGCAGTTATTTAGGATATATAGTATTAACAATAGTAGAAAACGACAATATCAGGAATATTATCTGTGTTGAATTGTATTTCTTTAGGATATATAGTATTAACAATAGTAGAAAACGACAATATCAGGAATAGTATCTGTGTTGAGTTGTAGTTATTTAGGATATATAGTATTAACAACAGTAGAAAACGACAATATCAGGAATATTATCTGTGTTGAGTTGCAGTTATTTAGGATATATAGTATTAACAATAGTAGAAAACGACAATATCAGGAATATTATCTGTGTTGAGTTGTAGTTCTTTAGGATATATAGTATTAACAATAGTAGAAAACGACAATATCAGGAATAGTATCTGTGTTGAGTTGTAGTTATTTAGGATATATAGTATTAACAACAGTAGAAAACGACAATATCAGGAATAGTATCTGTGTTGAGTTGTAGTTCTTTAGGATATATAGTATTAACAATAGTAGAAAACGACAATATCAGGAATAGTATCTCTGTTGAGTTGTAGTTCTTTAGGATATATAATATTAACAATAGTAGAAAACGACAATATCAGGAATGTTATCTGTGTTGAGTTGCAGTTATTTAGGATATATAGTATGAACAATACTAGAAAACGACAATATCAGGAATAGTATCTGTGTTGAGTTGTAGTTCTTTAGGATATATAGTATTAACAATAGTAGAAAACGACAATATCAGGAATATTATCTGTGTTGAGTTGCAGTTCTTTAGGATATATAGTATTAACAATAGTGGAAAACGACAATATCAGGAATAGTATCTGTGTTGAGTTGTAGTTCTTTAGGATATATAGTATTAACAATAGTAGAAAACGACAATATCAGGAATAGTATCTGTGTTGAGTTGCAGTTATTTAGGATATATAGTATTAACAATAGTAGAAAAAGACAATATCAGGAATAGTATCTGTGTTGAGTTGTAGTTCTTTAGGATATATAGTATTAACAACAGTAGAAAACGACAATATCAGGAATATTATCTGTGTTGAGTTGCAGTTCTTTAGGATATATAGTATTAACAACAGTAGAAAACGACAATATCAGGAATATTATCTGTGTTGAGTTGTAGTTCTTTAGGATATATAGTATTAACAATTGTAGAAAACGACAATATCAGGAATAGTATCTGTGTTGAGTTGTAGTTCTTTAGGATATATAGTATTAACAACAGTAGAAAACGACAATATCAGGAATAGTATCTGTGTTGAGTTGTAGTTCTTTAGGATATATAGTACTAACAATAGTAGAAAACGACAATATCAGGAATATTATCTGTGTTGAATTGCAGTTATTTAGGATATATAGTATTAAAAGTAGTAGAAAACGACAATATCAGGAATATTATCTGTGTTGAGTTTCAGTTATTTAGGATATATAGTATTAACAATAGTAGAAAACGACAATATCAGGAATATTATCTGTGTTGAGTTGTAGTTCTTTAGGATATATAGTATTAACAATAGTAGAAAACGACAATATCAGGAATAGTATCTGTGTTGAGTTGTAGTTCTTTAGGATATATAGTGTTAACAATAGTAGAAAACGACAATATCAGGAATAGTATCTGTGTTGAGTTGTAGTTCTTTAGGATATATAGTATTAACAATAGCAGAAAACGACAATATCAGGAATGTTATCTGTGTTGAGTTGCAGTTATTTAGGATATATAGTATGAACAATAGTAGAAAACGACAATATCAGGAATAGTATCTTTGTTGAGTTGTAGTTCTTTAGGATATATAGTATTAACAATAGTAGAAAACGACCATATCAGGAATATTATCTGTGTTGAGTTGTAGTTCTTTAGGATATATAGTATTAACAATAGTGGAAAACGACAATATCAGGAATAGTATCTGTGTTGAGTTGTAGTTCTTTAGGATATATAGTATTAACAATAGTAGAAAACGACAATATCAGGAATATTATCTGTGTTGAGTTGCAGTTCTTTAGGATATATAGTATTAACTATAGTGGAAAACGACAATATCAGTAATATTATCTGTGTTGAGTTGTAGTTCTTTAGGATATATAGTATTAACAACAGTAGAAAACGACAATATCAGGAATAGTATCTGTGTTGAGTTGTAGTTCTTTAGGATATATAGTATTAACAATAGTAGAAAACGACAATATCAGGAATAGTATCTGTGTTGAGTTGCAGTTATTTAGGATATATAGTATTAACAATAGTAGAAAACGACAATATCAGGAATATTATCTGTGTTGAGATGTAGTTCTTTAGGATATATAGTATTAACAATAGTAGAAAACGACAATATCAGGAATAGTATCTGTGTTGAGTTGCAGTTATTTAGGATAGTATTAACAATAGTAGAAAACGACAATATCAGGAATAGTATCTGTGTTGAGTTGCAGTAATTTAGGATATATAGTATTAACAATAGTAGAAAACGACAATATCAGGAATAGTATCTGTGTTGAGTTGTAGTTCTTTAGGATAGATAGTATTAACAATAGTAGAAAACGACAATATCAGGAATAGTATCTGTGTTGAGTTGTAGTTCTTTAGGATATATAGTATTAGCAATAGTAGAAAACGACAATATCAGGAATATTATCTGTGTTGAGTTGCAGTTATTTAGGATATATAGTATTGACAATAGTAGAAAACGACAATATCAGGAATAGTACCTGTGTTGAGTTTTAGTTCTTTAGGATATATAGTATTACCTATAGTAGAAAACGACAATATCAGGAATATTATCTGTGTTGAGTTGTAGTTCTTTAGGATATATAGTATTAACAATAGTAGAAAACGACAATATCAGGAATAGTATCTGTGTTGAGTTGTAGTTCTTTAGGATATATAGCACTAACAACAGTAGAAAACGACAATATCAGGAATAGTATCTGTGTTGAGTTGTAGTTCTTTAGGATATATAGTACTAACAATAGTAGAAAACGACAATATCAGGAATAGTATCTGTGTTGAGTTGTAGTTTTTTAGGATATATCGTATTAGCAATAGTAGAAAACGACAATATCAGGAATAGTATGTGTTGAGTTGCAGTTATTTAGGATATATATTATTGACCATTGTGGAAAACGAAAATATCAGGAATAGTACCTGTGTTGAGTTTTAGTTCTTTAGGATATATAGTATTAACAATAGTAGAACACGAAAATATCAGGAATATTATCTATGTTGAGTTGCAGTTATTTAGGATATATAGTATTAACAATAGTAGAAAACGACAATATCAGGAATAGTACCTGTGTTGAGTTTCAGTTCTTTAGGATATATAGTATTATCTATAGTAGAACACGACAATATCAGGAATAGTATCTGTGTTGAGTTGCAGTTCTTTAGGATATATAGTATTGACAATAGTGGAAAACGACAATATCAGGAATAGTATCTGTGTTGAGTTGTAGTTCTTTAGGATATATAGTATTAACAATAGTAGAAAACGACGATATCAGGAATATTATCTGTGTTGAGTTGTAGTTCTTTAGGATATATAGTATTAACACTAGTGGAAAACGACAATATCAGGAATAGTATCTGTGTTGAGTTGTAGTTCTTTAGGATACATAGTATTGACAATAATAGAAAACGACAATATCAGGAATATTATCTGTGTTGAGTTGCATTTATTTAGGATATATAGTATTAACAATAGTAGAAATCGACAATATCAGGAATGGTATCTGTGTTGAGTTGTAGTTCTTTAGGATATATAGTATTAACAACAGTATAAAACGACAATATCAGGAATATTATCTGTGTTGAGTTGCAGTTATTTAGGATATATAGTATTAACAATAGTAGAAAACGACAATATCAGGAATATTATCTGTGTTGAATTGTATTTCTTTAGGATATATAGTATTAACAATAGTAGAAAACGACAATATCAGGAATAGTATCTGTGTTGAGTTGTAGTTCTTTAGGATATATAGTATTAACAACAGTAGAAAAGGAAAATATCAGGAATAGTATCTGTGTTGAGTAATAGTTCTTTAGGATATATAATACTAACTATAGTAGAAAACGACAATATCAGGAATATTATCTGTGTTGAATTGCAGTTATTTAGGATATTTAGTATTAACAATAGTAGAAAACGACAATATCAGGAATATTATCTGTGTTGAGTTTCAGTTATTTAGGATATATAGTATTAACAATAGTAGAAAACGACAATATCAGGAATATTATCTGTGTTGAGTTGTAGTTCTTTAGGATATATAGTATTAACAATAGTAGAAAACGACAATATCAGGAATAGTATCTGTGTTGAGTTGTAGTTCTTTAGGATATATAGTATTAACAATAGTAGAAAACGACAATATCAGGAATAGTATCTGTGTTGAGTTGTAGTTCTTTAGGATATATAGTATTAACAACAGTAGAAAACGACAATATCAGGAATATTATCTGTGTTGAGTTGCAGTTATTTAGTATATATAGTATTAACAATAGTAGAAGATGACAATATCAGGAATATTATCTGTGTTGAGTTGTAGTTCTTTAGGATATATAGTATTAACAATAGTAGAAAACGACAATATCAGGAATAATATCTGTGTTGAGTTGTAGTTCTTTAGGATATATAGTATTAAAAACAGTAGAAAACGACAATATCAGGAATAGTATCTGTGTTGAGTTGTAGTTCTTTAGGATATATAGTATTAACAATAGTAGAAAACGACAATATCAGGAATAGTATCTCTGTTGAGTTGTAGTTCTTTAGGATATATAGTATTAACAATAGTAGAAAACGACAATATCAGGAATGTTATCTGTGTTGAGTTGCAGTTGTTTAGGATATATAGTATGAACAATACTAGAAAACGACAATATCAGGAATAGTATCTGTGTTGAGTTGTAGTTCTTTAGGATATATATTATTAACAATAGTAGAAAACGACAATATCAGGAATGTTATCTGTGTTGAGTTGTAGTTCTTTAGGATATATAGTATGAACAATAGTAGAAAACGACAATATCAGGAATAGTATCTGTGTTGAGTTGTAGTTCTTTAGGATATATAGTATTGACAATAATATAAAACGACAATATCAGGAATATTATCTGTGTTGAGTTGCAGTTCTTTAGGATATATAGTATTAACAATAGTAGAAAACGACAATATCAGGAATAGTATCTGTGTTGAGTTGTAGTTCTTTAGGATATATAGTATTAACAACAGTAGAAAACGACAATATCAGGAATATTATCTATGTTGAGTTGCAGTTATTTAGGATATATAGTATTAACAATAGTAGAAAACGACAATATCAGGAATATTATCTGTGTTGAATTGTATTTCTTTAGGATATATAGTATTAACAATAGTAGAAAACGACAATATCAGGAATAGTATCTGTGTTGAGTTGTAGTTATTTAGGATATATAGTATTAACAACAGTAGAAAACGACAATATCAGGAATATTATCTGTGTTGAGTTGCAGTTATTTAGGATATATAGTATTAACAATAGTAGAAAACGACAATATCAGGAATATTATCTGTGTTGAGTTGTAGTTCTTTAGGATATATAGTATTAACAATAGTAGAAAACGACAATATCAGGAATAGTATCTGTGTTGAGTTGTAGTTATTTAGGATATATAGTATTAACAACAGTAGAAAACGACAATATCAGGAATAGTATCTGTGTTGAGTTGTAGTTCTTTAGGATATATAGTATTAACAATAGTAGAAAACGACAATATCAGGAATAGTATCTCTGTTGAGTTGTAGTTCTTTAGGATATATAATATTAACAATAGTAGAAAACGACAATATCAGGAATGTTATCTGTGTTGAGTTGCAGTTATTTAGGATATATAGTATGAACAATACTAGAAAACGACAATATCAGGAATAGTATCTGTGTTGAGTTGTAGTTCTTTAGGACATATAGTATTAACAATAGTAGAAAACGACAATATCAGGAATATTATCTGTGTTGAGTTGCAGTTCTTTAGGATATATAGTATTAACAATAGTGGAAAACGACAATATCAGGAATAGTATCTGTGTTGAGTTGTAGTTCTTTAGGATATATAGTATTAACAATAGTAGAAAACGACAATATCAGGAATAGTATCTGTGTTGAGTTGCAGTTATTTAGGATATATAGTATTAACAATAGTAGAAAAAGACAATATCAGGAATAGTATCTGTGTTGAGTTGTAGTTCTTTAGGATATATAGTATTAACAACAGTAGAAAACGACAATATCAGGAATATTATCTGTGTTGAGTTGCAGTTCTTTAGGATATATAGTATTAACAACAGTAGAAAACGACAATATCAGGAATATTATCTGTGTTGAGTTGTAGTTCTTTAGGATATATAGTATTAACAATTGTAGAAAACGACAATATCAGGAATAGTATCTGTGTTGAGTTGTAGTTCTTTAGGATATATAGTATTAACAACAGTAGAAAACGACAATATCAGGAATAGTATCTGTGTTGAGTTGTAGTTCTTTAGGATATATAGTACTAACAATAGTAGAAAACGACAATATCAGGAATATTATCTGTGTTGAATTGCAGTTATTTAGGATATATAGTATTAAAAGTAGTAGAAAACGACAATATCAGGAATATTATCTGTGTTGAGTTTCAGTTATTTAGGATATATAGTATTAACAATAGTAGAAAACGACAATATCAGGAATATTATCTGTGTTGAGTTGTAGTTCTTTAGGATATATAGTATTAACAATAGTAGAAAACGACAATATCAGGAATAGTATCTGTGTTGAGTTGTAGTTCTTTAGGATATATAGTGTTAACAATAGTAGAAAACGACAATATCAGGAATAGTATCTGTGTTGAGTTGTAGTTCTTTAGGATATATAGTATTAACAATAGCAGAAAACGACAATATCAGGAATGTTATCTGTGTTGAGTTGCAGTTATTTAGGATATATAGTATGAACAATAGTAGAAAACGACAATATCAGGAATAGTATCTTTGTTGAGTTGTAGTTTTTTAGGATATATAGTATTAACAATAGTAGAAAACGACCATATCAGGAATATTATCTGTGTTGAGTTGTAGTTCTTTAGGATATATAGTATTAACAATAGTGGAAAACGACAATATCAGGAATAGTATCTGTGTTGAGTTGTAGTTCTTTAGGATAGATAGTATTAACAATAGTAGAAAACGACAATATCAGGAATAGTCTCTCTGTTGAGTTGTAGTTCTTTAGGATATATAGTATTAACAATAGTAGAAAACGACAATATCAGGAATGTTATCTGTGTTGAGTTGCAGTTATTTAGGATATATAGTATGAACAATACTAGAAAACGACAATATCAGTAATAGTATCTGTGTTGAGTTGTAGTTCTTTAGGATATATAGTATTAACAATAGTAGAAAACGACAATATCAGGAATATTATTTGTGTTGAGTTGCAGTTCTTTAGGATATATAGTATTAACAATAGTGGAAAACGACAATATCAGGAATAGTATCTGTGTTGAGTTGTAGTTCTTTAGGATATATAGTATTAACAATAGTAGAAAACGACAATATCAGGAATATTATCTGTGTTGAGTTGCAGTTCTTTAGGATATATAGTATTAACTATAGTGGAAAACGACAATATCAGTAATATTATCTGTGTTGAGTTGTAGTTCTTTAGGATATATAGTATTAACAACAGTAGAAAACGACAATATCAGGAATAGTATCTGTGTTGAGTTGTAGTTCTTTAGGATATATAGTATTAACAATAGTAGAAAACGACAATATCAGGAATAGTATCTGTGTTGAGTTGCAGTTATTTAGGATATATAGTATTAACAATAGTAGAAAACGACAATATCAGGAATATTATCTGTGTTGAGATGTAGTTCTTTAGGATATATAGTATTAACAATAGTAGAAAACGACAATATCAGGAATAGTATCTGTGTTGAGTTGCAGTTATTTAGGATAGTATTAACAATAGTAGAAAACGACAATATCAGGAATAGTATCTGTGTTGAGTTGCAGTAATTTAGGATATATAGTATTAACAATAGTAGAAAACGACAATATCAGGAATAGTATCTGTGTTGAGTTGTAGTTCTTTAGGATAGATAGTATTAACAATAGTAGAAAACGACAATATCAGGAATAGTATCTGTGTTGAGTTGTAGTTCTTTAGGATATATAGTATTAGCAATAGTAGAAAACGACAATATCAGGAATATTATCTGTGTTGAGTGGCAGTTATTTAGGATATATAGTATTGACAATAGTAGAAAACGACAATATCAGGAATAGTACCTGTGTTGAGTTTTAGTTCTTTAGGATATATAGTATTACCTATAGTAGAAAACGACAATATCAGGAATATTATCTGTGTTGAGTTGTAGTTCTTTAGGATATATAGTATTAACAATAGTAGAAAACGACAATATCAGGAATAGTATCTGTGTTGAGTTGTAGTTCTTTAGGATATATAGCACTAACAACAGTAGAAAACGACAATATCAGGAATATTATCTGTGTTGAGTTGTAGTTCTTTAGGATATATAGTACTAACAATAGTAGAAAACGACAATATCAGGAATATTATCTGTGTTGAATTGCAGTTATTTAGGATATATAGTATTAACAGTAGTAGAAAACGACAATATCAGGAATATTATCTGTGTTGAGTTTCAGTTATTTAGGATATATAGTATTAACAATAGTAGAAAACGATAATATCAGGAATATTATCTGTGTTGAGTTGTAGTTCTTTAGGATATATAGTATTAACAATAGTAGAAAACGACAATATCAGGAATAGTATCTGTGTTGAGTTGTAGTTCTTTAGGATATATAGTATTAACAATAGTAGAAAACGACAATATCAGGAATAGTATCTGTGTTGAGTTGTAGTTCTTTAGGATATATAGTATTAACAATAGCAGAAAACGACAATATCAGGAATGTTATCTGTGTTGAGTTGCAGTTATTTAGGATATATAGTATGAACAATAGTAGAAAACGACAATATCAGGAATAGTATCTGTGTTGAGTTGTAGTTCTTTAGGATATATAGTATTAACAATAGTAGAAAACGACAATATCAGGAATATTATCTGTGTTGAGTTGCAGTTCTTTAGGATATATAGTATTAACAATAGTGGAAAACGACAATATCAGGAATAGTATCTGTGTTGAGTTGTAGTTCTTTAGGATAGATAGTATTAACAATAGTAGAAAACGACAATATCAGGAATAGTATCTCTGTTGAGTTGTAGTTCTTTAGGATATATAGTATTAACAATAGTAGAAAACGACAATATCAGGAATGTTATCTGTGTTGAGTTGCAGTTATTTAGGATATATAGTATGAACAATACTAGAAAACGACAATATCAGTAATAGTATCTGTGTTGAGTTGTAGTTCTTTAGGATATATAGTATTAACAATAGTAGAACACGAAAATATCAGTAATATTATCTGTGTTGAGTTGCAGTTATTTAGGATATATAGTATTAACAATAGTAGAAAACGACAATATCAGGAATAGTGCCTGTGTTGAGTTTTAGTTCTTTAAGATATATAGTATTACCTATAGTAGAACACGACAATATCAGGAATGTTATCTGTGTTGAGTTGCAGTTATTTAGGATATATAGTATGAACAATACTAGAAAACGACAATATCAGTAATAGTATCTGTGTTGAGTTGTAGTTCTTTAGGATATATAGTATTAACAATAGTAGAAAACGACAATATCAGGAATATTATTTGTGTTGAGTTGCAGTTCTTTAGGATATATAGTATTAACAATAGTGGAAAACGACAATATCAGGAATAGTATCTCTGTTGAGTTGTAGTTCTTTAGGATATATAGTATTAACAATAGTAGAAAACGACAATATCAGGAATATTATCTGTGTTGAGTTGCAGTTCTTTAGGATATATAGTATTAACTATAGTGGAAAACGACAATATCAGTAATATTATCTGTGTTGAGTTGTAGTTCTTTAGGATATATAGTATTAACAACAGTAGAAAACGACAATATCAGGAATAGTATCTGTGTTGAGTTGTAGTTCTTTAGGATATATAGTATTAACAATAGTAGAAAACGACAATATCAGGAATAGTATCTGTGTTGAGTTGCAGTTATTTAGGATATATAGTATTAACAATAGTAGAAAACGACAATATCAGGAATATTATCTGTGTTGAGATGTAGTTCTTTAGGATATATAGTATTAACAATAGTAGAAAACGACAATATCAGGAATAGTATCTGTGTTGAGTTGCAGTTATTTAGGATAGTATTAACAATAGTAGAAAACGACAATATCAGGAATAGTATCTGTGTTGAGTTGCAGTAATTTAGGATATATAGTATTAACAATAGTAGAAAACGACAATATCAGGAATAGTATCTGTGTTGAGTTGTAGTTCTTTAGGATAGATAGTATTAACAATAGTAGAAAACGACAATATCAGGAATAGTATCTGTGTTGAGTTGTAGTTCTTTAGGATATATAGTATTAGCAATAGTAGAAAACGACAATATCAGGAATATTATCTGTGTTGAGTGGCAGTTATTTAGGATATATAGTATTGACAATAGTAGAAAACGACAATATCAGGAATAGTACCTGTGTTGAGTTTTAGTTCTTTAGGATATATAGTATTACCTATAGTAGAAAACGACAATATCAGGAATATTATCTGTGTTGAGTTGTAGTTCTTTAGGATATATAGTATTAACAATAGTAGAAAACGACAATATCAGGAATAGTATCTGTGTTGAGTTGTAGTTCTTTAGGATATATAGCACTAACAACAGTAGAAAACGACAATATCAGGAATAGTATCTGTGTTGAGTTGTAGTTCTTTAGGATATATAGTACTAACAATAGTAGAAAACGAAAATATCAGGAATATTATCTGTGTTGAATTGCAGTTATTTAGGATATATAGTATTAACAGTAGTAGAAAACGACAATATCAGGAATATTATCTGTGTTGAGTTTCAGTTATTTAGGATATATAGTATTAACAATAGTAGAAAACGATAATATCAGGAATATTATCTGTGTTGAGTTGTAGTTCTTTAGGATATATAGTATTAACAATAGTAGAAAACGACAATATCAGGAATAGTATCTGTGTTGAGTTGTAGTTCTTTAGGATATATAGTATTAACAATAGTAGAAAACGACAATATCAGGAATAGTATCTGTGTTGAGTTGTAGTTCTTTAGGATATATAGTATTAACAATAGCAGAAAACGACAATATCAGGAATGTTATCTGTGTTGAGTTGCAGTTATTTAGGATATATAGTATGAACAATAGTAGAAAACGACAATATCAGGAATAGTATCTGTGTTGAGTTGTAGTTCTTTAGGATATATAGTATTAACAATAGTAGAAAACGACAATATCAGGAATATTATCTGTGTTGAGTTGCAGTTCTTTAGGATATATAGTATTAACAATAGTGGAAAACGACAATATCAGGAATAGTATCTGTGTTGAGTTGTAGTTCTTTAGGATAGATAGTATTAACAATAGTAGAAAACGACAATATCAGGAATAGTATCTCTGTTGAGTTGTAGTTCTTTAGGATATATAGTATTAACAATAGTAGAAAACGACAATATCAGGAATGTTATCTGTGTTGAGTTGCAGTTATTTAGGATATATAGTATGAACAATACTAGAAAACGACAATATCAGTAATAGTATCTGTGTTGAGTTGTAGTTCTTTAGGATATATAGTATTAACAATAGTAGAACACGAAAATATCAGTAATATTATCTGTGTTGAGTTGCAGTTATTTAGGATATATAGTATTAACAATAGTAGAAAACGACAATATCAGGAATAGTACCTGTGTTGAGTTTTAGTTCTTTAAGATATATAGTATTACCTATAGTAGAACACGACAATATCAGGAATAGTATCTGTGTTGAGTTGCAGTTCTTTAGGATAGATAGTATTGACAATATTGGAAAACGACAATATCAGGAATAGTATCTGTGATGAGTTGTAGTTATTTAGGATATATAGTATTAACAATAGTGGAAAACGACGATATCAGGAATATTATCTGTGTTGAGTTGTAGTTCTTTAGGATATATAGTATTAACACTAGTCGAAAACGACAATATCAGGAATAGTATCTGTGTTGAGTTGTAGTTCTTTAGGATATATAGTATTGACAATAATAGAAAACGACAATATCAGGAATATTATCTGTGTTGAGTTGTATTTCTTTAGGATATATAGTATTAACAATAGTAGAAAACGACAATAACAGGAATAGTATCTGTGTTGAGTTGTAGTTCTTTAGGATATATAGTATTGACAATAATAGAAAACGACAATATCAGGAATATTATCTGTGTTGAGTTGCAGTTATTTAGGATATATAGTATTAACAATAGTAGAAAACGACAATATCAGGAATAGTATCTGTGTTGAGTTGCAGTTATTTAGGATATATAGTATTGACAATAGTGGAAAACGAAAATATCAGGAATAGTACCTGTATTGAGTTTTAGTTCTTTAGGATATATAGTATTAACAATAGTAGAACACGATAATATCAGGAATATTATCTGTGTTGAGTTGCAGTTCTTTAGGATATATAGTATTGACAATAGTGGAAAACGACAATATCAGGAATAGTATCTGTATTGAGTTGTAGTTCTTTAGGATATATAGTATTAACAATAGTAGAAAACGACAATATCAGGAATATTATCTGTGTTGAGTTGTAGTTCTTTAGGATATATAGTATTAACACTAGTGGAAAACGACAATATCAGGAATAGTATCTGTGTTGAGTTGTAGTTCTTTAGGATATATAGTATTGACAATAATAGAAAACGACAATATCAGGAATATTATCTGTGTTGAGTTGCAGTTATTTAGGATATATAGTATTAACAATAGTAGAAAAAGACAATATCAGGAATAGTATCTGTGTTGAGTTGTAGTTCTTTAGGATATATAGTATTAACAACAGTAGAAAACGACAATATCAGGAATATTATCTGTGTTGAGTTGCAGTTATTTAGGATATATAGTATTAACAATAGTAGAAAACGACAATATCAGGAATAGTATCTGTGTTGAGTTGTAGTTCTTTAGGATATATAGTATTAACAATAGTAGAAAACGACAATATCAGGAATAGTATCTATGTTGAGTTGTAGTTCTTTAGGATATATAGTATTAACAACAGTAGAAAACGACAATATCAGGAATAGTATCTGTGTTGAGTTGCAGTTCTTTAGGATATATAGTATTAACAATAATAGAAAACGACAATATCAGAAATAGTATCTGTGTTGAGTTGCAGTTCTTTAGGATATATAGTATTAACAATAATAGAAAACGACAATATCAGAAATAGTATCTGTGTTGAGTTGTAGTTCTTTAGGATATATAGTATTAACAATATTAGAAAACGACAATATCAGGAATGTTATCTGTGTTGAGTTGCAGTTATTTAGGATATATAGTATTAACAATAGTAGAAAACGACAATATCAGGAATAGTATCTGTGTTGAGTTGTAGTTCTTTAGGATATATAGTATTAACAATAGTAGAAAACGACTATATCAGGAATATTATCTGTGTTGAGTTGTAGTTCTTTAGGATATATAGTATTAACAATAGTGGAAAACGACAATATCAGGAATAGTATCTGTGTTGAGTTGTAGTTCTTTAGGATATATAGTATTAACAATAGTAGAAAACGACAATATCAGGAATAGTATCTCTGTTGAGTTGTAGTTCTTTAGGATATATAGTATTAACAATAGTAGAAAACGACAATATCAGGAATGTTATCTGTGTTGAGTTGCAGTTATTTAGGATATATAGTATGAACGATACTAGAAAACGACAATATCAGGAATAGTATCTGTGTTGAGTTGTAGTTCTTTAGGATATATAGTATTAACAATAGTAGAAAACGACAATATCAGGAATATTATCTGTGTTGAGTTGCAGTTCTTTAGGATATATAGTATTAACAATAGTGGAAAACGACAATATCAGGAATAGTATCTGTGTTGAGTTGTAGTTCTTTAGGATATATAGTATTAACAATAGTAGAAAACGACAATATCAGGAATATTATCTGTGTTGAGTTGCAGTTATTTAGGATATATAGTATTAACAATAGTAGAAAAAGACAATATCAGCAATAGTATCTGTGTTGAGTTGTAAGTCTTTAGGATATATAGTATTAACAACAGTAGAAAACGACAATATCAGGAATATTATCTGTGTTGAGTTGCAGTTATTTAGGAAATATAGTATTAACAATAGTAGAAAACGACAATACCAGGAATATTATCTGTGTTGAGTTGTAGTTCTTTAGGATATATAGTATTAACAATAGTAGAAAACGACAATATCAGGAATAGTATCTGTGTTGAGTTGTAGTTCTTTAGGATATGTAGTATTAACAACAGTAGAAAACGACAATATCAGGAATAGTATCTGTGTTGAGTTGTAGTTCTTTAGGATATATAGTACTAACAATAGTAGAAAACGACAATATCAGGAATATTATCTGTGTTGAATAGCAGTTATTTAGGATAAATAGTATTAACAATAGTAGAACACGACAATATTAGGAATAGTATCTGTGTTGAGTTGCAGTTATTTAGGATAGTATTAACAATAGTAGAAAACGACAATATCAGGAATAGTATCTGTGTTGAGTTGCAGTTATTTAGGATATATAGTATTAACAATAGTAGAAAACGACAATATCAGGAATAGTATCTGTATTGAGTTGTAGTTTTTTAGGATATATAGTATTAGCAATAGTAGAAAACGACAATATCAGGAATAGTATGTGTTGAGTTGCAGTTCTTTAGGATATATAGTATTAACAATAGTAGAAAACGACAATATCAGGAATATTATCTGTGTTGAGTTGCAGTTATTTAGGATATATAGTATTAACAATAGTAGAAAAAGACAATATCAGGAATAGTATCTGTGTTGAGTTGTAGTTCTTTAGGATATATAGTATTAACAACAGTAGAAAACGACAATATCAGGAATATTATCTGTGTTGAGTTGCAGTTATTTAGGATATATAGTATTAACAATAGTAGAAAACGACAATATCAGGAATATTATCTGTGTTGAGTTGTAGTTCTTTAGGATATATAGTATTAACAATAGTAGAAAACGACAATATCAGGAATAGTATCTATGTTGAGTTGTAGTTCTTTAGGATATATAGTATTAACAACAGTAGAAAACGACAATATCAGGAATAGTATCTGTGTTGAGTTGCAGTTCTTTAGGATATATAGTATTAACAATAATAGAAAACGACAATATCAGAAATAGTATCTGTGTTGAGTTGTAGTTCTTTAGGATATATAGTATTAACAATATTAGAAAACGACAATATCAGGAATGTTATCTGTGTTGAGTTGCAGTTATTTAGGATATATAGTATTAACAATATTAGAAAACGACAATATCAGGAATAGTATCTGTGTTGAGTTGTAGTTCTTTAGGATATATAGTATTAACAATAGTAGAAAACGACAATATCAGGAATATTATCTGTGTTGAGTTGTAGTTCTTTAGGATATATAGTATTAACAATAGTGGAAAACGACAATATCAGGAATAGTATCTGTGTTGAGTTGTAGTTCTTTAGGATATATAGTATTAACAATAGTAGAAAACGACAATATCAGGAATAGTATCTCTGTTGAGTTGTAGTTCTTTAGGATATATAGTATTAACAATAGTAGAAAACGACAATATCAGGAATGTTATCTGTGTTGAGTTGCAGTTATTTAGGATATATAGTATGAACGATACTAGAAAACGACAATATCAGGAATAGTATCTGTGTTGAGTTGTAGTTCTTTAGGATATATAGTATTAACAATAGTAGAAAACGACAATATCAGGAATATTATCTGTGTTGAGTTGCAGTTCTTTAGGATATATAGTATTAACAATAGTGGAAAACGACAATATCAGGAATAGTATCTGTGTTGAGTTGTAGTTCTTTAGGATATATAGTATTAACAATAGTAGAAAACGACAATATCAGGAATATTATCTGTGTTGAGTTGCAGTTATTTAGGATATATAGTATTAACAATAGTAGAAAAAGACAATATCAGCAATAGTATCTGTGTTGAGTTGTAAGTCTTTAGGATATATAGTATTAACAACAGTAGAAAACGACAATATCAGGAATATTATCTGTGTTGAGTTGCAGTTATTTAGGATATATAGTATTAACAATAGTAGAAAACGACAATATCAGGAATATTATCTGTGTTGAGTTGTAGTTCTTTAGGATATATAGTATTAACAATAGTAGAAAACGACAATATCAGGAATAGTATCTGTGTTGAGTTGTAGTTCTTTAGGATATGTAGTATTAACGACAGTAGAAAACGACAATATCAGGAATAGTATCTGTGTTGAGTTGTAGTTCTTTAGGATATATAGTACTAACAATAGTAGAAAACGACAATATCAGAAATATTATCTGTGTTGAATAGCAGTTATTTAGGATATATAGTATTAACAGTAGTAGAAAACGACAATATCAGGAATATTATCTGTGTTGAGTTTCAGTTATTTAGGATATATAGTATTAACAATAGTAGAAAACGACAATATCAGGAATATTATGTGTGTTGAGTTGCAGTTATTTAGGATATATAGTATTAACAATAGTAGAACACGACAATATTAGGAATAGTATCTGTGTTGAGTTGCAGTTATTTAGGATAGTATTAACAATAGTAGAAAACGACAATATCAGGAATAGTATCTGTGTTGAGTTGCAGTTATTTAGGATATATAGTATGAACAATACTAGAAAACGACAATATCAGGAATATTATCTATGTTGAGTTGCAGTTATTTAGGATATATAGTAATAACAATAGTAGAAAACGACAATATCAGGAATATTATCTGTGTTGAATTGTATTTCTTTAGGATATATAGTATTAACAATAGTAGAAAACGACAATATCAGGAATAGTATCTGTGTTGAGTTGTAGTTATTTAGGATATATAGTATTAACAACAGTAGAAAACGACAATGTCAGGAATATTATCTGTGTTGAGTTGCAGTTATTTAGGATATATAGTATTAACAATAGTAGAAAACGACAATATCAGGAATATTATCTGTGTTGAGTTGTAGTTCTTTAGGATATATAGTATTAACAATAGTAGAAAACGACAATATCAGGAATAGTATCTGTGTTGAGTTGTAGTTATTTAGGATATATAGTATTAACAACAGTAGAAAACGACAATATCAGGAATAGTATCTGTGTTGAGTTGTAGTTCTTTAGGATATATAGTATTAACAATAGTAGAAAACGACAATATCAGGAATAGTATCTCTGTTGAGTTGTAGTTCTTTAGGATATATAATATTAACAATAGTAGAAAACGACAATATCAGGAATGTTATCTGTGTTGAGTTGCAGTTATTTAGGATATATAGTATGAACAATACTAGAAAACGACAATATCAGGAATAGTATCTGTGTTGAGTTGTAGTTCTTTAGGATATATAGTATTAACAATAGTAGAAAACGACAATATCAGGAATATTATCTGTGTTGAGTTGCAGTTCTTTAGGATATATAGTATTAACAATAGTGGAAAACGACAATATCAGGAATAGTATCTGTGTTGAGTTGTAGTTCTTTAGGATATATAGTATAAACAATAGTAGAAAACGACAATATCAGGAATATTATCTGTGTTGAGTTGCAGTTATTTAGGATATATAGTATTAACAATAGTAGAAAAAGACAATATCAGGAATAGTATCTGTGTTGAGTTGTAGTTCTTTAGGATATATAGTATTAACAACAGTAGAAAACGACAATATCAGGAATATTATCTGTGTTGAGTTGCAGTTCTTTAGGATATATAGTATTAACAACAGTAGAAAACGACAATATCAGGAATATTATCTGTGTTGAGTTGTAGTTCTTTAGGATATATAGTATTAACAATTGTAGAAAACGACAATATCAGGAATAGTATCTGTGTTGAGTTGTAGTTCTTTAGGATATATAGTATTAACAACAGTAGAAAACGACAATATCAGGAATAGTATCTGTGTTGAGTTGTAGTTCTTTAGGATATATAGTACTAACAATAGTAGAAAACGACAATATCAGGAATATTATCTGTGTTGAATGGCAGTTATTTAGGATATATAGTATTAAAAGTAGTAGAAAACGACAATATCAGGAATATTATCTGTGTTGAGTTTCAGTTATTTAGGATATATAGTATTAACAATAGTAGAAAACGACAATATCAGGAATATTATCTGTGTTGAGTTGTAGTTCTTTAGGATATATAGTATTAACAATAGTAGAAAACGACAATATCAGGAATAGTATCTGTGTTGAGTTGTAGTTCTTTAGGATATATAGTGTTAACAATAGTAGAAAACGACAATATCAGGAATAGTATCTGTGTTGAGTTGTAGTTCTTTAGGATATATAGTATTAACAATAGCAGAAAACGACAATATCAGGAATGTTATCTGTGTTGAGTTGCAGTTATTTAGGATATATAGTATGAACAATAGTAGAAAACGACAATATCAGGAATAGTATCTGTGTTGAGTTGTAGTTCTTTAGGATATATAGTATTAACAATAGTAGAAAACGACAATATCAGGAATATTATCTGTGTTGAGTTGTAGTTCTTTAGGATATATAGTATTAACAATAGTGGAAAACGACAATATCAGGAATAGTATCTGTGTTGAGTTGTAGTTCTTTAGGATAGATAGTATTAACAATAGTAGAAAACGACAATATCAGGAATAGTATCTCTGTTGAGTTGTAGTTCTTTAGGATATATAGTATTAACAATAGTAGAAAACGACAATATCAGGAATGTTATCTGTGTTGAGTTGCAGTTATTTAGGATATATAGTATGAACAATACTAGAAAACGACAATATCAGTAATAGTATCTGTGTTGAGTTGTAGTTCTTTAGGATATACAGTATTAACAATAGTAGAAAACGACAATATCAGGAATATTATTTGTGTTGAGTTGCAGTTCTTTAGGATATATAGTATTAACAATAGTGGAAAACGACAATATCAGGAATAGTATCTGTGTTGAGTTGTAGTTCTTTAGGATATATAGTATTAACAATAGTAGAAAACGACAATATCAGGAATATTATCTGTGTTGAGTTGCAGTTCTTTAGGATATATAGTATTAACTATAGTGGAAAAAGACAATATCAGTAATATTATCTGTGTTGAGTTGTAGTTCTTTAGGATATATAGTATAAACAACAGTAGAAAACGACAATATCAGGAATAGTATCTGTGTTGAGTTGTAGTTCTTTAGGATATATAGTATTAACAATAGTAGAAAACGACAATATCAGGAATAGTATCTGTGTTGAGTTGCAGTTATTTAGGATATATAGTATTAACAATAGTAGAAAACGACAATATCAGGAATATTATCTGTGTTGAGATGTAGTTCTTTAGGATATATAGTATTAACAATAGTAGAAAACGACAATATCAGGAATAGTATCTGTGTTGAGTTGCAGTTATTTAGGATAGTATTAACAATAGTAGAAAACGACAATATCAGGAATAGTTTCTGTGTTGAGTTGCAGTAATTTAGGATATATAGTATTAACAATAGTAGAAAACGACAATATCAGGAATAGTATCTGTGTTGAGTTGTAGTTCTTTAGGATAGATAGTATTAACAATAGTAGAAAACGACAATATCAGGAATAGTATCTGTGTTGAGTTGTAGTTCTTTAGGATATATAGTATTAGCAATAGTAGAAAACGACAATATCAGGAATATTATCTGTGTTGAGTTGCAGTTATTTAGGATATATAGTATTGACAATAGTGGAAAACGAAAATATCAGGAATAGTACATGTGTTGAGTTTAAGTTCTTTAGGATATATAGTATTAACAATAGTAGAACACGAAAATATCAGGAATATTATCTGTGTTGAGTTGCAGTTATTTAGGATATATAGTATTAACAATATTAGAAAACGACAATATCAGGAATAGTACCTGTGTTGAGATTTAGTTCTTTAGGATATATAGTATTACCTATAGTAGAAAACGACAATATCAGGAATATTATCTGTGTTGAGTTGTAGTTCTTTAGGATATATAGTATTAACAATAGTAGAAAACGACAATATCAGGAATAGTATCTGTGTTGAGTTGTAGTTCTTTAGGATATATAGTACTAACAACAGTAGAAAACAACAATATCAGGAATAGTATCTGTGTTGAGTTGTAGTTCTTTAGGATATATAGTACTAACAATAGTAGAAAACGACAATATCAGGAATATTATCTATGTTGAATTGCAGTTATTTAGGATATATAGTATTAACAGTAGTAGAAAACGACAATATCAGGAATATTATCTTTGTTGAGTTTCAGTTATTTAGGATATATAGTATTAACAATAGTAGAAAACGACAATATCAGGAATATTATCTGTGTTGAGTTGTAGTTCTTTAGGATATATAGTATTAACAATAGTAGAAAACGACAATATCAGGAATAGTATCTGTGTTGAGTTGTAGTTCTTTAGGATATATAGTATTAACAATAGTAGAAAACGACAATATCAGGAATAGTATCTGTGTTGAGTTGTAGTTCTTTAGGATATATAGTATTAACAATAGCAGAAAACGACAATATCAGGAATGTTATCTGTGTTGAGTTGCAGTTATTTAGGATATATAGTATGAACAATAGTAGAAAACGACAATATCAGGAATAGTATCTGTGTTGAGTTGTAGTTCTTTAGGATATATAGTATTAACAATAGTAGAAAACGACAATATCAGGAATATTATCTGTGTTGAGTTGCAGTTCTTTAGGATATATAGTATTAACAATAGTGGAAAACGACAATATCAGGAATAGTATCTGTGTTGAGTTGTAGTTCTTTAGGATAGATAGTATTAACAATAGTAGAAAACGACAATATCAGGAATAGTATCTCTGTTGAGTTGTAGTTCTTTAGGATATATAGTATTAACAATAGTAGAAAACGACAATATCAGGAATGTTATCTGTGTTGAGTTGCAGTTATTTAGGATATATTGTATGAACAATACTAGAAAACGACAATATCAGTAATAGTATCTGTGTTGAGTTGTAGTTCTTTAGGATATATAGTATTAACAATAGTAGAACACGAACATATCAGTAATATTATCTGTGTTGAGTTGCAGTTATTTAGGATATATAGTATTAACAATAGTAGAAAACGACAATATCAGGAATAGTACCTGTGTTGAGTTTTAGTTCTTTAGGATATATAGTATTACCTATAGTAGAACACGACAATATCAGGAATAGTATCTGTGTTGAGTTGCAGTTCTTTAGGATAGATAGTATTGACAATATTGGAAAACGACAATATCAGGAATAGTATCTGTGTTGAGTTGTAGTTCTTTAGGATATATAGTATTAACAATAGTGGAAAACGACGATATCAGGAATATTATCTGTGTTGAGTTGTAGTTCTTTAGGATATATATTATTAACACTAGTCGAAAACGACAATATCAGGAATAGTATCTGTGTTGAGTTGTAGTTCTTTAGGATATATAGTATTGACAATAATAGAAAACGACAATATCAGGAATATTATCTGTGTTGAGTTGTAGTTCTTTAGGATATATAGTATTAACAATAGTAGAAAACGACAATATCAGGAATAGTATCTGTGTTGAGTTGTAGTTCTTTAGGATATATAGTATTAACAATAGTAGAAAACGACAATATCAGGAATATTATCTGTGTTGAGTTTCAGTTATTTAGGATATATAGTATTAACAATAGTAGAAAACGACAATATCAGGAATATTATCTGTGTTGAGTTGTAGTTCTTTAGGATATATAGTATTAACAATAGTAGAAAACGACAATATCAGGAATATTATCTGTGTTAAGTTGTAGTTCTTTAGGATATACTGTAGAAAACGACAATATCAGGAATAGTATCTGTGTTGAGTTGTAGTTCTTTAGGATATATAGTATTAACAATAGTAGAAAACGACAATATCAGGAATGTTATCTGTGTTGAGTTGCAGTTATTTAGAATATATAGTATGAACATTAGTAGAAAACGACAATATCAGGAATGGTATCTGTGTTGAGATGTATTTCTTTAGGATATATAGTATTAACAATAGTAGAAAACGACAATATCAGGAATAGTATCAGTGTTGAGTTGAAGTTCTTTAGGATATATAGTATTAACAATAGTAGAAAACGACAATATCAGGAATAGTATCTGTGTTGAGTTGTAGTTCTTTAGGATATATAGTATTAACAATAGTAGAAAACGACAATATCAGGAATAGTATCTCTGTTGAGTTGTAGTTCTTTAGGATATATAGTATTAACAATAGTAGAAAACGACAATATCAGGAATGTTATCTGTGTTGAGTTGCAGTTATTTAGGATATATAGTATGAACAATAGTAGAAAACGACAATATCAGGAATAGCATCTGTGTTGAGTTGTAGTTCTTTAGGATATGTAGTATTAACAATAGTAGAAAACGACAATATCAGGAATAGTATCTGTGTTGAGTTGTAGTTCTTTAGGATATATAGTATTAACAATAGTAGAAAACGACAATATCAGGAATAGTATCTGTGTTGAGTTGCAGTTATTTAGGATATATAGTATTGACAATAGTGGAAAACGAAAATATCAGGAATAGTACCTATGTTGAGTTTTAGTTCTTTAGGATATATAGTATTAACAATAGTAGAACACAAAAATATCAGGAATATTATCTGTGTTGAGTTGCAGTTATTTAGGATATATAGTATTATCAATAGTAGAAAACGACAATATCAGGAATAGTAACTGTGTTGAGTTTTAGTTCTTTAGGATATATAGTATTAACAACAGTAGAACACGACAATATCAGGAATAGTATCTGTGATGAGTTTTAGTTCTTTAGGATATATAGTATTAACAATAGTAGAACTGGACAATATCAGGAATAGTATCTGTGATGAGTTGTAGTTATTTAGGATATATAGTATTGACAATAGTGAAAAACGACAATATCAGGAATATTATCTGTGTTGAGTTGCAGTTATTTAGGATATATAGTATTAACAATAGTAGAAAACGACAATATCAGGAATATTATCTGTGTTGAGTTGTAGTTCTTTAGGATATATAGTATTAACAATAGTAGAAAACGACAATATCAGGAAGAGTATCTGTGTTGAAATGAAGTTATTTAGGATATATAGTATTAACAATAGTAGAAAACGACAATATCAGGAATAGTATCTGTGTTGAGTTGTAGTTCTTTAGGATATATAGTATTAACAACAGTAGAAAACGACAATATCAGGAATAGTATTAGTGTTGAGTTGTAGTTCTTTAGGATATACATGATATATAGTACTAACAATAGTAGAAAACGACAATATCAGGAATAGTATCTGTGATGAGTTTTAGTTCTTTAGGATATATAGTATTAACATTAGTAGAACTGGACAATATCAGGAATAGTATCTGTGATGAGTTGTAGTTATTTAGGATATATAGTATTGACAATAGTGAAAAACGACAATATCAGGAATATTATCTGTGTTGAGTTGCAGTTATTTAGGATAGATAGTATTAACAATAGTAGAAAACGACAATATCAGGAATATTATCTGTGTTGAGTTTTAGTTCTTTAGGATATATAGTATTAACAATAGTAGAACTGGACAATATCAGGAATAGTATCTGTGATGAGTTGTAGTTATTTAGGATATATAGTATTGACAATAGTGAAAAACGACAATATCAGGAATATTATCTGTTTTGAGATGCAGTTATTTAGGATATATAGTATTAACAATAGTAGAAAACGACAATATCAGGAATATTATTTGTGTTGAGTTGTAGTTCTTTAGGATATAGAGTATAAACAATAGTAGAAAACGACAATATCAGGAATAGTATCTGTGTTGAGTTGTAGTTCTTTAGGATATATAGTATTAACAACAGTAGAAAACGACAATATCAGGAATAGTATCTGTGTTGAGTTGTAGTTCTTTAGGATATATAGTACTAACAATAGTAGAAAACGACAATATCAGGAATATTATCTGTGTTGAATTGCAGTTATTTAGGATATATAGTATTAACAATAGTAGAAAACGACAATATCAGGAATATTATCTGTGTTGAGTTTCAGTTATTTAGGATATATAGTATTAACAATAGTAGAAAACGACACTATCAGGTATATTATCTGTGTTGAGTTGTAGTTCTTTAGGATATATAGTATTAACAATAGTAGAAAACGACAATATCAGGAATAGTATCTGTGATGAGCTGTAGTTCTTTAGGATATATAGTATTAACAATAGTGGAAAACGACAATATCTGGAATAGTATCTGTGTTGAGTTGTAGTTCTTTAGGATATATAGTATTAACAATAGTAGAAAACGACAATATCAGGAATGTTATATGTGTTGAGTTGCAGTTATTTAGGGTATATAGTATGAACAATAGTAGAAAACGACAATATCAGGAATAGTATATGTGTTGAGTTGTAGTTCTTTAGGATATATAGTATTAACAATAGTAGAAAACGACAATATCAGGAATATTATCTGTGTTGAGTTGTAGTTCTTTAGGATATATAGTATTAACAATAGTGGAAAACGACAATATCAGGAATAGTATCTGTGTTGAGTTGTAGTTCTTTAGGATATATAGTATTAACAATAGTAGAAAACGACAATATCAGGAATGTTATCTGTGTTGAGTTGCAGTTATTTAGGATATATAGTATGAACAATAGTAGAAAACGACAATATCAGGAATAGTATCTGTGTTGAGTTGCAGTTCTTTAGGATATATAGTATTGACAATAGTGGAAAACGACAATATCAGGAATAGTATCTGTGTTGAGTTGTAGTTCTTTAGGATATATAGTATTAACAATAGTAGAAAACGACAATATCAGGAATATTAGCTGTGTTGAGTTGTAGTTCTTTAGGATATATAGTATTGATAATAATAGAAAACGACAATATCAGGAATATTATCTGTGTTGAGTTGCAGTTATTTAGGATATATTGTATTAACAATAGTAGAAAACGACAATATCAGGAATAGTATCTGTGTTGAGTTGTAGTTCTTTAGGATATATAGTATTAACAACAGTAGAAAACGACAATATCAGGAATATTATCTGTGTTGAGTTGCAGTTATTTAGGATATATAGTATTAACAATAGTAGAAAACGACAATATCAGGAATATTATCTGTGTTGAGTTGTAGTTCTTTAGGATATATAGTATTAACAATAGTAGAAAACGACAATATCAGGAATAGTATCTGTGTTGAGTTGCAGTTATTTAGGATATATAGTATTAACAATAGTAGAAAACGACAATATCAGGAATATTATCTGTGTTGAGTTGCAGTTATTTAGGATATATAGTATTAACAATAGTGGAAAACGACAATATCAGGAATATTATCTGTGTTGAGTTGTAGTTCTTTAGGATATATAGTATTAACAATAGTAGAAAACGACAATATCAGGAATAGTATCTGTGTTGAGTTGTAGTTCTTTAGGATATATAGTATTAACAACAGTAGAAAACGACAATATCAGGAATAGTATCTGTGTTGAGTTGTAGTTCTTTAGGATATATAGTACTAACAATAGTAGAAAACGACAATATCAGGAATAGTATCTGTGATGAGTTTTAGTTCTTTAGGATATATAGTATTAACAATAGTAGAACTGGACAATATCAGGAATAGTATCTGTGATGAGTTGTAGTTATTTAGGATATATAGTATTGACAATAGTGAAAAACGACAATATCAGGAATATTATCTGTGTTGAGTTGCAGTTATTTAGGATATATAGTATTAACAATAGTAGAAAACGACAATATCAGGAATATTATCTGTGTTGAGTTGTAGTTCTTTAGGATATATAGTATTAACAATAGTAGAAAACGACAATATCAGGAAGAGTATCTGTGTTGAAATGAAGTTATTTAGGATATATAGTATTAACAATAGTAGAAAACGACAATATCAGGAATAGTATCTGTGTTGAGTTGTAGTTCTTTAGGATATATAGTATTAACAACAGTAGAAAACGACAATATCAGGAATAGTATTAGTGTTGAGTTGTAGTTCTTTAGGATATACATGATATATAGTACTAACAATAGTAGAAAACGACAATATCAGGAATAGTATCTGTGATGAGTTTTAGTTCTTTAGGATATATAGTATTAACATTAGTAGAACTGGACAATTTCAGGAATAGTATCTGTGATGAGTTGTAGTTATTTAGGATATATAGTATTGACAATAGTGAAAAACGACAATATCAGGAATATTATCTGTGTTGAGTTGCAGTTATTTAGGATAGATAGTATTAACAATAGTAGAAAACGACAATATCAGGAATATTATCTGTGTTGAGTTTTAGTTCTTTAGGATATATAGTATTAACAATAGTAGAATTGGACAATATCAGGAATAGTATCTGTGATGAGTTGTAGTTATTTAGGATATATAGTATTGACAATAGTGAAAAACGACAATATCAGGAATATTATCTGTTTTGAGATGCAGTTATTTAGGATATATAGTATTAACAATAGTAGAAAACGACAATATCAGGAATATTATCTGTGTTGAGTTGTAGTTCTTTAGGATATATAGTATTAACAATAGTAGAAAACGACAATATCAGGAATAGTATCTGTGTTGAGTTGTAGTTCTTTAGGATATATAGTATTAACAACAGTAGAAAACGACAATATCAGGAATAGTATCTGTGTTGAGTTGTAGTTCTTTAGGATATATAGTACTAACAATAGTAGAAAACGACAATATCAGGAATATTATCTGTGTTGAATTGCAGTTATTTAGGATATATAGTATTAACAATAGTAGAAAACGACAATATCAGGAATATTATCTGTGTTGAGTTGCAGTTATTTAGGATATATAGTATTAACAATAGTAGAAAACGACACTATCAGGTATATTATCTGTGTTGAGTTGTAGTTCTTTAGGATATATAGTATTAACAATAGTAGAAAACGACAATATCAGGAATAGTATCTGTGATGAGCTGTAGTTCTTTAGGATATATAGTACTAACAATAGTAGAAAACGACAATATCAGGAATAGTATCTGTGATGAGTTTTAGTTCTTTAGGATATATATTATTAACAATAGTAGAACTGGACAATATCAGGAATAGTATCTGTGATGAGTTGTAGTTATTTAGGATATATAGTATTGACAATAGTGAAAAACGACAATATCAGGAATATTATCTGTGTTGAGTTGCAGTTATTTAGGATATATAGTATTAACAATAGTAGAAAACGACAATATCAGGAATATTATCTGTGTTGAGTTGTAGTTCTTTAGGATATATAGTATTAACAATAGTAGAAAACGACAATATCAGGAAGAGTATCTGTGTTGAAATGAAGTTATTTAGGATATATAGTATTAACAATAGTAGAAAACGACAATATCAGGAATAGTATCTGTGTTGAGTTGTAGTTCTTTAGGATATATAGTATTAACAACAGTAGAAAACGACAATATCAGGAATAGTATTAGTGTTGAGTTGTAGTTCTTTAGGATATATAGTACTAACAATAGTAGAAAACGACAATATCAGGAATAGTATCTGTGATGAGTTTTAGTTCTTTAGGATATATAGTATTAACATTAGTAGAACTGGACAATATCAGGAATAGTATCTGTGATGAGTTGTAGTTATTTAGGATATATAGTATTGACAATAGTGAAAAACGACAATATCAGGAATATTATCTGTGTTGAGTTGCAGTTATTTAGGATAGATCATGTAGATAGTATTAACAATAGTAGAAAACGACAATATCAGGAATATTATCTGTGTTGAGTTTTAGTTCTTTAGGATATATAGTATTAACAATAGTAGAATTGGACAATATCAGGAATAGTATCTGTGATGAGTTGTAGTTATTTAGGATATATAGTATTGACAATAGTGAAAAACGACAATATCAGGAATATTATCTGTTTTGAGATGCAGTTATTTAGGATATATAGTATTAACAATAGTAGAAAACGACAATATCAGGAATATTATCTGTGTTGAGTTGTAGTTCTTTAGGATATATAGTATAAACAATAGTAGAAAACGACAATATCAGGAATAGTATCTGTGTTGAGTTGTAGTTCTTTAGGATATATAGTATTAACAACAGTAGAAAACGACAATATCAGGAATAGTATCTGTGTTGAGTTGTAGTTCTTTAGGATATATAGTACTAACAATAGTAGAAAACGACAATATCAGGAATATTATCTGTGTTGAATTGCAGTTATTTAGGATATATAGTATTAACAATAGTAGAAAACGACAATATCAGGAATATTATCTGTGTTGAGTTGCAGTTATTTAGGATATATAGTATTAACAATAGTAGAAAACGACACTATCAGGTATATTATCTGTGTTGAGTTGTAGTTCTTTAGGATATATAGTATTAACAATAGTAGAAAACGACAATATCAGGAATAGTATCTGTGATGAGCTGTAGTTCTTTAGGATATATAGTATTAACAATAGTGGAAAACGACAATATCTGGAATAGTATCTGTGTTGAGTTGTAGTTCTTTAGGATATATAGTATTAACAATAGTAGAAAACGACAATATCAGGAATGTTATATGTGTTGAGTTGCAGTTATTTAGGATATATAGTAAGAACAATAGTAGAAAACGACAATATCAGGAATAGTATCTGTGTTGAGTTGTAGTTCTTTAGGATATATAGTATTAACAACAGTAGAAAACGACAATATCAGGAATATTATCTGTGTTGAGTTGTAGTTCTTTAGGATATATAGTATTAACAATAGTGGAAAACGACAATATCAGGAATAGTATCTGTGTTGAGTTGTAGTTCTTTAGGATATATAGTATTAACAATAGTAGAAAACGACAATATCAGGAATGTTATCTGTGTTGAGTTGCAGTTATTTAGGATATATAGTATGAACAATAGTAGAAAACGACAATATCAGGAATAGTATCTGTGTTGAGTTGCAGTTCTTTAGGATATATAGTATTGACAATAGTGGAAAACGACAATATCAGGAATAGTATCTGTGTTGAGTTGTAGTTCTTTAGGATATATAGTATTAACAATAGTAAAAAACGACAATATCAGGAATATTAGGTGTGTTGAGTTGTAGTTCTTTAGGATATATAGTATTGATAATAATAGAAAACGACAATATCAGGAATATTATCTGTGTTGAGTTGCAGTTATTTAGGATATATTGTATTAACAATAGTAGAAAACGACAATATCAGGAATAGTATCTGTGTTGAGTTGTAGTTCTTTAGGATATATAGTATTAACAACAGTAGAAAACGACAATATCAGGAATATTATCTGTGTTGAGTTGCAGTTATTTAGGATATATAGTATTAACAATAGTAGAAAACGACAATATCAGGAATATTATCTGTGTTGAGTTGTAGTTCTTTAGGATATATAGTATTAACAATAGTAGAAAACGACAATATCAGGAATAGTATCTGTGTTGAGTTGCAGTTATTTAGGATATATAGTATTAACAATAGTAGAAAACGACAATATCAGGAATATTATCTGTGTTGAGTTGCAGTTATTTAGGATATATAGTATTAACAATAGTGGAAAACGACAATATCAGGAATATTATCTGTGTTGAGTTGTAGTTCTTTAGGATATATAGTATTAACAATAGTAGAAAACGACAATATCAGGAATAGTATCTGTGTTGAGTTGTAGTTCTTTAGGATATATAGTATTAACAACAGTAGAAAACGACAATATCAGGAATAGTATCTGTGTTGAGTTGTAGTTCTTTAGGATATATAGTACTAACAACAGTAGAAAACGACAATATCAGGAATAGTATCTGTGATGAGTTTTAGGTCTTTAGGATATATAGTATTAACAATAGTAGAACTGGACAATATCAGGAATAGTATCTGTGATGAGTTGTAGTTATTTAGGATATATAGTATTGACAATAGTGAAAAACGACAATATCAGGAATATTATCTGTGTTGAGTTGCAGTTATTTAGGATAGATAGTATTAACAATAGTAGAAAACGACAATATCAGGAATATTATCTGTGTTGAGTTTTAGTTCTTTAGAATATATAGTATTAACAATAGTAGAACTGGACAATATCAGGAATAGTATCTGTGATGAGTTGTAGTTATTAAGGATATATAGTATGGACAATAGCGAAAAACGACAATATCAGGAATATTATCTGTGTTGAGTTGCAGTTATTTAGGCTATATAGTATTAACAATAGTAGAAAACAACAATATCAGGAATATTATCTGTGTTGAGTTGTAGTTCTTTAGGATATATATTATTAACAATAGTAGAAAACGACAATATCAGGAATAGTATCTGTGTTGAGTTGTAGTTCTTTAGGATATATAGTATTAACAACAGTAGAAAACGACAATATCAGGAATAGTATCTGTGTTGAGTTGTAGTTCTTTAGGATATATAGTACTAACAATAGTAGAAAACGACAATATCAGGAATATTATCTGTGTTGAATTGCAGTTATTTAGGATATATAGTATTAACAATAGTAGAAAACGACAATATCAGGAATATTATCTGTGTTGAGTTTCAGTTATTTAGGATAGATAGTATTAACAATAGTAGAAAACGACAATATCAGGTATATTATCTGTGTTAAGTTGTAGTTCTTTAGGATATATAGTATTAACAATAGTAGAAAACGACAATATCAGGAATAGTATCTGTGTTGAGTTGAAGTTCTTTAGGATTCATAGTATTAACAATAGTGGAAAACGACAATATCAGGAATAGTATCTGTGTTGAGTTGTAGTTCTTTAGGATATATAGTATTAACAATAGTAGAAAACGACAATATCAGGAATGTTATCTGTGTTGAGTTGTAGTTATTTAGGATATATAGTATGAACAATAGTAGAAAACGACAATATCAGGTATAGAATCTGTGTTGAGTTGTAGTTCTTTAGGATATATAGTATTAACAATAGTAGAAAACGTCAATATTAGGAATATTATCTGTGTTGAGTTGTAGTTCTTTAGGATATATAGTATTAACAATAGTGGAAAACGACAATATCAGGAATAGTATCTGTGTTGAGTTGTAGTTCTCTAGGATATATAGTATTAACAATAGTAGAAAACGACAATATCAGGAATAGTATCTGTGTTGAGTTGCAGTTATTTAGGATATATAGTATTAACAATAGTAGAAAACGACAATATCAGGAATGTTATCTGTGTTGAGTTTTAGTTCTTAGGATATATAGTATTAACAATAGTAGAACACAAAAATATCAGGAATAGTATCTGTGTTGAGTTGTAGTTCTTTAGGATAGATAGTATTAACAATAGTAGAAAACGACAATATCAGGAATATTATCTGTGTTGAGTTGCAGTTCTTTAGGATATATAGTATTAACAATAGTGGAAAACGACAATATCAGGAATAGTATCTGTGTTGAGTTGTAGTTCTTTAGGATATATAGTATTAACAATAGTAGAAAACGACAATATCAGGAATATTATCTGTGTTGAGTTGCAGTTCTTTAGGATATATAGTATTAACAATAGTGGAAAACGACAATATCAGGAATATAATCTGTGTTGAGTTACAGTTCTTTCGGATATATAGTATTAACAATAGTAGAAAACGACAATATCATGACATTATTATCTGTGTTGAGTTGTAGTTCTTTAGGATATATAGTATTAACGATAATGGAAAACGACAATATCAGGAATATTATCTGTGTTGAGTTGCAGTTATTTAGGATATATAGTATTAACAATAGTAGATAACGACAATATCAGGAATAGAATCTGTGTTGAGTTGTAGTTCTTTAGGATATATAGTATTAACCATAGTAGAAAACGACAATATCAGGAATAATATCTGAGTTGAGTTTTAGCTATTTAGGATATATAGTATCGACAATAGTAGAAAACGACAATATCAGGACATTATTATCTGTGTTGAGTTGTAGTTCTTTAGGATATATAGTATTAACGATAGTGGAAAACGACAATATCAGGAATATTATCTGTGTTGAGTTGCAGTTATTTAGGATATATAGTATTAACAATAGTAGAAAACGACAATATCAGGAATAGTATCTGTGTTGAGTTGTAGTTCTTTAGGATATATAGTATTAACAATAGTAGAAAACGACAATATCAGGAATAATATCTGTGTTGAGTTGTAGTTCTTTAGGATATATAGTATCGATAATAGTAGAAAACGACAATATCAGGAATATTATCTGTGTTGAGTTGCAGTTATTTAGGATATATAGTATCGACAATAGTAGAAAACGACAATATCAGGACATTATTATCTGTGTTGAGTTGTAGTTATTTAGGATATATAGTATTGACAATAGTGGAAAACGACAATATCAGGAATAGTATCTGTGATGAGTTGTAGTTCTTTAGGATATATAGTATTAACAGTAGTAGAAAACGACAATATCAGGAATATTTTCTGTGTTGAGTTGTAGTTCTTTAGGATATATAGTATTAACAATAGGAGAAAACGACAATATCAGGAATAATATCTGTGTTGAATTGTAGTTCTTTAGGATATATAGTTTCGACAATAGTAGAAAACTACAATATCAGGAATATTATCTGTGTTGAGTTGTAGTTCTTTAGGATAGTATTAACAATAGTAGAAAACGACAATATCAGGAATATTATCTGTGTTGAGTTGTAGTTCTTTAGGATATATAGTATTAACAATAGTGGAAAACGACAATATGAGGAATAGTATCTATGTTGTGTTGCAGTTATTTAGGATATATAGTATTAACAATAGTAGAGAACGACAATATCAGGAATATTATCTGTGTTGAGTTGTAGTTCTTTAGGATAGTATTAACAATAGAAGAAAACGACAATATCAGGAATATTATCTGTGTTGAGTTGTAGTGCTTTAGGATAGTATTAACAATAGTAGAAAACGACAATATCAGGAATATTATCTGTGTAGAGTTGTAGTTCTTTAGGATATATAGTATTAACAATAGTGGAAAACGACAATATGAGGAATAGTATCTGTGTTGGGTTGTAGTTATTTAGGATAGATAGTATTAACAATAGTAGAAAACGACAATATCAGGATTAGTACCTGTTTTGAGTTTTAGTTCTTTAGGATATATAGTATTAACAATATTAGAAAACGACAATATCAAGAATAGTATCTGTGTTGAGTTTCAGTTATTTAGGATAGATAGTATTAACAATAGTAGAAAACGACAATATCAGGAATATTATCTGTGTTGAGTTTTAATCCTTTAGGATATATAGTATTAACAATAGTAGAAAACGGCAATATCAGGAATAGTATCTGTGTTGCGTTGCAGTTATTTAGGATATATAGTATTAACAATAGTGGAAAACGACAATATCCGGAATAGTATCTGTGATGAGTTGTAGTTCTTTAGGATTATAGTATTAACAATATTAGAAAACGACAATATCAGAATAGTATATGTGTTGCGTTGCAGTTCTTTAGGATATATAGTATTAACAATAGTGGAAAACGACAATATCAGGAATAGTATCTGTGATGAGTTGTAGTTATTTAGGATATATAGTATTAACAATAGTAGAAAACGACAATATCAGGAATATTATCTGTGTTGAGTTTTAGTTCTTTAGCATGTTTAGGATATATAGTATTAACAATAGTAGAAAACGACAATATCAGGAATAGTATCTGTGTTGAGTTGTAGTTCTTTAGGATATATAGTATTAACAATAGTAGAAAACGGCAACATCAGGAATGTTGTCTGTGTTGAGTTGTAGTTCTTTAGGATATATAGTATTAACAATGGTAGAACTGGACAATATCAGGAATAGTATCTGTGATGAGTTTTAGTTCTTTAGGATATATAGTATTAACAATAGTAGAACTGGACAATATCAGGAATAGTATCTGTGATGAGTTGTAGTTATTTAGGATATATAGTATTGACAATAGTGAAAAACGACAATATCAGGAATATTATCTGTGTTGAGTTGCAGTTATTTAGGATAGATAGTATTAACAATAGTAGAAAACGACAATATCAGGAATATTATCTGTGTTGAGTTTTAGTTTCTTTAGGATATATAGTATTAACAATAGTAGAACTGAACAATATCAGGAATAGTATCTGTGATGAGTTGTAGTTATTTAGGATATATAGTATTGACAATAGTGAAAAACGACAATATCAGGATTATTATCTGTGTTGAGTTGCAGTTATTTAGGATAGATAGTATTAACAATAGTAGAAAACGACAATATCAGGAAAATTATCTGTGTTGGGTTTCAGTTATTTAGGCTATATATAGTATTAACAATAGTAGAAAACGACAACATCAGGAATATTATCTGTGCTGAGATTCAGTTATTTAGGATAGATAGTATTAACAATAGTAGAAAACGACAATATCAGGATTATTATCTGTGTTGAGTTGCAGTTATTTAGGATATATAGTATTAACAATAGTAGAAAACGACAATATCAGGAATAGTATCTGTATTGAGTTTCAGTTATTTAGGCTATATATAGTATTAGAAAACGACAATATCAGAAATAGTATCTGTGTTGCATTGCAGTTATTTAGGATATATAGTATTAACAATAGTAGAAAACGACAATATCAGGAATAGTATCTGTGTTGAGTTTCAGTTATTTAGGCTATATATAGTATTAACAATAGTAGAAAACGACAATATCAGGAATAGTATCTGTGGTGCGTTGCAGTTATTTAGGATATATAGTATTAACAATAGTAGAAAACGACAATATCAGGAATAGTATCTGTGATGAGTTGTAGTTCTTTAGGGTATATAGTATTGACAATAGTGAACAACCGCAATATCAGGAATATTATCTGTGTTGAGTTTCAGTTATTTAGGATAGATTGTATTAACAATAGTAGAAAACGACAATATCAGGAATAGTATCTGTGTTGCGTTGCAGTTATTTAGGATATATAGTATTAACAATAGTAGAAAACGACAATATCAGGAATAGTATCTGTGTTGCGTTGCAGTTATTTAGGATAGATTGTATTAACAATAGTAGAAAACAGCAATATCAGGAATAGTATCTGTGTTGCGTTGCAGTTATTTAGGATAGATAGTATTAACAATAGTAGAAAACGACAATATCAGGAATAGTATCTGTGTTGCTTTGCAGTTATTTCGGATAGATAGTATTAACAATAGTAGAACACGATAATATCAGGAATAGTATCTGTGATGAGTTGCAGTTATTTAGGATAGATAGTATTGACAATAGTGAAAAACGACAATATCAGGAATATTTTCTGTGTTGAGTTTCAGTTATTTAGGATAGATAGTATTAACAATAGTAGAACACGACAATATCAGGAATAGTATCTGTGTTGGGTTTCAGTTATTTAGGCTATATATAGTATTAACAATAGTAGAAAACGACAACATCAGGAATATTATCTGTGCTGAGATTCAGTTATTTAGGATAGATAGTATTAACAATAGTAGAAAACGACAATATCAGGAATAGTATCGGTGATGAGTTTTAGTTCTTTAGGATATATAGTATTAACAATAGTAGAAAAGGACAATATCAGGAATAGTATCTGTATTGAGTTTCAGTTATTTAGGCTATATATAGTATTAACAATAGTAGAAAACGACAATATCAGGAATAGTATCTGTGTTGCATTGCAGTTATTTAGGATATATAGTATTAACAATAGTAGAAAACGACAATATCAGGAATAGTATCTGTGTTGTGTTTTAGTTATTTAGGCTATATATAGTATTAACAATAGTAGAAAACGACTATATCAGGAATAGTATCTGTGGTGCGTTGCAGTTATTTAGGATATATAGTATTAACAATAGTAGAAAACGACAATATCAGGAATAGTATCTGTGATGAGTTGTAGTTATTTAGGATATATAGTATTGACAATGGTGAAAAACGACAATATCAGGAATAGTATCTGTGTTGAGTTTCAGTTATTTAGGATAGATTGTATTAACAATAGTAGAACACGACAATATCAGGAATAGTATCTGTGTTGCGTTGCAGTTATTTAGGATATATAGTATTAACAATAGTAGAAAACGACAATATCAGGAATAGTATCTGTGATGAGTTGTAGTTATTTAGGATATATAGTATTGACAATAGTGAAAAACGACAATATCAGGAATATTATCTTTGTTGAGTTTCAGTTATTTAGGATAGATTGTATTAACAATAGTAGAACACGACAATATCAGGAATAGTATCTGTGTTGAGTTTCAGTTATTTAGGCTATATATAGTATTAACAATAGTAGAAAACGACAACATCAGGAATATTATCTGTGCTGAGTTTCAGTTATTTAGGATAGATAGTATTATCAATAGTAGAAAACGACAATATTAGGAATAGTACCTGTGTTGAGTTTTAGTTCTTTAGGATATATAGTATTAACAATAGTAGAAAACGGCAATATCAGGAATAGTATCTGTGTTGAGTTGTAGTTCTTGAGGATATATAGTATTAACAATAGTAGAAAACGGCAATATCAGGAATATTATCTGTGTTGAGTTGTAGTTCTTTAGGATATATAATATTAACAATAGTAGAAAACGACAATATCAGGAATAGTATCTGTGTTGAGTTGTAGTTCTTTAGGATATATAGTATTAACAATAGTAGAAAACGGCAATATCAGGAATAGTATCTGTGTTGAGTTGTAGTTATTTAGGATATATAGTATTGACAATAGTGAAAAACGACAATATCAGGAATATTATCTGTGTTGAGTTGCAGTTATTTAGGATAGATAGTTTTAACAATAGTAGAAAACGACAATATCAGGAATATTATCTGTGTTGCGTTGCAGTTATTTAGGATATATAGTATTAACAATAGTAAAAAAGGACAATATCAGGAATAGTATCTGTATTGAGTTTCAGTTATTTAGGCTATATAAAGTATTAACAATAGTAGAAAACGACAATATCAGGAATAGTATCTGTGTTGCATTGCAGTTATTTAGGATATATAGTATTAACAATAGTAGAAAACGACAATATCAGGAATAGTATCTGTGTTGAGTTTTAGTTATTTAGGCTATATATAGTATTAACAATAGTAGAAAACGACAATATCAGGAATAGTATCTGTGTTGCTTTGCAGTTATTTCGGATAGATAGTATTAACAATAGTAGAACACGATAATATCAGGAATAGTATCTGTGATGAGTTGCAGTTATTTAGGATAGATAGTATTGACAATAGTGAAAAACGACAATATCAGGAATATTTTCTGTGTTGAGTTTCAGTTATTTAGGATAGATAGTATTAACAATAGTAGAACACGACAATATCAGGAATAGTATCTGTGTTGGGTTTCAGTTATTTAGGCTATATATAGTATTAACAATAGTAGAAAACGACAACATCAGGAATATTATCTGTGCTGAGATTCAGTTATTTAGGATAGATAGTATTAACAATAGTAGAAAACGACAATATCAGGAATAGTATCGGTGATGAGTTTTAGTTCTTTAGGATATATAGTATTAACAATAGTAGAAAAGGACAATATCAGGAATAGTATCTGTATTGAGTTTCAGTTATTTAGGCTATATATAGTATTAACAATAGTAGAAAACGACAATATCAGGAATAGTATCTGTGTTGCATTGCAGTTATTTAGGATATATAGTATTAACAATAGTAGAAAACGACAATATCAGGAATAGTATCTGTGTTGTGTTTTAGTTATTTAGGCTATATATAGTATTAACAATAGTAGAAAACGACTATATCAGGAATAGTATCTGTGGTGCGTTGCAGTTATTTAGGATATATAGTATTAACAATAGTAGAAAACGACAATATCAGGAATAGTATCTGTGATGAGTTGTAGTTATTTAGGATATATAGTATTGACAATGGTGAAAAACGACAATATCAGGAATATTATCTGTGTTGAGTTTCAGTTATTTAGGATAGATTGTATTAACAATAGTAGAACACGACAATATCAGGAATAGTATCTGTGTTGCGTTGCAGTTATTTAGGATATATAGTATTAACAATAGTAGAAAACGACAATATCAGGAATAGTATCTGTGATGAGTTGTAGTTATTTAGGATATATAGTATTGACAATAGTGAAAAACGACAATATCAGGAATATTATCTTTGTTGAGTTTCAGTTATTTAGGATAGATTGTATTAACAATAGTAGAACACGACAATATCAGGAATAGTATCTGTGTTGAGTTTCAGTTATTTAGGCTATATATAGTATTAATAATAGTAGAAAACGACAACATCAGGAATATTATCTGTGCTGAGTTTCAGTTATTTAGGATAGATAGTATTATCAATAGTAGAAAACGACAATATTAGGAATAGTACCTGTGTTGAGTTTTAGTTCTTTAGGATATATAGTATTAACAATAGTAGAAAACGGCAATATCAGGAATAGTATCTGTGTTGAGTTGTAGTTCTTGAGGATATATAGTATTAACAATAGTAGAAAACGGCAATATCAGGAATATTATCTGTGTTGAGTTGTAGTTCTTTAGGATATATAATATTAACAATAGTAGAAAACGACAATATCAGGAATAGTATCTGTGTTGAGTTGTAGTTCTTTAGGATATATAGTATTAACAATAGTAGAAAACGGCAATATCAGGAATAGTATCTGTGTTGAGTTGTAGTTATTTAGGATATATAGTATTGACAATAGTGAAAAACGACAATATCAGGAATATTATCTGTGTTGAGTTGCAGTTATTTAGGATAGATAGTTTTAACAATAGTAGAAAACGACAATATCAGGAATATTATCTGTGTTGCGTTGCAGTTATTTAGGATATATAGTATTAACAATAGTAAAAAAGGACAATATCAGGAATAGTATCTGTATTGAGTTTCAGTTATTTAGGCTATATATAGTATTAACAATAGTAGAAAACGACAATATCAGGAATAGTATCTGTGTTGCATTGCAGTTATTTAGGATATATAGTATTAACAATAGTAGAAAACGACAATATCAGGAATAGTATCTGTGTTGAGTTTTAGTTATTTAGGCTATATATAGTATTAACAATAGTAGAAAACGACTATATCAGGAATAGTATCTGTGGTGCGTTGCAGTTATTTAGGTTATATTGTATTAACAATAGTAGAAAACGGCAATATCAGGAATAGTATCTGTGTTGTGTTGTAGTTCATTAGTTTAGATAGTATTAACAATAGTAGAAAATAACAATATCAGGAATAGTATCTGTGTTGCGTTGCAGTTATTTAGGATATATAGTATTAACAATAGTAGAAAACGGCAATATCCGGAATAGTAGCTGTGTTAAGATTTAGTTCTTTAGGATAGATAGTATTGACAATAGTAGAAAACGACAATATCAGGAATAGTATCTGTGTTGCGTTGCAGTTATTTAGGATATATAATATTAACAATAGTAGAAAACGACAATATCAGGAATAGTATCTGTGTTGGGTTGCAGTTATTTAGGATAGATTGTATTAACAATAGTAGAAAACGACAATATCAGGAATAGTATCTGTGTTGCGTTGCAGTTATTTAGGATATATAGTATTAACAATAGTAGAAAACGACAATATCAGGAATAGTATCTGTGATGAGTTGTAGTTATTTAGGATATATAGTATTGACAATAGTGAAAAACGACAATATCAGGAATATTATCTGTGTTGAGTTTCAGTTATTTAGGATAGATTGTATTAACAATAGTAGAACACGACAATATCAGGAATAGTATCTGTGTTGCGTTGCAGTTATTTAGGATATATAGTATTAACAATAGTAGAAAAACGACAATATCAGGAATAGTATCTGTGATGAGTTGTAGTTATTTAGGATATATAGTATTGACAATAGTGAAAAACGACAATATCAGGAATATTATCTTTGTTGAGTTTCAGTTATTTAGGATAGATTGTATTAACAATAGTAGAACACGACAATATCAGGAATAGTATCTGTGTTGCGTTGCAGTTATTTAGGATAGATTGTATTAACAATAGTAGAAAACGATAATATCAGGAATAGTATCTGTTATGAGTTGCAGTTATTTAGGATAGATAGTATTGACCATAGTGAAAAACGACAATATCAGGAATATTATCTGTGTTGAGTTTCAGTTATTTAGGATAGATAGTATTAACAATAGTAGAAAACGACAATATCAGGAATAATATCTGTGTTGAGTTTTAGTTATTTAGGCTATATATAGTATTAACAATAGTAGAAAACGACAACATCAGGAATATTATCTGTGCTGAGTTTCAGTTATTTAGGATAGATAGTATTATCAATAGTAGAAAACGACAATATTAGGAATAGTACCTGTGTTGAGTTTTAGTTCTTTAGGATATATAGTATTAACAATAGTAGAAAACGGCAATATCAGGAATAGTATCTGTGTTGAGTTGTAGTTCTTGAGGATATATAGTATTAACAATAGTGGAAAACGGCAATATAAGGAATATTATCTGTGTTGAGTTGTAGTTCTTTAGGATAGATAGTATTAACAATAGTAGAACACGACAATATCAGGAATAGTATCTGTGATGAGTTGTAGTTCTTTAGGATATATAGTATTAACAATAGTAGAAAACGGCAATATCAGGAATATTATCTGTGTTGAGTTGTAGTTCTTTAGGATATATAATATTAACAATAGTAGAAAACGGCAATATCAGGAATAGTATCTGTGTTGAGTTGTAGTTCTTTAGGATATATAGTATTAACAATAGTAGAAAACGGCAATATCAGGAATAGTATCTGTGTTGAGTTGCAGTTCATTAGGATATAGAGTATTAACAATAGTGGAAAACGGCAATATAAGGAATATTATCTGTGTTGAGTTGTAGTTCTTTAGGATAGATAGTATTAACAATAGTAGAACACGACAATATCAGGAATAGTATCTGTGATGAGTTGTAGTTCTTTAGGATATATAGTATTAACAATAGTAGAAAACGGCAATATCAGGAATATTATCTGTGTTGAGTTGCAGTTCTTTAGGATATATAGTATTAACAATAGTGGAAAACGGCAATATCAGGAATATTATCTGTGTTGAGTTGCAGTTCTTTAGGATAGTATTGACAATAGTAGAAAATGACAATATCAGGAATAGTATCTGTGATGAGTTGTAGTTCTTTAGGATATATAGTATTAACAATAGTAGAAAACGGCAATATCAGGAATAGTATCTGTGTTGAGTTGTAGTTCATTAGTTTAGATAGTATTAACAACAGTAGAAAACGACAATATCAGGAATATTATCTGTGTTGAGTTGCAGTTCTTTAGGATAGTATTGACAATAGTAGAAAATGACAATATCAGGAATAGTATCTGTGATGAGTTGTAGTTCTTTAGGATATATAGTATTAACAATAGAAGAAAACGGCAATATCAGGAATAGTATCTGTGTTGAGTTGTAGTTCATTAGTTTAGATAGTATTAACAACAGTAGAAAACGACAATATCAGGAATTGTATCTGTGTTGCGTTGCAGTTATTTAGGATATATTGTATTAACAATAGTAGAAAACGGCAATATCAGGAATAGTATCTGTGTTGAGTTGTAGTTCATTAGTTTAGATAGTATTAACAATAGTAGAAAATTACAATATCAGGAATAGTATCTGTGTTGCGTTGCAGTTATTTAGGATATATAGTATTAACAATAGTAGAAAACGGCAATATCAGGTATAGTAGCTGTGTTAAGTTTTAGTTCTTTAGGATAGATAGTATTGACAATAGTAGAAAACGGCAATATCAGGAATAGTATCTGTGTTGAGTTGTAGTTCATTAGTTTAGATAGTATTAACAACAGTAGAAAACGACAATATCAGGAATATTATCTGTGTTGAGTTGCAGTTCTTTAGGATAGTATTGACAATAGTAGAAAATGACAATATCAGGAATAGTATCTGTGATGAGTTGTAGTTCTTTAGGATATATAGTATTAACAATAGAAGAAAACGGCAATATCAGGAATAGTATCTGTGTTGAGTTGTAGTTCATTAGTTTAGATAGTATTAACAACAGTAGAAAACGACAATATCAGGAATTGTATCTGTGTTGCGTTGCAGTTATTTAGGATATATTGTATTAACAATAGTAGAAAACGGCAATATCAGGAATAGTATCTGTGTTGAGTTGTAGTTCATTAGTTTAGATAGTATTAACAATAGTAGAAAATTACAATATCAGGAATAGTATCTGTGTTGCGTTGCAGTTATTTAGGATATATAGTATTAACAATAGTAGAAAACGGCAATATCAGGTATAGTAGCTGTGTTAAGTTTTAGTTCTTTAGGATAGATAGTATTGACAATAGTAGAAAACGACAATATCAGGAATAGTATCTGTGTTGCGTTGGAGTTATTTAGGATATATAGTATTAACAATAGTAGAAAACGACAATATCAGGAATAGTATCTGTGTTGGGTTGCAGTTATTTAGGATAGATTGTATTAACAATAGTAGAAACGACAATATCAGGAATAGTATCTGTGTTGCGTTGCAGTTATTTAGGATAGATAGTATTAACAATAGTAGAAAACGACAATATCAGGAATAGTATCTGTGTTGCGTTGCAGTTATTTAGGATAGATAGTATTAACAATAGTAGAAAACAACAATATCAGGAATAGTATCTGTGATGAGTTGTAGTTATTTAGGATAGATAGTATTGACAATAGTGAAAAACGACTATATCAGAAATATTATCTGTGTTGAGTTTCAGTTATTTAGGATAGATAGTATTAACAATAGTATAAAACGACAATATCAGGAATAGTATCTGTGTTGAGTTTAAGTTCTTTAGGCTATATATAGTATTAACAATAGTAGAAAACGACAACATCAGGAATATTATCTGTGCTGAGTTTCAGTTATTTAGGATAGATAGTATTAACAATAGTAGAAAACGACAATATCAGGAATAGTACCTGTGTTGAGTTCTAGTTCTTTAGGATATATAGTATTAACAATAGTAGAAAACGGCAATATCAGGAATAGTATCTGTGTTGAGTTGCAGTTCTTTAGGATATATAGTATTAACAATAGTAGAAAACGGCAATATCAGGAATAGTATCTGTGTTGAGTTGTAGTTCATTAGTTTAGATAGTATTAACAACAGTAGAAAACGACAATATCAGGAATATTATCTGTGTTGAGTTGCAGTTCTTTAGGATAGTATTGACAATAGTAGAAAATGACAATATCAGGAATAGTATCTGTGATGAGTTGTAGTTCTTTAGGATATATAGTATTAACAATAGAAGAAAACGGCAATATCAGGAATAGTATCTGTGTTGAGTTGTAGTTCATTAGTTTAGATAGTATTAACAACAGTAGAAAACGACAATATCAGGAATTGTATCTGTGTTGCGTTGCAGTTATTTAGGATATATTGTATTAACAATAGTAGAAAACGGCAATATCAGGAATAGTAGCTGTGTTAAGTTTTAGTTCGTTAGGATAGATAGTATTGACAATAGTAGAAAACGACAATATCAGGAATAGTATCTGTGTTGCGTTGCAGTTATTTAGGATATATAGTATTAACAATAGTAGAAAACGACAATATCAGGAATAGTATCTGTGTTGGGTTGCAGTTATTTAGGATAGATTGTATTAACAATAGTAGAAACGACAATATCAGGAATAGTATCTGTGTTGCGTTGCAGTTATTTAGGATATATAGTATTAACAATAGTAGAAAACGACAATATCAGGAATAGTATCTGTGATGAGTTGTAGTTATTTAGGATATATAGTATTGACAATAGTGAAAAACGACAATATCAGGAATATTATCTTTGTTGAGTTTTAGTTATTTAGGATAGATTGTATTAACAATAGTAGAACACGACAATATCAGGAATAGTATCTGTGTTGCGTTGCAGTTATTTAGGATAGATTGTATTAACAATAGTAGAAAACGATAATATCAGGAATAGTATCTGTTATGGGTTGCAGTTATTTAGGATAGATAGTATTGACCAGAGTGAAAAACGACAATATCAGGAATATTATCTGTGTTGAGTTTCAGTTATTTAGGATAGATAGTATTAACAATAGTAGAAAACGACAATATCAGGAATAGTATCTGTGATGAGTTGTAGTTCTTTAGGATATATAGCATTAACAATAGTAAAAAACGCCAATATCAGGAATAGTATCTGTGTTGAGTTGTAGTTCATTAGTTTAGATAGTATTAACAACAGTAGAAAACGACAATATCAGGAATATTATCTGTGTTGAGTTGCAGTTCTTTAGGATAGTATTGACAATAGTAGAAAATGACAATATCAGGAATAGTATCTGTGATGAGTTGTAGTTCTTTAGGATATATAGTATTAACAATAGAAGAAAACGGCAATATCAGGAATAGTATCTGTGTTGAGTTGTAGTTCATTAGTTTAGATAGTATTAACAACAGTAGAAAACGACAATATCAGGAATAGTATCTGTGTTGCGTTGCAGTTATTTAGGATATATTGTATTAACAATAGTAGAAAACGGCTATATCAGGAATAGTATCTGTGTTGAGTTGTAGTTCATTAGTTTAGATAGTATTAACAATAGTAGAAAATTACAATATCAGGAATAGTATCTGTGTTGCGTTGCAGTTATTTAGGATATATAGTATTAACAATAGTAGAAAACGGCAATATCCGGAATAGTAGCTGTGTTAAGTTTTAGTTCTTTAGGATAGATAGTATTGACAATAGTAGAAAACGACAATATCAGGAATAGTATCTGTGTTGCGTTGCAGTTATTTAGGATATATAGTATTAACAATAGTAGAAAACGACAATATCAGGAATAGTATCTGTGTTGGGTTGCAGTTATTTAGGATAGATTGTATTAACAATAGTAGAAAACGACAATATCAGGAATAGTATCTGTGTTGCGTTGCAGTTATTTAGGATAGATAGTATTAACAATAGTAGAAAACGACAATATCAGGAATAGTATCTGTGTTGCGTTGCAGTTATTTAGGATAGATAGTATTAACAATAGTAGAAAACGACAATATCAGGAATAGTACCTGTGTTGAGTTTTAGTTCTTTAGGATATATAGTATTAACAATAGTAGAAAACGGCAATATCAGGAATAGTATCTGTGTTGAGTTGCAGTTCTTTAGGATATATAGTATTAACAATAGTGGAAAACGGCAATATCAGGAATATTATCTGTGTTGAGTTGCAGTTCTTTAGGATAGTATTGACAATAGTAGAAAATGACAATATCAGGAATAGTATCTGTGATGAGTTGTAGTTCTTTAGAATATATAGTATTAACAATAGTAGAAAAAAAGGCAATATCAGGAATAGTATCTGTGTTGAGTTGTAGTTCATTAGTTTAGATAGTATTAACAACAGTAGAAAACGACAATATCAGGAATAGTATCTGTGTTGAGTTGTAGTTCATTAGTTTAGATAGTATTAACAATAGTAGAAAATTACAATATCAGGAATAGTATCTGTGTTGCGTTGCAGTTATTTAGGATATATAGTATTAACAATAGTAGAAAACGGCAATATCCGGAATAGTAGCTGTGTTAAGTTTTAGTTCTTTAGGATAGATAGTATTGACAATAGTAGAAAACGACAATATCAGGAATAGTATCTGTGTTGCGTTGCAGTTATTTAGGATATATAGTATTAACAATAGTAGAAAACGACAATATCAGGAATAGTATCTGTGTTGGGTTGCAGTTATTTAGGATAGATTGTATTAACAATAGTAGAAAACGACAATATCAGGAATAGTATCTGTGTTGCGTTGCAGTTATTTAGGATAGATAGTATTAACAATAGTAGAAAACGACAATATCAGGAATAGTATCTGTGTTGCGTTGCAGTTATTTAGGATAGATAGTATTAACAATAGTAGAAAACGACAATATCAGGAATAGTATCTGTGATGAGTTGTAGTTATTTAGGATAGATAGTATTGACAATAGTGAAAAACGACAATATCAGGAATATTATCTGTGTTGAGTTTCAGTTATTTAGGATAGATAGTATTAACAATAGTATAAAACGACAATATCAGGAATAGTATCTGTGTTGAGTTTCAGTTCTTTAGGCTATATATAGTATTAACAATAGTAGAAAACGACAACATCAGGAATATTATCTGTGCTGAGTTTCAGTTATTTAGGATAGATAGTATTAACAATAGTAGAAAACGACAATATCAGGAATAGTACCTGTGTTGAGTTTTAGTTCTTTAGGATATATAGTATTAACAATAGTAGAAAACGGCAATATCAGGAATAGTATCAGTGTTGAGTTGTAGTTCTTGAGGATATATAGTATTAACAATAGTAGAAAACGGCAATATCAGAAATATTATCAGTGTTTAGTTGTAGTTCTTTAGGATATATCGTATTAACAATAGTAGAAAACGGTAATATCAGGAATAGTATCTGTGTTGAGTTGTAGTTCTTGAGGATATATACTATTAACAATAGTAGAAAACGGCAATATCAGGAATAGTATCTGTGTTGAGTTGCAGTTCATTAGGATATAGAG
>JAWPHD010004562.1:90000-117500 GCA_037043455.1 Cyrtodaria siliqua | reverse complement strand
TATATAGTATTAACAATAGTAGAAAACGACAATATCAGGAATAGTATCTGTGTTGAGTTGTAGTTCTTTAGGATATATAGTATTAACAATAGTAGAAAACGACAATATCAGGAATAGTATCTGTGTTGAGTTGCAGTTATTTAGGATATATAGTATTGACAATAGTGGAAAACGAAAATATCACGAATAGTACCTGTGTTGAGTTTTAGTTCTTTAGGATATATAGTATTAACAATAGTAGAACAAGAAAATATCAGGAATATTATCTGTGTTGAGTTGCAGTTATTTAGGTTATATAGTATTAACAATAGTAGAAAACGACAATATCAGGAATAGTACCTGTTTTGAGTTGTAGTTCTTTAGGATATATAGTATTGACAATAATAGAAAACGACAATATCAGGAATATTATCGGTGTTGAGTTGTAGTTCTTTAGGATATATAGTATTAACAACAGTAGAAAACGACAATATCAGGAATATTATCTGTGTTGAGTTGCAGTTATTTAGGATATATAGTATTAACAATAGTAGAAAACGACAATATCAGGAATAGTATCTGTGTTGAGTTGTAGTTCTTTAGGATATATAGTATTAACAATAGTAGAAAACGACAATATCAGGAATAGTATCTGTGTTGAGTTGTAGTTCTTTAGGATATATAGTATTGACAATAATAGAAAACGACAATATCAGGAATATTATCGGTGTTGAGTTGTAGTTCTTTAGGATATATAGTATTAACAACAGTAGAAAACGACAATATCAGGAATATTATCTGTGTTGAGTTGTATTTCTTTAGGATATATAGTATTAACAACAGTAGAAAACGACAATATCAGGAATAGTATCTGTGTTGAGTAGTAGTTCTTTAGGATATATAATACTAACAATAGTAGAAAACGACAATATCAAGAATAGTATCTGTGTTGAGTTGTAGTTCTTTAGGATATATAGTATTAACAATAGTAGAAAACGACAATATCAGGAATAGTATCTGTGTTGAGTTGTAGTTCTTTAGGATATATAGTATTAACAATAGTAGAAAACGACAATATCAGAAATAGTATCTGTGTTGAGTTGTAGTTCTTTAGGATATATAGTATTAACAATAGTAGAAAACGACAATATCAGGAATGTTATCTGTGTTGAGTTGCAGTTATTTAGGATAAATAGTATGAACAATAGTAGAAAACGACAATATCAGGAATAGTATCTGTGTTGAGTTGTAGTTCTTAAGGATATATAGTATTAACAATAGTAGAAAACGACAATATCAGGAATAGTATCTGTGTTGAGTTGTAGTTCTTTAGGATATATAGTATTAACAAGAGTGGAAAACGACAATATCAGGAATAGTATCTGTGTTGAGTTGTAGTTCTTTAGGATATATAGTATTAACAATAGTAGAAAACGACAATATCAGGAATAGTATCTCTGTTGAGTTGTAGTTCTTTAGGATATATAGTATTAACAATAGTAGAAAAAGACAATATCAGGAATGTTATCTGTGTTGAGTTGCAGTTATTTAGGATATATAGTATGAACAATAGTAGAAAACTACAATATCAGGAATATTATCTGTGTTGAGTTGTAGTTCTTTAGGATATATAGTATTAACAATATTAGAAAACGACAATATCAGGAATATTATGTGTGTTGAGTTGCAGTTCTTTAGGATATATAGTATTAACAATAGTGGAAAACGACAATATCAGGAATATTATCTGTGTTGAGTTGCAGTTCTTTAGGATATATAGTATTAACAATAGTGGAAAACGACAATATCAGGAATATTATCTGTGTTGAGTTGTAGTTCTTTAGGATATATAGTATTAACAACAGTAGAAAACGACAATATCAGGAATAGTATCTGTGTTGAGTTTTAGTTCTTTAGGATATATAGTATTAACAATAGTAGAAAACGACAATATCAGGAATAGTATCTGTGTTGAGTTGCAGTTATTTAGGATATATAGTATTAACAATAGTAGAAAACGACAATATCAGGAATATTATCTGTGTTGAGTTGTAGTTCTTTAGGATATATAGTATTAACAATAGTAGAAAACGACAATATCAGGAATAGTATCTGTGTTGAGTTGCAGTTATTTAGGATAGTATTAACAATAGTAGAAAACGACAATATCAGGAATAGTATCTGTGTTGAGTTGCAGTTATTTAGGATATATAGTATTAACAATAGTAGAAAACAACAATATCAGGAATAGTATCTGTGTTGAGTTGTAGTTCTTTATGATAGATAGTATTAACAATAGTAGAAAACGACAATATCAGGAATAGTATCTGTGTTGAGTTGTAGTTCTTTAGGATATATAGTATTAACAATCGTAGAAAACGACAATATCAGGAATAGTAGCTGTGTTGAGTTGCAGTTATTTAGGATATATAGTATTGACAATAATGGAAAACGAAAATATCAGGAATAGTACCTGTGTTGAGTTTTAGTTCTTTAGGATATATAGTATTAACAATAGTAGAACACAAAAATATCAGGAATATTATCTGTGTTGAGTTGCAGTTATTTAGGATATATAGTATTAACAACAGTAGAAAACGACAATATCAGGAATAGTACCTGTGTTGAGTTGTAGTTATTTAGGATATATAGTATTAACAACAGTAGAACACGACAATATCAGGAATAGTATCTGTGTTGAGTTGCAGTTCTTTAGGATATATAGTATTGACAATAGTGGAAAACGACAATATCAGGAATAGTATCTGTGTTGAGTTGTAGTTCTTTAGGATATATAGTATTAACAATAGTAGAAAACGACAATATCAGGAATATTATCTGTGTTGAGTTATAGTTCTTTAGGATATATAGTATTAACAACAGTAGAAAACGACAATATCAGGAATATTATCTGTGTTGAGTTGCAGTTATTTAGGATATATAGTATTAACAATAGTAGAAAACGACAATATCAGGAATAGTATCTGTGTTGAGTTGTAGTTCTTTAGGATATATAGTATTAACAATAGTAGAAAACGACAATATCAGGAATAGTATCTGTGTTGAGTTGCAATTATTTAGGATATATAGTATTGACAATAGTGGAAAACGAAAATATCAGGAATAGTACCTGTGTTGAGTTTTAGTTCTTTAGGATATATAGTATTAACAATAGTAGAACACAAAAATATCAGGAATATTATCTGTGTTGAGTTGCAGTTATTTAGGATATATAGTATTAACAATAGTAGAAAACGACAATATCAGGAATAGTACCTGTGTTGAGTTTTAGTTCTTTAGGATATATAGTATTAACAATAGTAGAACACGACAATATCAGGAATAGTATCTGTGTTGAGTTGCAGTTCTTTAGGATATATAGTATTGACAATAGTGGAAAACGACAATATCAGGAATAGTATCTGTGTTGAGTTGTAGTTCTTTAGGATATATCGTATTAACAATAGTAGAAAACGACAATATCAGGAATATTATCTGTGTTGAGTTGTAGTTCTTTAGGATATATAGTATTGACAATAATAGAAAACGACAATATCAGGAATATTATCTGTGTTGAGTTGCAGTTATTTAGGATATATAGTATTAACAATAGTAGAAAACGACAATATCAGGAATAGTATCTGTGTTGAGTTGTAGTTCTTTAGGATATATAGTATTAACAACAGAAGAAAACGACAATATCAGGAATATTATCTGTGTTGAGTTGCAGTTATTTAGGATATATAGTATTAACAATAGTAGAAAACGACAATATCAGGAATATTATCTGTGCTGAGTTGTAGTTCTTTAGGATATAGAGTATTAACAATAGTAGAAAACGACAATATCAGGAATAGTATCTGTGTTGAGTTGCAGTTATTTAGGATATATAGTATTAACAATAGTAGAAAACGACAATATCAGGAATATTATCTGTGTTGAGTTGCAGTTATTTAGGATATGTAGTATTAACAATAGTAGAAAACGACAATATCAGGAATATTATCTGTGTTGAGTTGTAGTTCTTTATGATATATAGTATTAACAATAGTAGAAAACGACAATATCAGGAATAGTATCTGTGTTGAGTTGTAGTTCTTTAGGATATATAGTATTAACAACAGTAGAAAACGACAATATCAGGAATAGTTTCTGTGTTGAGTTGTAGTTCTTTAGGATATATAGTACTAACAATAGTAGAAAACGACAATATCAGGAATAGTATCTGTGATGAGTTTTAGTTCTTTAGGATATATAGTATTAACAATAGTAGAACTGGACAATATCAGGAATAGTATCTGTGATGAGTTGTAGTTATTTAGGATATATAGTATTGACAATAGTGAAAAACGACAATATCAGGAATATTATCTGTGTTGAGTTGCAGTTATTTAGGATAGATAGTATTAACAATAGTAGAAAACGACAATATCAGGAATATTATCTTTGTTGAGTTTTAGTTCTTTAGGATATATAGTATTAACAATAGTAGAACTGGACAATATCAGGAATAGTATCTGTGATGAGTTGTAGTTATTTAGGATATATAGTATTGACAATGGTGAAAAACGACAATATCAGGAATATTATCTGTGTTGAGTTGCAGTTATTTAAGATATATAGTATTAACAATAGTAGAAAACGACAATATCCGGAATGATATCTGTGTTGAGTTGTAGTTCTTTAGGATATATAGTATTAACAATAGTAGAAAACGACAATATCAGGAATAGTATCTGTGTTGAGTTGTAGTTCTTTAGGATATATAGTATTAACAATAGTGGAAAACGACAATATCAGGAATAGTATCTGTGTTGATTTGTAGTTCTTTAGAATATATAGTATTAACAATAGTAGAAAACGACAATATCAGGAATATTATCTGTGTTGAGTTGCAGTTCTTTAGGATATATAGAATTAACAATAGTGGAAAACGACAAAGCAGGAATATAATCTGTGTTGAGTTGCAGTTCTTTCGGATATATAGTATTAACAATAGTAGAAAACGACAATATCAGGACATTATTATCTGTGTTGAGTTGTAGTTCTTTAGGATATATAGTATTAACGATAATGGAAAACGACAATATCAGGAATATTATCTGTGTTGAGTTGCAGTTATTTAAGATATATAGTATTAACAATAGTAGATAACGACAATATCAGGAATAGTATCTGTGTTGAGTTGTAGTTCTTTAGGATATATAGTATTAACAATAGTAGAAAACGACAATATCAGGGATACTATCTGTGTTGAGTTTTAGCTATTTAAGATATAAAGTATCGACAATAGTAGAAAACGACAATATCAGGACATTATTATCTGTGTTGAGTTGTAGTTCTTTAGGATATATAGTATTAACGATAGTGGAAAACGACAATATCAGGAATATTATCTGTGTTGAGTTGCAGTTATTTAGGATATATAGTATTGACAATAGTAGAAAACGACAATATCAGGAATAGTATCTGTGTTGAGTTGTAGTTCTTTAGGATATATAGTATTAACAATAGTAGATAACGACAATATCAGGAATAATATCTGTGTTGAGTTTTAGCTATTTAGGATATATAGTATCGACAATAGTAGAAAACGACAATATCAGGACATTATTATCTGTGTTGAGTTGTAGTTCTTTAGGATATATAGTATTAACGATAGTGGAAAACGACAATATCAGGAATATTATCTGTGTTGAGTTGCAGTTATTTAGGATATATAGTATCGACAATAGTAGAAAACGACAATATCAGGACATTATTATCTGTGTTGAGTTGTAGTTATTTAGGATATATAGTATTAACAATAGTAGAAAACGACAATATCAGGAATGATATCTGTGTTGAGTTGTAGTTCTTTAGGATATATAGTATTAACAATAGTAGAAAACGACAATATCAGGAATAGTATCTGTGTTGAGTTGTAGTTCTTTAGGATATATAGTATTAACAACAGTAGAAAACGACAATATCAGGAATAGTATCTGTGTTGAGTTGTAGTTCTTTAGGATATATAGTACTAACAATAGTAGAAAACGACAATATCAGGAATATTATCTGTGTTCAATTGCAGTTATTTAGGATATATAGTATTAATAATAGTAGAAAACGACAATATCAGGAATATTATCTGTGTTGAGTTTCAGTTATTTAGGATATATAGTATTAACAATAGTTGAAAACGACAATATCAGGAATATTATCTGTGTTGAGTTGTAGATCTTTAGGATATATAGTATTAACAATAGTAGAAAACGACAATATCAGGAATAGTATCTGTGTTGAGTTGTAGTTATTTAGGATATATAGTATTAACAATAGTAGAAAACGACAATATCAGGAATAGTATCTGTGTTGAGTTGTAGTTCTTTAGGATATATAGTATTAACAATAGTAGAAAACGACAATATCAGGAATATTATCTGTGTTGAGTTGCAGTTCTTTAGGATATATAGAATTAACAATAGTGGAAAACGACAAAGCAGGAATATAATCTGTGTTGAGTTGCAGTTCTTTCGGATATATAGTATTAACAATAGTAGAAAACGACAATATCAGGACATTATTATCTGTGTTGAGTTGTAGTTCTTTAGGATATATAGTATTAACGATAATGGAAAACGACAATATCAGGAATATTATCTGTGTTGAGTTGCAGTTATTTAAGATATATAGTATTAACAATAGTAGATAACGACAATATCAGGAATAGTATCTGTGTTGAGTTGTAGTTCTTTAGGATATATAGTATTAACAATAGTAGAAAACGACAATATCAGGGATAATATCTGTGTTGAGTTTTAGCTATTTAGGATATAAAGTATCGACAATAGTAGAAAACGACAATATCAGGACATTATTATCTGTGTTGAGTTGTAGTTCTTTAGGATATATAGTATTAACGATAGTGGAAAACGACAATATCAGGAATAGTATCTGTGTTGAGTTGCAGTTATTTAGGATATATAGTATTGACAATAGTAGAAAACGACAATATCAGGAATAGTATCTGTGTTGAGTTGTAGTTCTTTAGGATATATAGTATTAACAACAGTAGATAACGACAATATCAGGAATAATATCTGTGTTGAGTTTTAGCTATTTAGGATATATAGTATCGACAATAGTAGAAAACGACAATATCAGGACATTATTATCTGTGTTGAGTTGTAGTTCTTTAGGATATATAGTATTAACGATAGTGGAAAACGACAATATCAGGAATATTATCTGTGTTGAGTTGCAGTTATTTAGGATATATAGTATCGACAATAGTAGAAAACGACAATATCAGGACATTATTATCTGTGTTGAGTTGTAGTTATTTAGGATATATAGTATTAACAATAGTAGAAAACGACAATATCAGGAATGATATCTGTGTTGAGTTGTAGTTCTTTAGGATATATAGTATTAACAATAGTAGAAAACGACAATATCAGGAATAGTATCTGTGTTGAGTTGTAGTTCTTTAGGATATATAGTATTAACAATAGTAGAAAACGACAATATCAGGAATATTATCTGTGTTGAGTTGCAGTTCTTTAGGATATATAGAATTAACAATAGTGGAAAACGACAAAGCAGGAATATAATCTGTGTTGAGTTGCAGTTCTTTCGGATATATAGTATTAACAATAGTAGAAAACGACAATATCAGGACATTATTATCTGTGTTGAGTTGTAGTTCTTTAGGATATATAGTATTAACGATAATGGAAAACGACAATATCAGGAATATTATCTGTGTTGAGTTGCAGTTATTTAAGATATATAGTATTAACAATAGTAGATAACGACAATATCAGGAATAGTATCTGTGTTGAGTTGTAGTTCTTTAGGATATATAGTATTAACAATAGTAGAAAACGACAATATCAGGGATAATATCTGTGTTGAGTTTTAGCTATTTAGGATATAAAGTATCGACAATAGTAGAAAACGACAATATCAGGACATTATTATCTGTGTTGAGTTGTAGTTCTTTAGGATATATAGTATTAACGATAGTGGAAAACGACAATATCAGGAATAGTATCTGTGTTGAGTTGCAGTTATTTAGGATATATAGTATTGACAATAGTAGAAAACGACAATATCAGGAATAGTATCTGTGTTGAGTTGTAGTTCTTTAGGATATATAGTATTAACAACAGTAGATAACGACAATATCAGGAATAATATCTGTGTTGAGTTTTAGCTATTTAGGATATATAGTATCGACAATAGTAGAAAACGACAATATCAGGACATTATTATCTGTGTTGAGTTGTAGTTATTTAGGATATATAGTATTAACAATAGTAGAAAACGACAATATCAGGAATGATATCTGTGTTGAGTTGTAGTTCTTTAGGATATATAGTATTAACAATAGTAGAAAACGACAATATCAGGAATAGTATCTGTGTTGAGTTGTAGTTCTTTAGGATATATAGTATTAACAACAGTAGAAAACGACAATATCAGGAATAGTATCTGTGTTGAGTTGTAGTTCTTTAGGATATATAGTACTAACAATAGTAGAAAACGACAATATCAGGAATATTATCTGTGTTCAATTGCAGTTATTTAGGATATATAGTATTAACAATAGTAGAAAACGACAATATCAGGAATATTATCTGTGTTGAGTTTCAGTTATTTAGGATATATAGTATTAACAATAGTTGAAAACGACAATATCAGGAATATTATCTGTGATGAGTTGTAGATCTTTAGGATATATAGTATTAACAATAGTAGAAAACAACAATATCAGGAATAGTATCTGTGTTGAGTTGTAGTTATTTAGGATATATAGTATTAACAATATTAGAAAACGACAATATCAGGAATAGTATCTGTGTTGAGTTGTAGTTATTTAGGATATATAGTATTAACAATAGTAGAAAACGACAATATCAGGAATAGTATCTGTGTTGAGTTGTAGTTATTTAGGATATATAGTATTAACAATAGTAGAAAACGACAATATCAGGAAAGTTATCTGTGTTGAGTTGCAGTTATTTAGGATATATAGTATGAACAATAGTAGAAAACGACAATATCAGGAATAGTATCTGTGTTGAGTTGTTGTAGTTCTTTAGGATATATAGTATTAACAATAGTAGAAAACGACAATATCAGGAATATTATCTGTGTTGAGTTGTAGTTCTTTAGGATATATAGTATTAACAATAGTGGAAAACGACAATATCAGGAATAGTATCTGTGTTGAGTTGTAGTTCTTTAGGATATATAGTATTAACAATAGTAGAAAACGACAATATCAGGACATTATTATCTGTGTTGAGTTGTAGTTCTTTAGGATATATAGTATTAACGATAATGGAAAACGACAATATCAGGAATATTATCTGTGTTGAGTTGCAGTTATTTAAGATATATAGTATTAACAATAGTAGATAACGACAATATCAGGAATAGTATCTGTGTTGAGTTGTAGTTCTTTAGGATATATAGTATTAACAATAGTAGAAAACGACAATATCAGGGATAATATCTGTGTTGAGTTTTAGCTATTTAGGATATAAAGTATCGACAATAGTAGAAAACGACAATATCAGGACATTATTATCTGTGTTGAGTTGTAGTTCTTTAGGATATATAGTATTAACGATAGTGGAAAACGACAATATCAGGAATAGTATCTGTGTTGAGTTGCAGTTATTTAGGATATATAGTATTGACAATAGTAGAAAACGAAAATATCAGGAATAGTATCTGTGTTGAGTTGTAGTTCTTTAGGATATATAGTATTAACAACAGTAGATAACGACAATATCAGGAATAATATCTGTGTTGAGTTTTAGCTATTTAGGATATATAGTATCGACAATAGTAGAAAACGACAATATCAGGACATTATTATCTGTGTTGAGTTGTAGTTCTTTAGGATATATAGTATTAACGATAGTGGAAAACGACAATATCAGGAATATTATCTGTGTTGAGTTGCAGTTATTTAGGATATATAGTATCGACAATAGTAGAAAACGACAATATCAGGACATTATTATCTGTGTTGAGTTGTAGTTATTTAGGATATATAGTATTAACAATAGTAGAAAACGACAATATCAGGAATGATATCTGTGTTGAGTTGTAGTTCTTTAGGATATATAGTATTAACAATAGTAGAAAACGACAATATCAGGAATAGTATCTGTGTTGAGTTGTAGTTCTTTAGGATATATAGTATTAACAATAGTAGAAAACGACAATATCAGGAATATTATCTGTGTTGAGTTGCAGTTCTTTAGGATATATAGAATTAACAATAGTGGAAAACGACAAAGCAGGAATATAATCTGTGTTGAGTTGCAGTTCTTTCGGATATATAGTATTAACAATAGTAGAAAACGACAATATCAGGACATTATTATCTGTGTTGAGTTGTAGTTCTTTAGGATATATAGTATTAACGATAATGGAAAACGACAATATCAGGAATATTATCTGTGTTGAGTTGCAGTTATTTAAGATATATAGTATTAACAATAGTAGATAACGACAATATCAGGAATAGTATCTGTGTTGAGTTGTAGTTCTTTAGGATATATAGTATTAACAATAGTAGAAAACGACAATATCAGGGATAATATCTGTGTTGAGTTTTAGCTATTTAGGATATAAAGTATCGACAATAGTAGAAAACGACAATATCAGGACATTATTATCTGTGTTGAGTTGTAGTTCTTTAGGATATATAGTATTAACGATAGTGGAAAACGACAATATCAGGAATAGTATCTGTGTTGAGTTGCAGTTATTTAGGATATATAGTATTGACAATAGTAGAAAACGACAATATCAGGAATAGTATCTGTGTTGAGTTGTAGTTCTTTAGGATATATAGTATTAACAACAGTAGATAACGACAATATCAGGAATAATATCTGTGTTGAGTTTTAGCTATTTAGGATATATAGTATCGACAATAGTAGAAAACGACAATATCAGGACATTATTATCTGTGTTGAGTTGTAGTTCTTTAGGATATATAGTATTAACGATAGTGGAAAACGACAATATCAGGAATATTATCTGTGTTGAGTTGCAGTTATTTAGGATATATAGTATCGACAATAGTAGAAAACGACAATATCAGGACATTATTATCTGTGTTGAGTTGTAGTTATTTAGGATATATAGTATTAACAATAGTAGAAAACGACAATATCAGGAATGATATCTGTGTTGAGTTGTAGTTCTTTAGGATATATAGTATTAACAATAGTAGAAAACGACAATATCAGGAATAGTATCTGTGTTGAGTTGTAGTTCTTTAGGATATATAGTATTAACAACAGTAGAAAACGACAATATCAGGAATAGTATCTGTGTTGAGTTGTAGTTCTTTAGGATATATAGTACTAACAATAGTAGAAAACGACAATATCAGGAATATTATCTGTGTTCAATTGCAGTTATTTAGGATATATAGTATTAACAATAGTAGAAAACGACAATATCAGGAATATTATCTGTGTTGAGTTTCAGTTATTTAGGATATATAGTATTAACAATAGTTGAAAACGACAATATCAGGAATATTATCTGTGTTGAGTTGTAGATCTTTAGGATATATAGTATTAACAATAGTAGAAAACAACAATATCAGGAATAGTATCTGTGTTGAGTTGTAGTTATTTAGGATATATAGTATTAACAATATTAGAAAACGACAATATCAGGAATAGTATCTGTGTTGAGTTGTAGTTATTTAGGATATATAGTATTAACAATAGTAGAAAACGACAATATCAGGAATAGTATCTGTGTTGAGTTGTAGTTATTTAGGATATATAGTATTAACAATAGTAGAAAACGACAATATCAGGAAAGTTATCTGTGTTGAGTTGCAGTTATTTAGGATATATAGTATGAACAATAGTAGAAAACGACAATATCAGGAATAGTATCTGTGTTGAGTTGTTGTAGTTCTTTAGGATATATAGTATTAACAATAGTAGAAAACGACAATATCAGGAATATTATCTGTGTTGAGTTGTAGTTCTTTAGGATATATAGTATTAACAATAGTGGAAAACGACAATATCAGGAATAGTATCTGTGTTGAGTTGTAGTTCTTTAGGATATATAGTATTAACAATAGTAGAAAACGACAATATCAGGAATAGTATCTGTGTTGAGTTGTAGTTCTTTAGGATATATAGTATTAACAATAGTAGAAAACGACAATATCAGGAATGTTATCTGTGTTGAGTTTTAGTTATTTAGGATATATAATATGAACAATAATAGAAAACGACAATATCAGGAATAGTATCTGTGTTGAGTTGTAGTTCTTTAGGATATATAGTATTAACAATAGTAGAAAACGACAATATCAGGAATAGTATCTGTGTTGAGTTGTAGTTTTTTAGGATATATAGTATTAACAATAGTATTAAACGACAATATCAGGAATAATATCTGTGTTGAGTTTAAGCTATTTAGGATATATAGTATCGACAATAGTAGAAAACGACAATATCAGGACATTATTATCTGTGTTGAGTTGTAGTTCTTTAGGATATATAGTATTAACGATAGTGGAAAACGACAATATCAGGAATATTATCTGTGTTGAGTTGCAGTTATTTAGGATATATAGTATCGACAATAGTAGAAAACGACAATATCAAGACATTATTATCTGTGTTGAGTTGTAGTTATTTAGGATATATAGTATTAACAGTAGTAGAAAACGACAATATCAGGAATAATATCTGTGTTGAGTTGTAGTTCTTTAGGATATATAGTTTCGACAATAGTAGAAAATGACAATATCAGGAATATTATCTGTGTTGAGTTGTAGTTCTTTAGGATATATAGTATTAACAATAGTAGAAAACGACAATATCAGGAAAGTTATCTGTGTTGAGTTGCAGTTATTTAGGATATATAGTATGAACAATAGTAGAAAACGACAATATCAGGAATAGTATCTGTGTTGAGTTGTAGTTCTTTAGGATATATAGTATTGACAATAGTGAAAAACGACAATATCAGGAATATTATCTGTGTTGAGTTTCAGTTATTTAGGATAGATAGTATTAACAATAGTAGAAAACGACAATATCAGGAATAGTATCTGTATTGAGTTTCAGTTATTTAGGCTATATATAGTATTAACAATAGTAGAAAACGACAACATCAGGAATATTATCTGTGCTGAGTTTCAGTTATTTAGGATAGATAGTATTAACAATAGTAGAAAACGACAATATCAGGAATAGTATCTGTGATGAGTTTTAGTTCTTTAGGATATATAGTATTAACAATAGTAGAACTGGACAATATCAGGAATAGTATCTGTGATGAGTTGTAGTTATTTAGGATATATAGTATTGACAATAGTGAAAAACGACAATATCAGGAATATTATCTGTGTTGAGTTGCAGTTATTTAGGATAGATAGTATTAACAATAGTAGAAAACGACAATATCAGGAATATTATCTGTGTTGAGTTTTAGTTCTTTAGAATATATAGTATTAACAATAGTAGAACTGAACAATATCAGGAATAGTATCTGTGATGATTTGTAGTTATTTAGGATATATAGTATTGACAATAGTGAAAAACGACAACATCAGGAATATTATCTGTGTTGAGTTGCAGTTATTTAGGATAGATAGTATTAACAATAGTAGAAAACGACAATATCAGGAATATTATCTGTGTTGCGTTGCAGTTATTTAGGATATATAGTATTAACAATAGTAGAAAACGACAATATCAGGAATAGTATCTGTATTGAGTTTCAGTTCTTTAGGATATATAGTATTAACAATAGTAGAAAACGACAATATCAGGAATAGTATCTGTGTTGCATTGCAGTTATTTAGGATATATTGTATTAACAATAGTAGAAAACAACAATATCAGGAATAGTATCTGTGTTGAGTTTCAGTTATTTAGGCTATATATAGTATTAACAATAGTAGAAAACGACAATATCAGGAATAGTATCTGTGGTGCGTTGCAGTTATTTAGGATAAATAGTATTAACAATAGTAGAAAACGACAATATCAGGAATAGTATCTGTGATGAGTTGTAGTTATTTAGGATATATAGTATTGACAATAGTGAAAAACGACAATATCAGGAATATTATCTGTGTTGAGTTTCAGTTATTTAGGATAGATTGTATTAACAATAGTAGAACACGACAATATCAGGAATAGTATCTGTGTTGCGTTGCAGTTATTTAGGATATATAGTATTAACAATAGTAGAAAACGACAATATCAGGAATAGTATCTGTGTTGCGTTGCAGTTATTTAGGATAGATTGTATTAACAATAGTAGAAAACGACAATATCAGGAATAGTATCTGTGTTGCGTTGCAGTTATTTAGGATAGATAGTATTAACAATAGTAGAAAACGACAATATCAGGAATAGTATCTGTGTTGCGTTGCAGTTATTTAGGATAAATAGTAGTAACAATAGTAGACCACGATAATATCAGGAATAGTATCTGTGATGAGTTGCAGTTATTTAGGATAGATAGTATTGACCATAGTGAAAAACGAAAATATCAGGAATATTATCTGTGTTGAGTTTCAGTTATTTAGGATAGATAGTATTAACAATAGTAGAAAACGACAATATCAGGAATAGTATCTGTGTTGAGTTTCAGTTATTTAGGCTATATATAGTATTAACAATAGTAGAAAACGACAACATCAGGAATATTATCTGTGCTGAGTTTCAGTTATTTAGGATAGATAGTATTAACAATAGTAGAAAACGACAATATTAGGAATAGTACCTGTGTTGAGTTTTAGTTCTTTAGGATATATAGTATTAACAATAGTAGAAAACGGCAATATCAGGAATAGTATCTGTGTTGAGTTGTAGTTCTTGAGGATATATAGTATTAACAATAGTAGAAAACGGCAATATCAGGAATATTATCTGTGTTGAGTTGTAGTTCTTTAGGATATATCGTATTAACAATCGTAGAAAACGGCAATATCAGGAATAGTATCTGTGTTGAGTTGTAGTTCTTTAGGATATATAGTATTAACAATAGTAGAAAACGGCAATATCAGGAATAGTATCTGTGTTGAGTTGCAGTTCATTAGGATATAGAGTATTAACAATAGTGGAAAACGGCAATATAAGGAATATTATCTGTGTTGAGTTGTAGTTCTTTAGGATAGATAGTATTAACAATAGTAGAACACGACAATATCAGGAATAGTATCTGTGATGAGTTGTAGTTCTTTAGGATATATAGTATTAACAATAGTAGAAAACGGCAATATCAGTAATAGTATTTGTGTTGAGTTGCAGTTCTTTAGGATATAGAGTATTAACAATAGTGGAAAACGGCAATATCAGGAATATTATATGTGTTGAGTTGCAGTTCTTTAGGATAGTATTGACAATTGTAGAACACGACAATATCAGGAATAGCATCTGTGTTGAGTTATAGTTCTTTAGGATATATAGTATTAACAATAGTAGAAAACGGCAATATCAGGAATATTATCTGTGTTGAGTTGCAGTTCTTTAGGATATATAGTATTAACAATAGTGGAAAACGGCAATATCAGGAATATTATCTGTGTTGAGTTGCAGTTCTTTAGGATAGTATTGACAATAGTAGTAAATGACAATATCAGGAATAGTATCTGTGATGCGTTGTAGTTCTTTAGGATATATAGTATTAGCAATAGTAGAAAACGGCAATATCAGGAATAGTATCTGTGTTGAGTTGTAGATTATTAGTTTAGATAGTATTAACAACAGTAGAAAACGACAATATTAGGAATAGTATCTGTGTTGCGTTGCAGTTATTTAGGATATATTGTATTAACAATAGTAGAAAACGGCAATATCAGGAATAGTATCTGTGTTGAGTTGTAGTTCATTAGTTTAGATAGTATTAACAATTTTAGAAAACGACAATATCAGGAATAGTATCTGTGTTGCGTTGCAGTTATTTAGGATATATAGTATTAACAATAGTAGAAAACGGCAATATCCGGAATAGTAGCTGTGTTAGGTTTTAGTTCTTTAGGATAGATAGTATTGACAATAGTAGAAAACAACAATATCAGGAATAGTATCTGTGTTGCGTTGCAGTTCTTTAGGATATATAGTATTAACAATAGTAGAAAACGACAATATCAGGAATAGTATCTGTGTTGGGTTGCAGTTATTTAGGATAGATTGTATTAACAATAGTAGAAAACGACAATATCAGGAATAGTATCTGTGTTGCGTTGCAGTTATTTAGGATAGATAGTATTAACAATAGTAGAAAACGACAATATCAGGAATAGTATCTGTGATGAGTTGTAGTTATTTAGGATAGATAGTATTGACAATAGTGAAAAACGACAATATCAGGAATATTATCTGTGTTGAGTTTCAGTTATTTAGGATAGATAGTATTAACAATAGTAGAACACGACAATATCAGGAATAGTATCTCTGTTGAGTTTCAGTTCTTTTGGCTATATATAGTATTAACTATAGTAGAAAACGACAACATCAGGAATATTATCTGTGCTGAGTTTCAGTTATTTAGGATAGATAGTATTAACAATAGTAGAAAACGACAATATCAGGAATAGTACCTGTGTTGAGTTTTAGTTCTTTAGGATATATAGTATTAACAATAGTAGAAAACGGCAATATCAGGAATAGTATCTGTGTTGAATTGTAGTTCTTGAGGATATATAGTATTAACAATAGTAGAAAACGGCAATATCAGGAATAGTATCTGTGTTGAATTGCAGTTCATTAGGATATATAGTATTAACAATAGTAGAAAACGACAATATCAGGAATAGTATCTGTGTTGCATTGCAGTTATTTAGGATATATTGTATTAACAATAGTAGAAAACGACAATATCAGGAATAGTATCTGTGTTGAGTTTCAGTTATTTAGGCTATATATAGTATTAACAATAGTAGAAAACGACAATATCAGGAATAGTATCTGTGGTGCGTTGCAGTTATTTAGGATATATAGTATTAACAATAGTAGAAAACGACAATATCAGGAATAGTATCAGTGATGAGTTGTAGTTATTTAGGATATATAGTATTGACAATAGTGAAAAACGACAATATCAGGAATATTATCTGTGTTGAGTTTCAGTTATTTAGGATAGATTGTATTAACAATAGTAGAACACGACAATATCAGGAATAGTATCTGTGTTGCTTTGCAGTTATTTAGGATATATAGTATTAACAATAGTAGAAAACGACAATATCAGGAATAGTATCTGTGTTGCGTTGCAGTTATTTAGGATAGATTGTATTAACAATAGTAGAAAACGACAATATCAGGAATAGTATATGTGTTGCGTTGCAGTTATTTAGGATAGATAGTATTAACAATAGTAGAAAACGACAATATCAGGAATAGTATCTGTGTTGCGTTGCAGTTATTTAGGATAAATAGTAGTAACAATAGTAGACCACGATAATATCAGGAATAGTATCTGTGATGAGTTGCAGTTATTTAGGATAGATAGTATTGACCATAGTGAAAAACGAAAATATCAGGAATATTATCTGTGTTGAGTTTCAGTTATTTAGGATAGATAGTATTAACAATAGTAGAAAACGACAATATCAGGAATAGTATCTGTGTTGAGTTTCAGTTATTTAGGCTATATATAGTATTAACAATAGTAGAAAACGACAACATCAGGAATATTATCTGTGCTGAGTTTCAGTTATTTAGGATAGATAGTATTAACAATAGTAGAAAACGACAATATTAGGAATAGTACCTGTGTTGTGTTTTAGTTCTTTAGGATATATAGTTTTAACAATAGTAGAAAACGGCAATATCAGGAATAGTATCTGTGTTGAGTTGTAGTTCTTGAGGATATATAGTATTAACAATAGTAGAAAACGGCAATATCAGGAATATTATCTGTGTTGAGTTGTAGTTCTTTAGGATATATCGTATTAACAATCGTAGAAAACGGCAATATCAGGAATAGTATCTGTGTTGAGTTGTAGTTCTTTAGGATATATAGTATTAACAATAGTAGAAAACGGCAATATCAGGAATAGTATCTGTGTTGAGTTGCAGTTCATTAGGATATAGAGTATTAACAATAGTGGAAAACGGCAATATAAGGAATATTATCTGTGTTGAGTTGTAGTTCTTTAGGATAGATAGTATTAACAATAGTAGAACACGACAATATCAGGAATAGTATCTGTGATGAGTTGTAGTTCTTTAGGATATATAGTATTAACAATAGTAGAAAACGGCAATATCAGGAATAGTATTTGTGTTGAGTTGCAGTTCTTTAGGATATAGAGTATTAACAATAGTGGAAAACGGCAATATCAGGAATATTATATGTGTTGAGTTGCAGTTCTTTAGGATAGTATTGACAATAGTAGAAAACGACAATATCAGGAATAGCATCTGTGTTGAGTTATAGTTCTTTAGGATATATAGTATTAACAATAGTAGAAAACGGCAATATCAGGAATATTATCTGTGTTGAGTTGCAGTTCTTTAGGATATATAGTATTAACAATAGTGGAAAACGGCAATATCAGGAATATTATCTGTGTTGAGTTGCAGTTCTTTAGGATAGTATTGACAATAGTAGAAAATGACAATATCAGGAATAGTATCTGTGATGAGTTGTAGTTCTTTAGGATATATAGTATTAGCAATAGTAGAAAACGGCAATATCAGGAATAGTATCTGTGTTGAGTTGTAGTTCATTAGTTTAGATAGTATTAACAACAGTAGAAAACGACAATATTAGGAATAGTATCTGTGTTGCGTTGCAGTTATTTAGGATATATTGTATTAACAATAGTAGAAAACGGCAATATCAGGAATAGTATCTGTGTTGAGTTGTAGTTCATTAGTTTAGATAGTATTAACAATTTTAGAAAACGACAATATCAGGAATAGTATCTGTGTTGCGTTGCAGTTATTTAGGATATATAGTATTAACAATAGTAGAAAACGGCAATATCCGGAATAGTAGCTGTGTTAGGTTTTAGTTCTTTAGGATAGATAGTATTGACAATAGTAGAAAACAACAATATCAGGAATAGTATCTGTGTTGCGTTGCAGTTCTTTAGGATATATAGTATTAACAATAGTAGAAAACGACAATATCAGGAATAGTATCTGTGTTGGGTTGCAGTTATTTAGGATAGATTGTATTAACAATAGTAGAAAACGACAATATCAGGAATAGTATCTGTGTTGCGTTGCAGTTATTTAGGATAGATAGTATTAACAATAGTATAAAACGACAATATCAGGAATAGTATCTGTGTTGCGTTGCAGTTATTTAGGATAGATAGTATTAACAATAGTAGAAAACGACAATATCAGGAATAGTATCTGTGATGAGTTGTAGTTATTTAGGATAGATAGTATTGACAATAGTGAAAAACGACAATATCAGGAATATTATCTGTGTTGAGTTTCAGTTATTTAGGATAGATAGTATTAACAATAGTAGAACACGACAATATCAGGAATAGTATCTCTGTTGAGTTTCAGTTCTTTTGGCTATATATAGTATTAACTAAAGTAGAAAACGACAACATCAGGAATATTATCTGTGCTGAGTTTCAGTTATTTAGGATAGATAGTATTAACAATAGTGGAAAACGACAATATCAGGAATAGTACCTGTGTTGAGTTTTAGTTCTTTAGGATATATAGTATTAACAATAGTAGAAAACGGCAATATCAGGAATAGTATCTGTGTTGAATTGTAGTTCTTGAGGATATATAGTATTAACAATAGTAGAAAACGGCAATATCAGGAATATTATCTGTGTTGAGTTGTAGTTCTTTAGGATATCATGATATCGTATTAACAATAGTAGAAAACGGCAATATCCGGAATAGTATCTGTGTTGAGCTGCAGTTCTTTAGGATATATAGTATTAACAATAGTATAAAACGGCAATATCAGGAATAGTATATGTGTTGAGTTGCAGTTCATTAGGATATAGAGTATTAACAATAGTGGAAAACGGCAATATCAGGAATATTATCTGTGTTGAGTTGTAGTTCTTTAGGAGAGATAGTATTAACAATTGTAGAACACGACAATATCAGGAATAGTATCTGTGATGAGTTGTAGTTCTTTAGGATATATAGTATTAACAATAGTAGAAAACGACAATATCAGGAATATTATCTGTGTTGAGTTGCAGTTCTTTAGGATATATAGTATTAACAATAGTGGAAAACGGCAATATCAGGAATAGTATCTGTGTTGAGTTATAGCTCTTTAGGATATATAGTATTATCAATAGTAGAAAACGTCAATATCAGGAATATTATCTGTGTTGAGTTGCAGTTCTTTAGGATATATAGTATTAACAATAGTGGAAAACGGCAATATCAGGAATATTATCTGTGTTGAGTTGCAGTTCTTTAGGATAGTATTGACAATAGTAGAAAACGACAATATCAGGAATAGTATCTGTGTTGAGTTGTAGTACTTTAGGATATATAGTATTAACAATAATAGAAAACGGCAATATCAGGAATAGTATCTGTGTTGCGTTGCAGTTATTTAGGATATATAGTATTAACAATATTAGAAAACGGCAATATCAGGAATAGTATCACTGTTGAGTTGTAGTTCATTAGTTTAGATAGTATTAACAATAGTAGAAAACGACAATATCAGGAATATTATCTGTGTTGCTTTGCAGTTATTTAGGATATATAGTATTAACAATAGTAGAAAACGGCAATATCCGGAATAGTAGCTGTGTTGAGTTTTAGTTCTTTAGGATAGATAGTATTGACAATAGTGGAAAACGACAATATCAGGAATAGTATCTGTGTTGCGTTGCAGTTATTTAGGATATATAGTATTAACAATAGTAGAAAACGACAATATCAGGAATAGTATCTGTGTTGCGTTGCAGTTATTTAGGATATATAGCATTAACAATTGTAGAAAACGGCAATATCAGGAATAGTATCTGTGTTGAGTTGTAGTTCTTTAGGATATCATGATATCGTATTAACAATAGTAGAAAACGGCAATATCCGGAATAGTATCTGTGTTGAGCTGCAGTTCTTTAGGATATATAGTATTAACAATAGTATAAAACGGCAATATCAGGAATAGTATATGTGTTGAGTTGCAGTTCATTAGGATATAGAATATTAACAATAGTGGAAAACGGCAATATCAGGAATATTATCTGTGTTGAGTTGTAGTTCTTTAGGAGAGATAGTATTAACAATTGTAGAACACGACAATATCAGGAATAGTATCTGTGATGAGTTGTAGTTCTTTAGGATATATAGTATTAACAATAGTAGAAAACGACAATATCAGGAATATTATCTGTGTTGAGTTGCAGTTCTTTAGGATATATAGTATTAACAATAGTGGAAAACGGCAATATCAGGAATAGTATCTGTGTTGAGTTATAGCTCTTTAGGATATATAGTATTATCAATAGTAGAAAACGTCAATATCAGGAATATTATCTGTGTTGAGTTGCAGTTCTTTAGGATATATAGTATTAACAATAGTGGAAAACGGCAATATCAGGAATATTATCTGTGTTGAGTTGCAGTTCTTTAGGATAGTATTGACAATAGTAGAAAACGACAATATCAGGAATAGTATCTGTGTTGAGTTGTAGTACTTTAGGATATATAGTATTAACAATAATAGAAAACGGCAATATCAGGAATAGTATCTGTGTTGCGTTGCAGTTATTTAGGATATATAGTATTAACAATAGTAGAAAACGGCAATATCAGGAATAGTATCACTGTTGAGTTGTAGTTCATTAGTTTAGATAGTATTAACAATAGTAGAAAACGACAATATCAGGAATAGTATCTGTGTTGCTTTGCAGTTATTTAGGATATATAGTATTAACAATATTAGAAAACGGCAATATCCGGAATAGTAGCTGTGTTGAGTTTTAGTTCTTTAGGATAGATAGTATTGACAATAGTGGAAAACGACAATATCAGGAATAGTATCTGTGTTGCGTTGCAGTTATTTAGGATATATAGCATTAACAATTGTAGAAAACGGCAATATCAGGAATAGTATCTGTGTTGAGTTGTAGTTCTTGAGGATATATAGTATTAACAATAATAGAAAACGGCAATATAAGGAATAGTATCTGTGTTGAGTTGCAGTTCTTCAGGATATATAGTATTAACAATAGTGGAAAACTGCAATATCAGGAATATTATCTGTGTTGAGTTGCAGTTCTTTAGGATATATAGTATTAACAATAGTGGAAAACGGCAATATCAGGAATATTATCTGTGTTGAGTTGCAGTTCTTTAGGATATATAGTATTAACAATAGAGGAAAACGGCAATATCAGGAATATAATCTGTGTTGAGTTGCAGTTCTTTAGGATAGTATTGACAATAGTAGAAAACGACAATATCAGGAATATTATCTGTGTTGAGTTGTAGTTCTTTAGGAGAGATAGTATTAACAATTGTAGAACACGACAATATCAGGAATAGTATCTGTGATGAGTTGTAGTTCTTTAGGATATATAGTATTAACAATAGTAGAAAACGGCAATATCAGGAATAGTATTTGTGTTGAGTTGCAGTTCTTTAGGATATAGAGTATTACCAATAGTGGAAAACGGCAATATCAGGAATATTATCTGTGTTGAGTTGCAGTTCTTTAGGATAGTATTGACAATAGTAGAAAACGACAATATCAGGAATAGTATCTGTGTTGAGTTATAGTTCTTTAGGATATATAGTATTATCAATAGTAGAAAACGGCAATATCAGGAATATTATCTGTGTTGAGTTGCAGTTCTTTAGGATATATAATATTAACAATAGTGGAAAACGGCAATATCAGGAATATTATCTGTGTTGAGTTGCAGTTCTTTAGGATAGTATTGACAATAGTAGAAAACGACAATATCAGGAATAGTATCTGTGTTGAGTTGTAGTACTTTAGGATATATAGTATTAACAATAATAGAAAACGGCAATATCAGGAATAGTATCTGTGTTGCGTTGCAGTTATTTAGGATATATAGTATTAACAATAGTAGAAAACGGCAATATCAGGAATAGTATCACTGTTGAGTTGTAGTTCATTAGTTTAGATAGTATTAACAATAGTAGAAAACGACAATATCAGGAATATTATCTGTGTTGCTTTGCAGTTATTTAGGATATATAGTATTAACAATAGTAGAAAACGGCAATATCCGGAATAGTAGCTGTGTTGAGTTTTAGTTCTTTAGGATAGATAGTATTGACAATAGTAGAAAACGACATTATCAGGAATAGTATCTGTGTTGCGTTGCAGTTATTTAGGATATATAGTATTAACAATAGTAGAAAACGACAATATCAGGAATAGTATCTGTGTTGCGTTGCAGTTATTTAGGATATATAGCATTAACAATTGTAGAAAACGGCAATATCAGGAATAGTATCTGTGTTGAGTTGTAGTTCTTGAGGATATATAGTATTAACAATAGTAGAAAACGGCAATATAAGGAATAGTATCTGTGTTGAGTTGCAGTTCTTCAGGATATATAGTATTAACAATAGTGGAAAACTGCAATATCAGGAATATTATCTGTGTTGAGTTGCAGTTCTTTAGGATATATAGTATTAACAATAGTGGAAAACGGCAATATCAGGAATATTATCTGTGTTGAGTTGCAGTTCTTTAGGATATATAGTATTAACAATAGAGGAAAACGGCAATATCAGGAATATAATCTGTGTTGAGTTGCAGTTCTTTAGGATAGTATTGACAATAGTAGAAAACGACAATATCAGGAATATTATCTGTGTTGAGTTGTAGTTCTTTAGGAGAGATAGTATTAACAATTGTAGAACACGACAATATCAGGAATAGTATCTGTGATGAGTTGTAGTTCTTTAGGGTATATAGTATTAACAATAGTAGAAAACGGCAATATCAGGAATAGTATTTGTGTTGAGTTGCAGTTCTTTAGGATATAGAGTATTAACAATAGTGGAAAACGGCAATATCAGGAATATTATCTGTGTTGAGTTGCAGTTCTTTAGGATAGTATTGACAATAGTAGAAAACGACAATATCAGGAATAGTATCTGTGTTGAGTTGTAGTACTTTAGGATATATAGTATTAACAATAATAGAAAACGGCAATATCAGGAATAGTATCTGTGTTGCGTTGCAGTTATTTAGGATATATAGTATTAACAATAGTAGAAAACGGCAATATCAGGAATAGTATCACTGTTGAGTTGTAGTTTATTAGTTTAGATAGTATTAACAATAGTAGAAAACGACAATATCAGGAATAGTATCTGTGTTGCTTTGCAGTTATTTAGGATATATAGTATTAACAATAGTAGAAAACGGCAATATCCGGAATAGTAGCTGTGTTGAGTTTTAGTTCTTTGGGATAGATAGTATTGACAATAGTAGAAAACGACAATATCAGGAATAGTATCTGTGTTGCGTTGCAGTTATTTAGGATATATAGTATTAACAATAGTAGAAAACGACAATATCAGGAATAGTATCTGTGTTGCGTTGCAGTTATTTAGGATATATAGCATTAACAATTGTAGAAAACGGCAATATCAGGAATAGTATCTGTGTTGAGTTGTAGTTCTTGAGGATATATAGTATTACCAATAGTAGAAAACGGCAATATAAGGAATAGTATCTGTGTTGAGTTGCAGTTCTTCAGGATATATAGTATTAACAATAGTGGAAAACTGCAATATCAGGAATATTATCTATGTTGAGTTGCAGTTCTTTAGGATATATAGTATTAACAATAGTGGAAAACGGCAATATCAGGAATATTATCTGTGTTGAGTTGCAGTTCTTTAGGATATATAGTATTAACAATAGAGGAAAACGGCAATATCAGGAATATAATCTGTGTTGAGTTGCAGTTCTTTAGGATAGTATTGACAATAGTAGAAAACGACAATATCAGGAATATTATCTGTGTTGAGTTGTAGTTCTTTAGGAGAGATAGTATTAACAATTGTAGAACACGACAATATCAGGAATAGTATCTGTGATAAGTTGTAGTTCTTTAGGATATATAGTATTAACAATAGTAGAAAACGGCAATATCAGGAATAGTATTTGTGTTGAGTTGCAGTTCTTTAGGATATAGAGTATTAACAATAGTGGAAAACGGCAATATCAGGAATATTATCTGTGTTGAGTTGCAGTTCTTTAGGATAGTATTGACAATAGTAGAAAACGACAATATCAGGAATAGTATCTGTGTTGAGTTATAGTTCTTTAGGATATATAGTATTATCAATAATAGAAAACGGCAATATCAGGAATAGTATCTGTGTTGCGTTGCAGTTATTTAGGATATATAGTATTAACAATAGTAGAAAACGTCAATATCAGGAATATTATCTGTGTTGAGTTGCAGTTCTTTAGGATATATAGTATTAACAATAGTGGAAAACGGCAATATCAGGAATATTATTTGTGTTGAGTTGCAGTTCTTTAGGATATATAGTATTAACAATAGTTGAAAACGGCAATATCAGGAATATTATCTGTGTTGAGTTGCAGTTCTTTAGGATATATAGTATTAACAATAGTGGAAAACGGCAATATCAGGAATATTATCTGTGTTGAGTTGCAGTTCTTTAGGATATATAGTATTAACAATAGATGAAAACGGCAATATCAGGAATATAATCTGTGTTGAGTTGCAGTTCTTTAGGATAGTATTGACAATAGTAGAAAACGACAATATCAGGAATAGTATCTGTGATGAGTTGTAGTTCTTTAGGATATATAGTATTAAAAATAGTAGAAAACGGCAATATCAGGAATAGTATCTGTGTTGAGTTGCAGTTCTTTAGGATATATAGTATTAACAATAGTGGAAAACGGCAATATCAGGAATATTATCTGTGTTGAGTTGCAGTTCTTTAGGATAGTATTGACAATAGTCTTTCTGTCTGTCTGTCTGGCCTGTCTGGCTGTCTGTCTGTCTGTCTGTCTGTCTGGCCTGTCTGTCTGTCTGTCTGGCCTGTCTGGGTCTCTGTCTGGCCTGTCTGGCTCTCTGTCTGGCCTGTCTGGGTCTCTGTCTGGCCCTCTGTCTGTCTGTCTGTCTGTCTGTCTGTCTGTCTGGCCTGTCTGGGTCTCTGTCTGGCACTCTGTCAGGCCTGTCTGTCTGTCTGTCTGTCTGTCTGTCTGTCTGTCTGTCTGTCTGTCTGTCTGTCTGTCTGTCTGTCTGTCTGTCTGTCTGTCTGTCTGTCTGTCTGTCTGTCTGTCTGTCTGGCCTGTATGGGTCTCTGTCTGGCACTCTGTCTGGCCTGCCTGTCTTTCTGTCTGAATGTCTGTCTGTCTGTCTGTCTGTCTGTCTGTCTGGCCTGTCTGTCTGTCTGTCTGTCTGGCCTGTCTGGGTCTCTGTCTGGACAGTCTTGCTCTCTGTCTGACCCTCTGTCTGGCCCTCTATCTGGCCCTCTGTCTGTCTGTCTGTCTGTCTGTCTGTCTGTCTGTCTGTCTGTCTGTCTGTCTGTCTGTCTGTCTGTCTGTCTTTCTGTCTGTCTGTCTGGCCTGTATGGGTCTCTGTCTGGCACTCTGTCTGGACTGCCTGTCTGTCTGTCTGAATGTCTGTCTGTCTGTCTGGCCTGTCTGTCTGTCTGTCTGTCTGTCTGTCTGTCTGTCTGTCTGGCCTGTCTGTCTGTCTGTCTGTCTGTCTGTCTGTCTGTCTGTCTGTCTGTCTGTCTGTCTGTCTGTCTGTCTGTCTGTCAGAACATAGTCAGGGTTCTACATTAGATACACTATTCAGGTTCAGGTTTGTACATAAATCGTATATACGAGCTTGTATTAAGGGGAAATATCCACGGTCAGGTATTAGGTACACGCATGGGCTTGTATTAAGGGACAAAATCCAGGGTCAAGTTTCTACATTTGCTTGTCTGTCTGTCTGTCTGTCTGACTGTCTGGCCTGTCTGGCTCTCTGTCTAGCCCTCTGTCTGTCTGTCTGTCTGTCTGTCTGTCTGTCTGTCTGTCTGTCTGTCTGTATGTCTGTCTGTCTGTCTGTCTGTCTGTCTGTCTGTCTGTTTGTTTGTCTGTCTGTCTGTCTGTATGTCTGTCTGTCTGTCTGTATGTCTGTCTGTCTGTCTGTCTGTCTGTCTCTCTGTATATCTGTCTGTCTGTCTGTCTGTCTGTCTGTCTGTCTGTCTGTCTGTCTGTCTGTCTGTCTGTCTGTCTGTCTGTCTGTCTGTCTGTCTGTCTGTTTGTCTGTCTGTCTGGCCTGTCTGTCTGTCTGTCTGGCTGTCTGTCTGTCTGGCCTGTCTGTCTGTCTGTCTGTCTGTCTGTATGTCTGTCTGTCTGGCTGTCTGGCTGTCTGGCTGTCTGGCTGTCTGGCCTGTCTGTCTGTCTGTCTGGCCTGTCTGGGTCTCTGTCTGGCCAGTCTTGCTCTCTGTCAGGCCCTCTGTCTGGCCCTCTGTCTGGCCCTCTGTCTGGCCCTCTGTCTGTCTGTCTGTCTGTCCGTCTGTCTG
>JAWPHD010004562.1:0-60000 GCA_037043455.1 Cyrtodaria siliqua | reverse complement strand
TGTAAACGATAGAATGTGTATTTTGTGATAAACTTGAAGATGAATTCCATTTTGTGTTGGAATGCCAAACATACATAATGTTAAGGAAGCAATATATTCCTAAATATTTTTATAAGAGACCAAATATGATCAAGTTTCTGGAATTACTAAACTCACAAAATAAGATATATATTCGCAAACTGTGTACCTTTGTTTTAAAAGCATTTAAGTTACGAAACGAAACACTATACAGAAATTAGCTATTTCTAAATATAATGTATGTAATATGTCATGGTTGTAAACGTATATGTCATGTTTGTATAAACGTATGTACGTATTAATCAACATGATAACAAGCATATTGACCATTTTAATTGGAAACGTTTTTTGGTGAAGAATGCAAGCACATTGGTAATACGGACCGTCAGTAAAGTGTTTTCATTTACTGGGACTGCGTGTCTTGTAGTTTGACTGTCAGTAAAGTGTTTTCATTTACTGGGTTAAAACTTGTCTTCACTAAACAACGGGTGTCTATGTCATTGTTTATTTAAATTCTGTGGTAAACAAACAAATTAATCACCAATTAAATTGCAACTATTAATAACTATTAAAAATCCGTGGTGGATTAATAGTCATGTATATCTGTACTCATATTTACATTATATTATATATGTTTATCATACGGATAACAAGCTGTTTTATTTGACTCATTTGATATAATACATGTGTTAAGGAAATTGTGATGAATTGTAATTTATTTATGCAAGGAAGTGTTATATAAACGCCTTCTCATTGTATCAGCTCAGTTAAGATAAACTGCATATTTGGACATGTATTGTTTGTAATAACTACACTGTTGCCATGCTTTGTAATTGTATTTTGTATCCTCATGGGCTTTTAAGCCTATTGGAAATTGGAAATAAAGATCTATCTATCTACCTATCATTGACAATGTTCATGCCTATAATATGCATTTGGATGAAAATTTCAATTAACCATACCTCATCCATTTTGGATTTTCTTTTCAAAGATGGCTGACCAATAGCCTTTAAACTCGCGTCGTCCTTTACATTTTGCAGTTAAAGACAATCTTTAAAGTGTAATAATGCATTATACGACCAGTAAATGATTGCGTATTCATTTGCAGTGATTTTTCTTGCTTTAAGTGATATTTATCAATATAATTTATTTAGATCTATGCCGCCATAGTTCTCAAAATGGCGGCTCCCGTATCCGTTTCAAAACAATCTTTTAAATGGTAATATCATCCGATTTTGATATTTCTTTCATACTTTCTCAAGTTTTTCAGATAATTCAATACTAAAGCATGTTTGGATATTGTCTATATATCAAGCTAGTTTCAGCGAACTTCTGATCAAGGACAGGGGATAACTTTGTCATGCTTCATCTACAAGAAAATGTGTCCATTGTACGCGGATGCCCCATTTTATCGCTGTCTTTCACATACACATGGACTTAATGAAAAACTTACATACGTATCTAGTATAAGCCGGTATATGATATGTTGTTCTTATTTTCCCCAATATTTTCCGAAGACCCGATCAAATACCTTCTAACCTAATAATATTACATACTGATCAAATTGTACACGCAGCAAAAAAGGTTTAATGTTTTTTCTCTCATTTATTCTGGTTTACATGTATCCTCGAATAGTAGAACATTATATGTTGCACGTTGTACGATGAATTCACTGCTGTGGCTACCTCCGTGATTTCTTTAAATATATCATTTCATAGTTTGAGCGTTCTGTCCCATTCGTATTCGTTTTCGAAGTTTGCATTTTGGTTCCTCTCCCATATTTAGTAGTAACCCTCGGTATGCCGTAGTATATGAACTGTCCGGTTCCCAGTATGCGTTTTTTGGCGGGATCAGTAGTGTTGGGAGCCATCATTCTATGTGCTTCCAGTCTCGTGTTTCGCGTCACCTGAAATAAAACATTTATATAGTAAATTATCCCCTTAAACAGAGATTTACAACTATTATTCATGTTTTGTGGCTTTTAAAATTGACCAAGCTTAAAGCTGACAGCAGTGACAGTTGGGTATGTTTTTATGTAGACAAGGTAGTATTTCCTGGCGCATTTTTCAACCATCGAGTTTTCAGCAATCACAGCAGTAAATAAGCACGGTCGTTTTTATTCCTATACCCCCTCTATTTCTTATAGCAACACATGGTACTTATATATAAGTTATGCGGTTCATGCACGAGTAAAGATTCGACTGCGCCTAGACTGAATGGACAGTTATTAATTATATTTAGTGGTAAATACAATTATTAGTTTTAAAAATCGGTTGGAAAATAGGTACTGTTTGATGTTATTTTCTCATGTAATCTAGGTCTTCGTATTAAACCAAAATTAAGAGAAACTGAAATCGATCTAAAGTTGATTGCCAAGTACAACGTATTACAAATCACACCGTGGACTTCTGGTATAGACTTTCTTTCTGGTACTATCTTTCAAAATAAATTCAATGAAATTAAGTCGAAATACAGAAACTTTCAACATATCTATACAGATGGTTCCAAAGATGGAGATAAGGTAGCTGCAGCAGCCGTTGATCGCAAACACGGCATAAAGAGTCGCCTGCCTGACAAGGCCTCTATCTTTTCAGCTGAACTTAAGGCAATTGAGCTTGCCTTAAATTATATTCAAGAATCTGATGATGACCATTTTGTAATCTGTTCTGATTCCCTTTCATCTCTACAGGCCTTGGGTAAAATGAAACATGATAACCCAGGTGTCCTGCAACTTTTAGAAAAGTATAATTCTCTCATAGTTGATAGTATCATATTCTGCTGTCTTCCAAGCCATGTATGAATAAGTGGAAATGATACAGCTGATACATCCTTCATCAGTTTTTGCGCACAATATGACCTATAAATACGTGTATTCCGGTACGTTAGAAAGCAACCGTTTATACTATACTTACTAGATATTGTATTAAGTCAAAAAATTTCGTTGTTAGGAAACGAAAAAAAGCTACAAAAAAGGATCTGAAGAAAAATCAGGAACGAAAGACAAAAAAACAACTATCCATAATTATACCAGTAAACATTCGCTGTACGGTGCCTGCGTGAGTGAGTGGGAGTAGCCGGTAAGTTGTTTATGCTGCTCCCTGAGTTTGGTGTTATCCATCAGCTTGTCATTGACGGCCGTCCTCCACCTATTCCAGGAGTGCGTGTCTATGGTGGGATCAAATAGATCCTGGGTGTTCAGGTCCACATGGGACGGTCGCCAGAACGTGGATATGTGAAAGGTACGATGAGTGGCCATGTTGATTAGGTATGTTCTAAGCCAATAGAAGACAACGTATCCGTCATTAAAAGTATGCACAAAAAACATCTAAAGAGTATTCCGAAAAAAAAGTTTTATTACAGATTCAAGTATGTACAACATACCACACTGACAGTACTACATGCACATTTGAAAAGGCAATGCGTCCTTTTCCGACAGACCAACATATTGTGTGTACAAGCACTTCGATTCAGTAATTTAGCATATACATGCACTTTCGCGGTTACAATATACAAATACCTTTTTCACGAGTAATATTATTATTATATTTTATGGAACACAGTAAAACTGAGAAAGCACAAAATCACTTACACACCTATATCATTAACAGTTTCCAACTTCTCATCTACACTTTTTGATTGAAACAGCTTTTATTATTACACTGGCGAAAAATAAAAACGCTACATAGCAAAAATAGGATTTTTTTTCTAAGTGAGATAATTTATAAAATCTAAACAGATTGCATAAAATCACAATCTGCATGGAATGCGACCAGTTTTGCAGTGCGCGTTCAACCGTGAAACGCAGTAGTCACCAGCCGGTATGATTTCCTCCAACCCACTCCCGCCTCTCACTCCCGCTCCCCACCACCCCCCCCCCACCTACTTGAAACAATTTTTTTTTTTACATATTTCTGTGTTGCTTTTGTCAATTCTTACTGCCCCCCCACCCCCGCCGCTTCACCCATATTGGGGCATGGGCTCCCTCCTCCCCTCCCCCACCCCACCCCCACTCCCCTCCACCTTTTTTTTTTTACATATTTCTGTGTTGTTTTAGTCAATTCTTACACATATATGTTGCCCTCCCTCCCTCCCCCTCCGCCTCTCACCCCCGCCCCCCCCCACCCCCAGTTGAAACATTTTTTTTCTTCCTTATTTTTTTACATATTTCTTTGTTGTTTTAGTCAATTCTTACATAGATGTTGCTCCCTTCCCACCCCCCCCCCCCCCCCCACCCCCCCCCGCTCCCCACCACCCCACCCCTACTTGAAACTATTTTTTTTTTTTACATATTTCTGTGTTGCTTTTGTCAATTCTTACACATGACATATATGTTGCCCCCTCCCCCCCGCCTCTCACCACCCCCCCTTCCACCATCCCCCCCACACACACACACTTGAAACCTTTTTTTTTTTTTTTTTTTACATATTTCTTGTTGTTTTAGTCAATTCTTACACATATATGTTGCCCCTTCCTATCCCCCACAACCCACTCCCGCCTCTCACCCCCGCTCACCCCCACCCCACCCCACTTGAAAATCTATATATATTTTTTTACATATTTCTTTGTTGTTTTAGTCAATTCTTACACATATATGTTGCCCACTCCCCCCTCCCCCCCACAACCCACTCCCGCCTCTCACCCCCGCTCACCCCCACCCCACCCCACTTGAAAATATATATATTTTTTTTACATATTTCTGTGTTGCTTTTGTCAATTCTTAAACATGTTGCCCCCCCCCGCCCCCACACACCACCACCACCACCACCACCACCACCACCAAACTCGAAACTCGCCTCTCATTCCCGCTCCCCACCACCCCACCCCTACTTGATTTTTTTTTTTTACATATTTCTGTGTTGTTTTGGTCAATTCTTACACATACCTGTCTCCCCCCCCCCCCCCCCACCCCCAACATCCACCCCAGCCACCCACACGCTCGAAACTAATATTTTTCTTTAATGTTTATTCCTTTTTGTTACATATATCTGTGTTGTTTTATTTCATTTTTTGTTTACATGTTTCTGTGTTGTTTTTGTCAATTCTTACACATAGCTATCTTGCCACCTCCCCCCCCCAGTCCCCCACCCCCCCACCCCCCCAATCTTTTTTTTTTAATTTGTTTTACCATATTTCTGTGTTGTTTTGGTCAATTCTTACATAGCTTCTTACACATATATGTTGCCCTCCCCACCCCTCGCCTCTACCCCATCCCCACTCAAACTCGATTTTTGTACATATTTTTGTGTTATTTTGGTGAATTCTTACATAGCTTCTTACACATATATGTTGCCCTCACTACCCCCACTCCCCCCACCATCCACCCCGCCTCTCTCCCACCCCCATCCCGTACCCCACTCAAAACTCGATTTTTTTTTAATTTGTTTATTTTTTTACATAATTATTTGGTCAATTCTTACACATAGTTATGTTGTGCTCCCAACCCCACCCCACATTGTTGTAGCCTTGTTTTCTGATGGTATATACTAGCTATACATTTATTATTCTCTGAAAAATCGAATAGTCGAGCTGCGCTGTTCTCCGACAGCTCATGTCTAACGGCGGCGTCATCAAACGTAGTCATAGGCAATAGAGGTCACCCAATACATCGAACCACGGTGAGGAATCAGTTGCGTGCATATGGCATCAACTGTCGGAGACCGCTAAAGGGAATAGTTTTGACCCAACAACATCGTCACGCAAGGCTCCAATGGACGCGTAGCAACGTTGGTAACAATTGGAGGAATCACGTATTCACGGATGAATCGAGATTTAATTTGTATCATTCGGACGGACGGACAAGAGTTTACCGGCGGCGTAATGAACGTTACACGAGGAAATGCGTTGTTGAGCACGAACGTCATGGTGGAGGCGGCGTCATGGTCTGGGGCGCCTTTAGTCATTTATTCATAATTCAGATCTCAACTTGTGATTTGTAATGGAAATCTTAATGCTGACCGTTACATCAATCAAATTCTCACACCTGTTGTGTTACTGATGTTCCGACGACGTAATGGATTAACATACAATCATGATAACGCACCCCCTCACAGAGCTAGGATTACAACATACTTTCTCACCAGACATTATATTCCTGTGATGGGATTGTCTTCACGTTCTCCAGAGTGTAACCCAATCAACACTTGTGGGACGAACTAGGCCGTAGAGTATGTCAACGTCCTAACGTCCCAAGGAACGTCCGTGAGTTAACTGTTGCGCTAACACAGGAGTGGAATCTGATTCCAAGACATACTAGTACTAGACTTTGCAATTATATGCCCTCCAGACTGCAGGATGTATACCAGGTACTGAACTTTTCCCCGTCGTACGTCAGATATACCGGGATTAAATGACGTCAAAGAATGAAATGGCCCAGAATTTTGTTGTCAATGTTTTGTTAAGATTTACCTGAATAATTTGATATCTCATACATATTGTTACGTTGTTTTGTTTGGAAGGAAATCCCTTCTGAAATTTCATGTAGCGTTTTTATTTCTCGCCAGTGTATGACAGTTGATGGCGCAATTAAGAAAACTTTCATAAACAGAATTGTATACACTACATTGAACATTAACCAAGCATTACGTTTCTCATTCACAGACCGTGTCCAAATTTTAGTCGTGATACTCGGCGACTTGTTATCTTACCCATCAACATGTTTTGAAAATCAAGTATATAGTATAGGTCATATAGGGGGGAAAATAGTTTATCTTATGCCCGGGAATAAGTATATTGCTCTCGCTGTGTGCAGAGCCGTGCAAACACTTTTATGTTCACCGTAAATCTGGAGGAACGACAACTCTGAGTAGAGAAACATCAGTCGCTATCGTCCCGACACAAGCTGACTCAAGAATATACCATTCGAAATGTATCTGCATAATGACATACAGATAGCTTGTCATTCCTTAAAACTACACACGCCATGTATATATAACAGTGATAATTCATGAATTTGATGTATTGATGTAGAATATGTCATTCGTTAAAGCTGCATGCACAAGTCATATGAAAATATATCTACACAGTATCACTAGCTCGTTATAACACTAAGGCGCCTCCGATGTTCAGTGTTACAACTCATCGCTTAAATACCCTTTCTCGCCACGAGAAGATGAACATGAATGACACAGTAGGAACGCCAGCCCTATGGCGTAGGAATATTTATCAAACAAGGTCACGTGATAAAATCGATAACAAAATGACATTATTGGGAAAAATTTCACTGGTCAGATTTATACACCTCTTATCTATAAACTGTGATTATGACAAAACACAATCACAGATCGTTGTTAAAGTAATAATATTCACAAACTACATTGTTCGAACATAATTGGTGTACACTTCGTGTAATTCCCATTAATAGTGAAAGGTATTTTTCCAAGGGATGAATTTAGGTTGTTTTAAGGTTTAAATTGCCAACAATGCGCTTTTAAATCAAAATCGATTTATTTCGTCATTTTAGAAGCGAGAATAAAAACAAATGCATGTACGCATAGATAAATCTTTCCTCTGTCCATATGCAAAATTTTAATGAAATCGGAGACAAGTACTTTTTCCCCCCAAAATTAACTAACATGACCCACGGACTCAAAGACGGCATAACGCATATACATTTACAGACGCGACTGGGTACACAAAAAATGAAATAATTCCATTAGTTCAATACTTTGAGCCATGATGGCAAATGGCATATGCATATCGAAAATATCTCTCTTTCGGCTTCCAAAATCATTGGAACTATGAGGCTTTTGAAATTTACACTAAGTCGTAAGGCATTAAATCAAATTTATTTATCGTATGTCCGTTCAATCTTAGAATATGCTGCTATTGTTTGGGATGGCTGCACCGAATATGAAAAAAATAAACTTGAAAAAATACAGTATGAAGCTGCACGTATTGTGACCGGTCTTACCCGTTTGGTATCTATTGTTAATTTAATGAATGAAATAGGCTGGTTAACGTTATCAGAACGGCGTAAGTTCCAAAAACTTTCTGTTGTATATAAAATGAAAAACGGAACAGTGCCTGAATACCTGGCAAATCTACTGCCAAGAACCGTAGCGGAAGAAACTCCATATCCCCTCAGGAACGCAGAAAATTTCTCGCAGACTTCAGTCAGAACCTCTATTTTTATGAATTCATTTATTCCATCAGCTATGAAACTTTGGAATGATTTACCTTTAGATATTAGAAATTCAGGCTCATTAAACACATTCAAAGGTCAGCTTATGCGAATAATGTTTACTAATTCAAATGTTCCTAGTTTTTACTTTTCTGGTGTACGTTTCTTTTCTGTTATGCATGCTAGGATAAGAAATTCATGTAGTAATCTCAATAATGACCTTTTTCAAAATCATTTACGCGAATCGCCTCAATGCATTTGCGGTCAGGGTAATGAAGATGCAGATCATTTCTTCTTTGAATGTAACCAATTCAATGTTGAAAGGCTCGAACTTTTCCAGTCAACACGTTCGTTTCATCCTTTAAGTTCAAATACATTATTGTTTGGAAGATTAGATCTTACAACACAAGAAAATGGTTTGATTTTTAATTCTGTTCAAAATTTTATTAGAGATAGTCATCGATTTACTTAAGTTTGCCATTACATTTTATCTGTCTAATCAACCCGAGCAATGTTAAATGTGTTGCATTATTCTTTCTTAAACTTCTACTTTTTCTTTAATTCTTTTTTTTTTCTATTTTCTTATTATCTTAACATCTTCTACTACATATCAAGTTGTAGTTAATCCAGTTTATTGATACGTGTTAATAGCAATTGTCATTCATTATATTTGTTAAAACTACATTGTATGGAAGGGCCGTAACTAATGTGGGTAGCACTTGTGGCCCGACCCGATTGCATTGTACTTGTACATATATGGCAATAAAATATGTTTAAATCAATTAGTTCAATACATATATGTCCAATGTATGTATCCATGCATTCCAGATTAAATTTCTGATCTGTACATGCTTTTGGTTTATGCCGGAGTGCTCGGAATAGGTTTTAACAAACCAAATTGCAACGGTACGTCGGGAAAGGAAATGAGGATGGTAAAAGTATATTGCAGTGCTAATTTTCTGAATCAGAAAAAATTGCAAAAAAAATGAAGTTTTAACAACGAGAATGGATTTTTCTTCTTGAAAGTGTTCATTGACATGTCTACTATTAAAAACCAAAATTTAAAGTCAATCAGAAAAAAGTACCTTTTTTTTCCCAAAATTAACAAAGTACACCGTGTTCGCTAAAATATGAACAATCGCCTTTCGAAGTTAATGTACACGCGGGATATAAAACCATGACATTGTGAAATCCTTTTTAAGAGATATATTGATTTCAACATTGTTCTGTATTTAATGAATTATTAGAGTAGAATGTTCGCAGTTTTTTTCAAGGACACCATTACGGTAGTATCCCTGCAACCCCGCCCTTCATGCCACCCCCACCACCCTCTATACCGTATTGATTAAGTTGTATATAGCTGCGAATGCGCAGTTTTAATCAAATTCGATTTATTTCATCATTTTAGAACAGAAAAAAGCATGTACGCGTAAATACATTTTTCCTCTGTAGATATGTAAAATATAAAAAAAAAACCGGAGGCAAGTTCTTTCATCCCCCCCCCGCCCCGTATGTGTCTATGTATTTTACACTAAATTTTTGATCTATACATGCTTTGGGTTAATGTCAGAGTGCCCAATTTATTTTACAATTTTTGCAACGGTATATCGGAAAATGAAATCATGATACGTTTCAGAGTTAATTTTCGAAATCAGAAAAAGCGATAAACTAATATAAGTTTAACAGGCAGAAAGAAGTATATTCTTTTAACTGTTCGTTTGAAACTGAGGGGGCGACTCGAGTAAATGACTGACGAGTAACAGACATGATACTGTCAGTAACAAACATGATTTTGTGTAAACTCGAAGATTGCATAACATAAATATGTGGACATGAAATTGTGTCAATGGTTTGTGGTGTTGTGAAACACTGTACGCGTGAATCCGAAAAGTGCGGGTCTGTTATCTTTATAGGGCATATATAGTTATATTATAACATGTGTGTTGTACCATATGCTTATCCTTGTTTATAAATGTTTGATAATGGATGTCAGCAGGAACTTGACTTTTGACCTAAATATCAAACGGATCATCCTCTTTCCACTGTCCACCAATGACGTTTTATGAAATTTGCTTTAGGTAAAAGGAAAAACTGTGTGGACAAGACTTTTCATTTTCCGGTCATGGTAACGGACCTTTCAACTACTGACTTCAAAATAAACAGGGATTATTCACCAAAGGCAGTCACAGTATGACGTTTTATGAAATTAGCTTTAGAGAAAGTAAAAAAGAGTTTCATTACGGACATTATCCGGTCTGTGACCTTGACCGTTGACCCACTCACAATCAAAAGGATCACCCTCTCGCCAGAAGCAATCCATCCATTAAGTTCATGATATTTGACTTACAGTTTACAACATTTTACATTATCATGTTACGGTGACAATGATCTAATGACATCAAAATCAAAAGGCATCATTCTCTCACCAAATGCACTCAAACCATGAATTTTGATGAGATTTGCTTTTGGTGAAGTGCACAGTGCAGACAAGGGTTTTCATGATCATTATTGGGTCACGGCGCACTTGACCTTCAATATTTGATATGCACATACTGATGCTTCTTACAAAGTTTCGTAAAAATCCAACAAATAGCGCAGACAAGATTTGTGACGGACGAACGGAAAAGCCAAATATAATCTGTCTCACCTACCACTTTGTGGTGGAAGACATATTTATAAAGACAATATTTTAGTTCATATGTATACTTTATTAAGCAAATAATTAAGCGAACATACACTTCAGCATTGACTCTGGCCAGTGGTGTACATGGAGTCTTCTTCCACATGACGTGCGGCCTTAAAGAAAATAAAAAGTAAAAATAAGTCGCGTACAGTATTCAATTTGAATCAGGTGTTGCTAGGGAGAGCTAGGGCATGTTAAGGGGAATGGGACAGTTTGACGGCTAGCAGTATACATCGAAGTAAACCAGTAGCGCCAGTAAGACTTGAAGATTCAAAGCCGATATGCTATAAACGTCCCTTGACCAAAACTGAGTAAATGGCACATCAAATAAAGGGTCAATATTATTATATTGTGTATCATAGGAGTATATGATTGACCTGACATGATTACAGAACAATTTTAATGTATTTTTCACCCAACAGTACTACAGCAAGAATCTATTATAAGGAAAGTTAAATCTGACAGATGGTGCAATGCTCTATAAGCCATTTTTACTAGAAGGGGAATAAAATACAACTCTTGCCAAAAATCTAAAATTGTTAAATTTTACACGTTTTGTTGATAGAATATTTTACTTTAATGACTTAGTAAGGTCATTTTACATGGGGAGAAAACATTAATATACAACTATTTATTTTCTATCTCAAAACCTGGTGATGCCGCTAGTTTTAGTAATAAAACACGATTAAATAGGTCAGTTGAGAAGACACTTTTGTAGATGTGGTCTGTTCTGATGTGAAAATGTGTAAAACAGACACAAGATTGAAAAATTTGCTCTGTGTCCCTTTAATAAATTGGGGACCCATCACATAGACCATAATAATATTGTAATTAGTTCATGTTAAAGGGACACACGGCACTCTTGAAGTATTTATCAAGCATTAACATTAGCATCTCCATTTGTTAACCTGGTAACATTTTAAATTTAAACCTGCTTGCATTAAAAATTAAATGAAAGTGTTTCATTTTGTCTTCGTTATTCTATCAAATACTTAACTATATTATAGGTGCACTGTTATCAACAGTTCTGAACTATTCTAATAAATACTATTAATGATCCCTAATGCAAATTATGCAGAAAAATTGACCGAAACTCCAGAAGTTTAAAAAAAAAAAATTGCCTTGTGTCCCTTTAACACAACTTGTTTTCGCATGTATCCAGTACATGTAGTTTACACGAGCTCATATGACAATCACGCTGCATTATCACCGAAAACATTTTTTACTGTAACTTTGAACAGCACCGTGCAAGCATAACACAAGCTCCATTTAAAGAACTACACAAGTGTAAACATTTTTTAAAAGGGCTCCCACCTCAAAATGATCCAATGGCATTTAACTCGGCTTGACATTCTGAAGTCGTCAGTATCAATTCACTTAGAATTGCTCAAGGGCACGATTCACATTTGAGACCTCTCTGAAAAACAACATCAATCCAATGTCAATGATCAAACAGACAGAGTTAATCCTTTGTTATACATAATGTAACATATTTATAAAGAAAAAACTCAGAACTCTACTCCTAACTGTCATGGATATATATGTACACATATGTGTATGTAGATCTATGTTACTGTACATAAATATTAATCTGACATGTCAATGGCTGTTTACATTATTTCGATGGTAGTTGTATCGAGTATGTATTGACGAATGTGCGAGAAAATGGGGATAACATAACGATAAAGAGACAACGCTAACAATTTACATTCATGAATCTGAGGGTTGGGGGTGGAGGGGGTTTCTAGTTTCCTTACCCCCTCCTTGTTTTCGGTATTTAAGCTCCATCTACCCACCCCCATCCTCCCCACATCAACCGTACTTGGGTGGGCGGGGATGCGGGGGACATAGATATCATTTCTACTAGTAATTGTTTTATTCCACGAAACGTTCTACAGTTTACAGTACATCCAGTTACTGGAAAGATCGGAGTACACGAAACATATAAACTTTCTATTATACAGTATACGCCACTTTTTTAGGCACTATATTTGGCTTATGTCTAAATATGTACGATCTAAAAGTGGTGTGTACTGTTTATTAACAAACACATTTTAATGATAAAACAAATACCTTGATCATGGACCTCTAGCAGCAGACAGTAATCCCAAATCCAATTTGACCAACATGTCAATTTCACGTGTCAAGTTATGTCACGGTGACCTGTCAGTCACCAACACTGCATCGTGTTGACACATAATGGGACGTTATTTCGTCCGGTAAGGTATTAGTTTTTACATAATATACGGTATGAAACACTGTACGCGTGTTGTTAGACTCCATAGGTACCCGTAGTGCTCGCCGAGGAAGCGCGCCCAATTTCGGGTGTAAAAAAATGGCGTCTGTTTTAATTGAAAATTCGTAAAATAGTCCGTAAAATACAAAGAAATAGTCCATGTTCGCGGAGTTAAAATGCGAACAGAACTGATATGTTATAGGTCCGTGGCGTTTCTACTGACAATATTAAAATCGACATACCCAGAAAAAAGCATGCAATATAAATGGAGACTGTTAGCTTTAAGTTGATCAGGGACATTTAGAAATCAGTTTCGGGCATTTTAAAAAAAATTCAACATTTTGCGGTCGTTTTGAATTCGAGCGGACCGATTTGCATGTATGACTTTCTATCACATGTGTAACAAACGAATGGCCTATAACATTTGACTGAAACGCATCACTTGACTGATACGCTTTTGACTGAAACGTTTTCGAGTTCTGTACTATTGATCTCATACCACGTGTTTAAATGTCTTATCGTGATGCTATAACACAACACAACACCTGGGGCGTCCGTGGCCGAGTGGTTAGAATCTTTCACTTGAAATCACTTGCCCCTCACCGCTGTTGGTTCGATCCCTCAGGGGCCTAGGAATCTTTATGTGAGGAAGCTATCCAGATGGCTTGCGAAACGTCGGTGGTTCTACCCAGGTGCCCGCCCGTGCATGAAAATTGCCCAGAGGGGCACCTGGGGTCTTCCTCCACCGGTGGAAGCTGTAAAGTCGCTATATGACCTTAGCTGTTGGTGCGACTATAACATCCAATTCAATTCAATAACACAACACAGGAAGTGTGTATATCCAAATGGTTTATTCATAGCACAGGTATTGTTTATGTAAACACAAGAGTTAAAAAGTTAGCGTGCCGTTTTAGCTTTTCTAATTTCCAATTTTCTTTTTACGTTTCTTTTTACGTTTCAGTTGTTTCTATTAACGGCTGGGTACATCAGGTGATTTAATGCAAATTTGACTGTAATATTATACACAACTACTTGACACAAAGTCTTCATCATCTCCGTTAAAGTTAACAATAAGCATATTCTGACTTTAAAATCGACATACCCAGAAAAATGCATGTTATATAAATAGAGACTGTTAGCTTTAAGTTGATCAGGGACATTTAGAAATCAGTTTCGGGCATTTTAAAATTCCAGCATCTTGCGGTCGTTCTGAATTGGAGCGGACCGATTTGAATGTATGACTTTCTATCACATTTGATTGAAACGCATCACTTGACTGAAACGCTTTTGACTGAAACGCTTTCAAGTTCTGTATTATTGATCTCATACCACGTGTTTAAAAGTCTTATCGTATCTAAAAGTATGCCACCACATTGCAAAAGGGTCATAACCGTTGACAGTATATACATATACTCAGTTGCAAAAGAAACTGGACACTTTGAACATTTTACTTTACACCCTATCCTCTTTATCAAGCGACATTCCCTTAATGATTCGACCTATTGAAAAACAAATGACAACATGATATTGGCAATGCAATGATAACAACTTTAACACCAAACATGGCATATTCATTTTGGAATTTGTCAATTTAATTCTAAAAAAACGTTATACAATTAAATCTAAACAAACCTCAGTGTCCACTTTCTTTTGCAATTGAGTATACTTTGAGCAGACGTCAGTATGGAAGATAAGATAAGAGAATTCTATATTATAAACGAAATTAACCCTTGCACTAGTTAAATATGCCCTCCATTTAGTTCATAGTTTAGGTCACACTATAGCGGTCAATAGCGACGACAGGGTACATTGACAGTACTGCACGTTTTAGACATCAAAAAAGGAGTATGGATTCCATAAAAGGTAGTTTATATTTTCAATCAATTAAATTTGCTTAACGTTTCTTTTGATGTCGTGTTCGACTGGTAAAAAGTACGCACTAGCATATGATGACACAGCTCTTTAAGCAATAGTGCTGCCAATTTTGACAATTTCTCTAGCATTTCACGTATTGCGAACACCAATTTATTTCTCTATTTATGTTTATTTTATTTATCTTTCGAATTTTAATTGTGTTACTGTCATGTTATTTTCAGTATGTTTCTTAAGATGTTGGTTGCTGCTGTTGTGTGTGACGCTTTCAGGTGAGTGGGATTAGCTTTGTTTCATCGCATTTCTGGTTTTCTGGTAGGGTTTTATATCATACATCATATTCATGTATGACTATTAAGGTTGTATTGCACTGGTGCTGACTCTAGTTGGTTTGTGAATATATATGAACCTACAGTCTTATTAGTTTGGACAGTTGTATCAGTCAAACAGGTCCAGTATTACATACCTGAATATATTGTACATCAGAGAAACTCGATTATTTTTACAACGGCTGAAAAATGAATAAGTGCAGCCGAAATGTGTATTTTAACTTGAGCCAACCTTCTGCTCTAAAATTGATTTAATAATTTGAACTATTATTCTCCAACCGAGAAGCGGGAGGTGTACAGTACTGGTTCTACCCAGGTAAAGTGGGTGGTCTGCCTCCACCACAAAAGATCGACCGTCATATGTAACCTTACATGTGCTGAAAATGACGTAAAACACTAACAAACAAACAAACAAACTATCCTAATGTGTGACTGCATTTCCAGATGCTGTGATGTGTTATAAATGTGATCATGTGGCCCACCCACGCGACTGTGATCGGGTTGTCGAGTGCAAGGACGGAGAGGTATAATATACAATAAAGTATGTCACTGAACTGAATGTTGTTTAAAGGCTCTTCAAAACAACAGTCGCCCACAGAGAGAGGGGAAAGGATACATAGGAATCCGGGATCTTGCCCTTCTCTTACACTCATACTAATTCCTAGATTCCTATATGGTTCTTTAACGTGCTCGAATTAGACTCCGAAACACTGAGTTTCGTCGGTGTGTTCTTAAGTAAGACACTTTCCCTTAGCCTCGTCCGTCGGATGGGGATGTACACCGAGCGGTCCCGTGTATCGGTCTATCCTCCGAGCACGTTAAAGACCCATAGGAATCTATCCGATAATAAGAGTAGGGCACGGTCCCCGGATTCCTATGTATCCTTCCTCTCTCTCTGGGGCGGCTCTAAATAACCTATACTGTGTTGATGAGCCGTTAAACAAAATTCAATTCATAGAACCCTACGCGAAATATAATTGTCTATAACACTACAAAACAGCTACTTTTGAAATATAACATATTTCTCGCATTCTCCCTTAAGAGGTGTTTTATTATTACTGTTAATTAGTGTGTCTATTTTAGGTCTACTATTTCCGGAATATGTACCAATTGTTTTCATTTTATAGGTATGCCATGTAATAAGTTACGCCCAGCCGGATGGTCATTTCTACTATGTGTCCGGATGTCTAGCACAAACGGTAAGACATTATCTTATCAACTCTGGTAGTGGGACGTTTTCTTATCAACTCTAGTAGTGGGTTAATGGTGGTGATTTACTAAAGCCAAGTAATAGTAACACGATTGACTTTGTTTATATATATTCTTCAAGGTAAAGAAAAGCGTTCAAGGGATGCCAAACGCGTTAACTTTATAGACATGAGGCAGTGTGACACTCATGTTCAAACGTTTTACAAGCCGTTTCCATCCTGCGACATTAATAGTTGTTGGAGGAGCTGCCTCCCAATTGTCAATCACCAAGTGTGGCGGATGTATGCTCTAGCCATACCGTTATTGTTTCATTTTAAGCTCGACTATTCGAAGATTAAGAGAGCTTATGTAATCACCCCGGCGTCGGCGTCCCACATCAAGGTTTGCGTGTAAGCTGTGTTTACATGTGGTTTTTGTAACCCCTGGGCTCCCATGGAACCCAAATTATGATAGCCCATAAAATGTGTCCCATTTCACATCAAATTTTGCGTGTAAGCTGTGTTTACAAGTCTATATCTCTTACAATTTTTACCCTAGCACAACCAAATTTGGCCATTAGCTTCCTTATAGCATTAAGGGCTGCTTAAGCAATTTTGGTTTCTGTAACCCCTGGGCTCCCATGGAACCCAAATTCTGATAGCCCTTAAAATGTGTCTGTTTCACATAAATTTTGCGTGTAACCTGTGTTTACAGGTCTATATCACTTACATTTCTTGTCCTAGCTGAACTAAATTTTGGAATTGGTTTCCTTATAGTATGTTGTAAAGGGTTGGGTAAGTAATTTTGTCTTCTGCAAATTCTGGGCTACCATGGAACCCAAGTTGTGATGGCCCATGAAATGTGCAATAAAGGCAGATCTAGGTTTGCATGTAAGCATGTATATATCTATAATTTTGGTTTGGGATTTCTTATAGCATTATGCATCTTATTCATACTTTACCCATATTGGGGCATGCGCTCCCTCCTCCCCCCATATTTCTGTGTTGTTTTGGTCAATTCTTTCTTACACATATATGTTGCTCCCTCCCCTCCCCACCCCGCCTCTCCACCCCACCCCCTCCCCCACCACACACACACACAGTCGAAATTATTATTAAATGATGTTTTGGTCAATTCTTACACATAGCTTCTTACACATATATGTTGCCCCCTCAACACCACCCCCCCCACTCGAAACTCTAACATGTTGCTCCCTCCCACCCCACCCCCTGCCTCTCCCCCCTCCCAACCCCCACACACACTCGAAACTTTTTTCTTTTTTTTAAAAAAATATTTCTGTGTTGTTTTGGTCAATTCTTACACATAGCTATGTTGCCCCCACCCTCTTCCCACCCACCCCAATCTCGAAACTGGAATATTTTTATTCAATGTTTATTTTTTTTTTATTATATATATCTGTGTTGTTTTGGTAAATTCTTACACATAGCTTCTTACACATATATTTTGCCCCCTCCACCCCTCCTCGCCCATATTGGGGCATGGGCTCCCTCCTCCCCACCCCCTGCCCCGCCCCCACTCCCACCCACCTCCACACACATTTTTTTTTTTACATATTTCTGTGTTGCTTTTGTCAATTCTTACACATGTTTCCCTCCCCACCTGCCTCCCCTCCCCCGCCACCCCCCCCCCCGCAACCACACACTCGAAACTAGAATATATATATATTTTTTTTTCTCTTTTTTTTTACATATTTCTTTGTTGTTTTGGTCAATTCTTACACATAGCTTCTTACACATATATGTTGCCCCCTCCACACCACCTCCACTCTAACTCTAACATGTTGCTCCCTCCCACCCCCAGCCTCTCCCACCACCCCCCCCACCACCCCCCACACACACTCGAAACTTTTTTTTGTTAATATTTCTTTGTTGTTTTGGTCAATTCTTACACATAGCTATGTTGCCCCCACCCTCCTCCCACCCACCTCCACGCTCGAAACTGGAATATTTTTATTCAATGTTTATTTTTTTTTATATATATATATCTGTGTTGTTTTGGTAAATTCTTACACATAGCTTCTTACACATATATGTTGCCCCCTCCACCCCTCCTCCACCCCCTCTCCCCCGACAACTCGAAACTCTATTATTATTATTTATTTTTTTTACATATTTCTTACACATAGCTATCTCGCCCCACCCCCCCAACCACCACCCCCCCCTCCCCACCCCCACACTCGATATATTTTTGTTTTTATTTTGTTTTACCATATTTTTGTGTTGTTTTGGTAAATTCTTACATAGCTTCTTACACATATATGTTGCCCTCCCCACCCCACTCCTCTCCCCCATCTCCACTCAAAACTCGATTTTTTAATATATTTATTTTTTTTACATGTTTTTGTGTTGTTTTGGTGAATTCTTACATAGCTTCTTACACATATATGTTGCCCTCATCACCCCCACTCCCCACACCACCCACCCCTGCCTCTCTCCCACCCCAGCCCCCCACCTACTCAAAACTCGATTTTTTTTTATTTATTTATTTTACATATTTCTGTGAAGTTTTGGTCAGTGCTTACATATGTTGCGCCCCCAACCCCACCCCACATTTTTTAGCCTTGTTTTATGATGGTATATACTAGCTATATAATTTATTATTCTCTGAAAAATCGAATAATCGAGCTGCGCTGTTCTCCGACAGCTTTTGTTAATTAATGGCATAAATTCAACAAACATTGATTGCCTGTACATGTGTACCGCTATCTGTTATATTTCCAGTCTTGTCCCAGTAATCCGGCGGGTTTTGGTAGGAGAGACATTGCCTTCTGTAATCGCTGCTGCAATGGACACTACTGCAACAAAGAACTCTGCGATGGTCCACGTATGTCGTTATCGTCGTTGCACAATGTCCAAGTCTCTCTCGTATTTACTTTTTATCAATTGATCAACTCTTATAGTATCAAACTCAGTTTATATTTTAGATTGATTGTAAAAGTTCTTTTATCATTCTCCTTGCAACTTTTACATCGTTTATTATTTTAATACGCGTTTCAATTTTCAATTTACGCAGGATACATTGCCCATCTTCTGAATATAATTGGTTTATACATAGATTTACTCTATCTAGTATCACTAAATCAATACCAATGTCATTTAAATCACTACCAATGACACGTTAGTCCGCCGACTTTGACGTTGACCCTGGACGGTCCGATATGCGGAAGTCTGTTCAACACATGTAAATAAGCCATAGGAAAATAATAAAGTGATATGGACTTTTTTTTAGTGTCATTCTCTCTGTGAGTTGCTCTAACGAAGATGTAGATCACCATTTAACAACATATATCGATTAAATTCAAATTATGCATAGAGAATATTGCAGTTACTTCTGTGTGAATACATCTGTGATTTGATTTGATTTTGTTTCAGCACCTACTGCCCATGGTCCTCGTTGCCTACAATGTCAAACCGTAGAGAACCCAACAGACTGCGGCGCTGTGACGGAGTGTGCCCAGGGGCAGGTATCTTCAGCTTCCTCTCGTCCTCGTAGTGCTCTTATTTTCCCTCCAAACTGCTGTAATTTATATTAAAATAATTGTGCTGACATATTTACTGTATTTCAAAGGAAATGAAAAAAAAAACAACATAAATACAATAATCAAAATGCCTAAAATCAATTTGATTTTCCGCTAAAATACGATTTTGTCTTAGATAAAACAACTATTTCTCCGAATTTTTTTATGTTTATTAAGAGGAGTGAGGTGGGGAGGGCAACATATATGTGTAAGAAACATTATGCATCTGCATTAATTTTGTAAACGTACGTTTGTATGGATATTCAGTAAAACATTTTGATCTGATCTTTTATTTTTATATCGACCATTTAGGTATGTTTCACAAAGGAGAAATACGTGTTTGGTGAAAGACGATACCAGTTGGGATGTGAATCGGCAGTAGGTATTTCATACTCAGGATCTTTAAGCGTAAAATAAACAATAAACGACTAATTATCTCCACAAACTATACATATACGAGTTTTACAGCCATGTTTCACACGCTTCAGTTTGGTAGTAAAACAAGCGTAAAACACCTCATATGTGCTTTATGTACATGCACACCAGTCTTATATATCTTGTGTAGCTATAAATACCATAGTTTGCCACGAGCTGGTGAGCATGAAATTACGCCTACAAAGAGGTTTGGCGATTTAAATACAGGTTGTGTAGCTTTAAACAACATTGTATACAACTGAACATGTTTATTTGAAGATATGTTTTACGTCAAAATCAATGCACATACACATCTCGTCATTTGGTAATTGTTTGATAGTGTAAAGAAGAGTAACGGATTAGAAGAAAATGTATATACTGGTCGTGTTCTTTTATACTTTTCTCAACTGTAACATCTCGTGTTTTTCTACACAGCAATGTACACCGTTAAGTAGGTATAGACGTTTGGTGGACAATCGAGCTAGTCCGTGCCAACAATGCTGTACAAGGGAGAACTGTAACAGGGACCTTTGCCATAATACAGGTACAAGCCAATAGCTAATGAATCAAAACAGTTATGTTAATATATATGGTCAAATATTTTGCCACAATGTAACATATACTGAGTGGAAATGGTTCAGCAAGTTTTTTAGATGACATAATACTGTATACAAGATATACTGACATTTTCGGACTTCGCGGGTTTGACCCCTACATTCATTTATTCGTTACGTCATGAAGGTGTTCAACTGTTATTGATGTGTGTTTAATAAAATATTGTGTCTATGATAGTAGTTTCTTGATTTTACAACCAAAAATATATTAATTCCAGGGTGCAACAAAAACTTGCTAAACTTTTTTCCCTCAGTATATGTTTCAGTAATGGGTGCTACATTTTCAATACCACGCAAAAGTATATAAACTGATGATTTCGCAATTTATCTGATTCAAACATAATTTGTTTGGCGGTGTTTGACAACATAATATTGTTTTATTGTGAGGTTTATGGAGGAAACTTCTCAAATATGTTTAAAGTGTGACCATTGTCCATTCGATATCCGTCTTCGTCTTGCCTACTTGTCATGCCCGGATCAACCAAGTCATTGAGTTAATTCGTTTATGTTTTTTATTCATATGTTCATGATCATCTCCGTGTTATGTTATACTTTTATGTCGCCATTAGTGCTGCATCATCTCCGTGTTATGTTATACTTATATGTCGCCATATCGCCGTTTTATGTTATACTTCTATGTCGCCGTTAGTGCTGCCTAGTTTATTAGATACCCATTCGTTTTATTGGATGACAATAAGGTAAGAATGAGCCTTGGACATGCTTGGTGCATCCTAGAATCCGGGTTAAGCCCACAGAGGTGATTTTGTTTTAGCACTGACCGGTTCAAGGTAGTATACTATCAACCCATTTTTTTTTTATATGTATGTACTTGTATAAAATACATAGTTTAGATAGCTGTGGTCTGTGAATGCTTCACTTCCGGACCATTAAAGGGGTTGATGCACTATTTTCAAACAAGATTTATTAAAAAAGGGCTCTGAAAACTGAAAAAAGCTGAAAGAATTATCAAAATGCCATGAAAAATAAAGGAGGTATGGCATATTGAAAAATTGCAAAGAACATAAATGGAGGAGTCCATCTTGGAACGATAACATCATCGCGCCTTTTTACCATATACCACATATTGACAAAATGTATTTTAAAGCAAAGAAAAATCACAGCAAATGAAAAATAAGCATACAATTTATACATATTACATCTGTTTATTTATTTATAATCAATTTGCAGTGATTTTCTTTTGAAAATAGTGCATCAACCCCTGTAAGATGTACACGTCGTTTTAAAGCTTTGATGGGGATTTACATTGTTTCTTGTCCGTGTAGATGTGTGTGCATGTTTATAAGCGCGTCATATCACTACATTTTCTTGTGAAGAGGTAGAGCATTTGTCGCGCATTTTTGTGATCCGAGTTCGAATCTCCGCTGAATCGACTTCTCTTCTTCTACATGTAGCATGTATATGTCTGTCAATGTGTTACAATGTCGCTTACGAGAGTGTATATATATCTGCACCAAAAATCAATCAAGTACCAATGACAAAACGACGCTCAGAAATTATTACTTTTCTCTTCCCATTAGGTTTACCGCTCACAAATGCTCCAGTGACATTTGCCAGCCACGTGACGCCCACGCCCACAGCGGCACCACATCATAACACGCAATCGCCGGTGCAATATCAAACCACACGTAAGTTTGTATAGTATTCCTTATACATATTCCACAATGACTTTCCTGAAACCTCAGTACACCATTCCAGTCATACCGCAATCATACCTCAATACGTGTTACATAACAACGGATGCTTGTTCCGCGTTGCATTTTCTACGTAGCGTACACGTTGCTGTGATTTTGAAGTTTAATACTCTTGAAATTAAATACGAGATGAGAATCTGAACGAAGATGTAATTTTATTTGCCATGTGGTAAGGATGAGCAGAGCTGAATTAGTTCTTAACTTTGCGACCAGAAGAGGTGAATTAGACGACTGCATGTGTTTTACAGATGTGTATAATGTACATGGCTGCCATTTTCTCTTCCCATTAGGTTTACCGCTCACAAATGCTCCAGTGACAGTTGCCAGCTACGTGACGCCCACGCCCACAGCGTCACCACCCACAGCGGCACCACATCATAACACGCAATTTCCGGTGCAACATCAAACCACACGTAAGTTTTTATAGTATTCCTTATACATATTCCACAATGACTTTCCTGAAACCTCAGTACACCATTCCAGTCATACCGCAATCATACCTCAATACGTGTTACATAACAACGGATGCTTGTTCCGCGTTGCATTTTCTACGTAGCGTACACGTTGCTGTGATTTTGAAGTTTAATACTCTTGAAATTAAATACGAGATGAGAATCTGAACGAAGATGTAATTTTATTTGCCATGTGGTAAGGATGAGCAGAGCTGAATTAGTTCTTAACTTTGCGACCAGAAGAGGTGAATTAGACGACTGCATGTGTTTTACAGATGTGTATAATGTACATGGCTGCCATTTCCGTGGTGCAACGTACAAGATTAATGAAACGTGGGACGACGGGTGTGACTTTACATGCACGTGCATCGATGATCACACTGGCAGATATGTATGCCAGGATATGTGAGTACATTAAAACTTTATATATAAATGTGTATATAAGAAGTTTACAAGAGTTCTGCATATAGTTCATATAACAAACTAGTAGTGTTATCTTTATTTTGCTAATATTATTTCCGCTTGTCGCTATCAAATACCTATCAGAAACATACAGATGAGCAAACGCAATTATAATTAACTGAGAAAAAAACGAGCACCAATAATAACGTACCGGTACATGGCATTGCGATGATGTAACTATGGCCACTGTTTGGTTGAGCTAGTACAAGTTGTAATGTGTGAGAAACAGAACTAAACCACGAAATAAACACATTATACAACTGTATTTAAGCTGTGCGCAGTGTAGATAACTCGCTGATGTAATTAATACATATAAAAACATTTCTTCAATCCTTTTGTTGAGGAAGGGAGCGGTAGTTTTGAAGATTATCTATCGGTTCACATGGCTTTTAGACTAAGTGTACAATATGTTGAGATACAATTAAACAAAATACATTTTGACCTAAGTAGAACATGACTAATATTGTTCTAGGATTCTTTATGTATATGACCCCTGGACTCTATATTTCAGCTGTCCCACGTGGGTGAATGTTCCGGACCAGTGCACATTGGTGAAACCACCCGGAGAATGCTGCACCAAACCAGTATGCCACGGCACCAACATTACGACAACAAACTTCACCACTTCTACACTCATCGGTAAGTTTGCTAAAGAAATAACTTAAGGTTTTTATTTAACTAATAAAGCACAAACTTCACTGGCAACAGAAACTACAATTGACTAGTCTTAGTTATGTTAATCGTTATCTTTTTAATCTGTCATTAACTAAATATTAGTTAAATGCTGTATTAGTTTTAAAAAAACAATGATGATGCAGAATTAAAATAATATACTTTTCTTCAAAATTTTGTTGTATATCAAACAAATTAAAACGTTTTCTGAAAGTAATACTAGTAACTAAGTATTTCCAATATGGTATTCATATATAACTGTTTAAACTGTGAACTGCGAATGGTTCTTAAGCATGTAAGCATTAATCTACCTGAATCGTGTAGTTACACGTATACATGATGTGGTTAGTGCCCTATAACAATAGCTTACCATTTAAACAATAAAAACAATTTTCATGATAAGGCCCAAGACATTTTTGTGGTAACCAAATTGTTTGTTTTGCGTGTGTTACAAATTGCTTGTTTTGCGTGTGTATAGTTCATCACCGCAACTAACACACCTCATTTTATGATTTAAATATATATTTTTAATTCTGCCCCATTAGTAATTAAAGCAGTTCTGTCGTGTTTTTTTTGTTAGAAAAAACCTATCAGTATCAGATTGGTTAAACTTAAAAAAATGATACCTTTCATTAAACAAACAAACACAACCGGGGTCCTCTGACTTCAACTGTTTGTATTATCTCAGTTATACATACATATATAAGTTTTGACTCAAACACAGCAGCAATCAATAGATAAAAAACACTTTATACACTGGCCTCGGTAGCTTAGTTGATACGACCGTTACCTTTATAGCTACATACCTCCGCCCCGCCTGGGTTTCCTCCCTGGCGGAGGCATGTCTGATGGGAAATTCATACTTCATTTGCATATCATACTTCATTTGTATACCATACTTCATTTGCATATCATTCTGATCTTGCTCAAAGGACGTAAAATCCCATTTCACTTCTATGGTGGCATATAACTGCCATCGACATACTTTACTCGCGATACTTTTTTCAGCTATTAAGACGGGTTTTAAGCCCTTATAAGTCGACTTATAAGAAAAACTACTCAAAAAAATATCGTGACAAATATCTTTGTTAACTCGTGTCGCCGTAAAGTCGCGATAATGCTCTGGAGTGACAGTCAAGTTAGACATAAATGTTTGAGTGAAATGGGACATGTGCAGGGAAGCAGTCTTTTTCTTCCTTAAAATCCGAGTGAACTGAAGTTTAAAAAACTAACGTGACATATTGAGCATGTCACTTGATAGCATTATCTTGACTTCATGGTTAAAGTTTGTCGTGATACTTAATAGCTGAAAAACGTATCGCGATTAAATTATTTCGACGGCAGTTATATGCCACCATACACTTCCTTACTTTAGACGAGTGCTTCTATAAGGGCCAGTCCTACAAGCAGGACGGGAAGTGGAAAGACGGCTGTGACTACGAGTGTGAATGTATCGACGCTTCCCGGGGTTACTACAGATGTTCATCCATGTAAGTCAGTGCAAATGCGCAGTTGTAGACAAACATTGGACGCACATTGATTTGTATACAGACAACTTAATTTAGAATGCCACAAACATTAGCTGCCAAACATAGTTGAGCTAAAAAGAAGTGTCAAAGATACGGTCAGTAACAAGAGCTTGGACGTTTATCTTAACGAAAGGTATTGCACATTGCAGAGGCGAAGTTGGGCTCTCTGAGCCCTTCCGGAAGTCCATGATTTATTTAAGCTTAAAGAGCGTATACAGCTATCTAGATAATGCTGTATAAGGAATCCCTTGCCACCATTTGGTTGAGCTAGAAAAGTATACAGACATATACCACAGCTTGATCTGCCTTAACTGCACATTTTAAGAGCTATTACAATTTGGGTTCTATGGGAGTACACGGATTTTAATATGCAGCCATTTAGATAATACTATAAGGAAGCTCATATCCAAATGTGGTTGAGATGGGATATGAAATTTACGAGATATACAGTAGACCCGTAAACACAGCTTACACACAAAACTTGATGTGATGTTGGACGCCGCATCCGACACCATATATAAAGTATAGATCAGATATGAATCAGAAATTGATTTGAAATTAATTCAAACACACTTTAAAGCATATCCTCAGCATTCAGTTGCATACAAACTCACTAATCAATATAGTATTTCTTTCTATATCAGTTTGCAAGAAGTGTCCACTACGTAAGTTATATATGTAACAGCGCTAAAGGTAACACTTCCGCTAAAGGTAACAACCGCCGCTAAAGGTAACAACCGCCGCTAAAGGTAACAATTTCAACGCTAAATGTAACAACCTACCTACCTAACAATACTTACCTCTATCGCTAAAGATAACGGCGCTCATACTGACGTCATATCGAATTTTTCAAATTCATCCCGATTCGGCAGGTGCCCTCCTGATTTTTTTCAGGACTTCATCCGCGGTGCAGTAATTAGGTGTGCACATGCACTACTGAAACGTAACGCGTTCTAATTAAATTATTTCCTGTTATCTAGGCATTGCCTATTTCATATTACTTCTAAATGAAGTCAAAGTCATGCACCATAACAAATTCTTCACACGATTCTTCCATACGTACCAGGATTGTCTTTGTTGAATATCGTCTTCACTGGCGTGTCCTGCCTGATGGGGGCCGCCATGTTTGACCGGACTACTTTTCCCCCCATAATTCCAAGCGCCAAACACGAGAGATGATACTAGTATCGATCTAGGGCGAGAATGAACGGCGCTTACGCCACAGATGCCACAGTAACTAAAAATAACCCGTTTACTCAATTTTCATTGAAACTGTAGATGTTGAAAAAAGTTGTTACCTTTAGCGTTAGCCTTGTTACCTTTAGCGGAAGAGGTGATTGTTACCTTTAGCGGAGGATGTTACCTTTAGCGTTGAAATTGTTACCTCTAGCGGCAGTTGTTACCTTTAGCGGAATTATACCTTTAGCGTTGTTACACATGTTACGTTATAACGTTGGTTCAGCATATATGCAGATAGATCCTTGACAAGCATTAACTCTTCATTACCAGGTATTAAACAATATAGCCTTTGCGTTTAATAGATCCTGCTTTTCCACGACTTGATTTAAATAACATATGTTTCGAATAAAATTGAACTGCAGAAAGTATGGCCTTTTCGATTTGAATACCATTCAATAAAATGTTGAATTGCCATTTTTTCAGGTGTTATACGTGGAACCTGCCACCAAAGTGTCAACTAAATCCCCCGGTTCCGGGAAAATGTTGCCAAACTCCGTCGTGTCCCGCAGGGTACCACATCAATTACCCGCCAGACTATGTAGAGAACTAAACACTCTTGTGGTATACAACGATAGAGTACTGTATTGATGAAGTAAAACTACTCTATGTTTGATGGTTAATTGTTTTTCATCCACGTCGTTAACAAGTAAAAAGAGTGTTTGTAGAAAATGATTATTTGTTTGCTTTAATAATGTTTGACTTATTGCAACTGATTACATGTAGCACACATTACAATGTTCATGGAGGATGGTCTCGAACCTCCATGGACCTATGACGAGGCACACGCAAGTTCTTCCCCATATGTGCCGCTTGAGCTCATACACTTTTACTGTCATCAGTAAATGCGTAAGACATATTTTTTTTCTCGAGCCAGTGGTCCTGTGTTCGATTCCCGTTGGGGTCACGCCTCGGCGATTGTCACACGCAGCCACTTATTTCCTTATTCGGTTAAGGTACTGAGAGGAGATGAAACTCCACTTTTCCCTTAACTTTATTGTGTTGGAAATGGCCTAATTATTAAAATAGGCCAAGGTTATTCACAGTACTGATGGTGAGAACGTGTTGCTTTCATTCCAATACTGAGTGTATGAAGTTTTAACGCTGTGTATCTGTCGTGTATATTTAATAAAACAAACGAATGAAACACTTGAATGTAAATAAACAAGGTTTGAAAATTAGGTCAATTTCATTCATATTAACCTATTCTTGGTAGGAGCATACAGCTGTCCTGCACATGTGAGTGTGTATGAAGATGAGGTTTAAAAGCTGAATAACTTTTGGTATCTGATCAACGAACTTACTAAAACGCTATAATGTAAAATTTAACTGTAAAATATATAAGCTAAGTGCGAAAAGTAGATAAAGGGCATTCACATTGACCTACTTTTGGTAGGAAATACTGCTGGCATGCATGTATAAAAAAGTGTGGTTTGAAATCTCTTTCGGAAAAAAGTTTCTGAGAAATGGACCTAACTAAAACTGGAATGTTAAACTTCAAATATCAATTAACGAAGTACTGAACTATTTTTGGTAGGAATGTGTTACTGTCATGTTGATATAAGTGTGTATGATGTTTGAAAGCTGTATGGATTTTTGTATGTGCGTAATGAACTTAAAATCAAAAACTGTATTTTAAAGTAACGAAGTGAGAAAAGAAAGTGCATATCATTCAATTTGACCCATGATTGGTAGGAATATACTGATGTCATGCAGATGCATGTATGAAGTGTTAAACCTGAATGGTTTTTGGTATGTGAGTAATGGTGTTAAAAATAAACGAAGTGCTAACAGAAGGTGAAGGTCATTCATATTGACCTACTTTTTGAGGAACTACTTTTTGAGGAACATACTGATGTCATGTAGATGTAAATATGTGCGAAGCTCTACAGATACCGAAGTCTGGGAAAAAAGACTTAACCAAAAAAACTTGAACGTAAAACAGTAATGTAAATTAACAAAATACAAAAGATAGGTATTAGTATGAAGTTTAACACCTGCATGATTTTTGGTACGTGATCAATGGACTTAATAAGAAAATTCATGTAAATTAATGTGCGAAAAGAAAGTGAAGGTCAATTATATAACCCTGCTTTTGGTAGGAACATACTGATGTTATGTAAATGTAAATATGTGTGAAGTTTGAACGCGCTACGGATACTGGGCCCCGTTTTATGAAACAACTTAACGAACATTTTGATTGTAAATCAGTTTCTCAAATGCTTCACTATTGATTACACTTTTCAAATAAACGTCATTTCATTTCATTTTCTTATACATGTGATATTTCTGCACTACGTGCACACATAATTGTCTATATTAAATGCTTAGGTGAAAAAGGTGAAGGATTTTAAAATTTGAGTCTTATCGTAAGATGTTTAATAAAACAGGGCACTGGTGTCAGAGAAATGCACTTGAAAACACTTGAATTTAAAGCGTGTTTGTACGGACATGCGGGCATGGATTACACTAAATGTCCGCTCCAATTCCAGTTTTGTGGCGAGGCATGAACGCTACTACCAACACGCTATGAATATCCCCTTTTCTGTGCGTAAAAAGCGGGTAAAAAACGCAAACACGTTTTTCACACGGACGGACGGACAAGTCTCTCATTTAGTGACAGGGCATGCACGTATGGTACGACTACTAAGGCGCCTAACGGGAAAGGGACTTAAAAATAAAAAGATAACAGTTCCTTAAATGAAAGTTTGTAAACATTTTAATAACTAAAACAATGTAGTTTACAGTTTGCTGATATAACATTTTAGTGCATTTGTTAAAAACAAAATGCCATTCTATAAAAACAAATCAATAAAAAATAAAACACCATCAGCCCCAAAAGGTAGTTCAAGGTCATATATGAAATCCATGCGTCAAAAGGTGCACTTCCCAAGACACAACTATGTCGAAATAGAATGTTTTGTCTCCCAAAGATTAAGCTATACACTAGGTTTAAAGCATCTAATGCATAAATATAGTTCATGAGAAAGTGATGTAAATGTAACAAAGTTATTTGCCCTTTGCTTGGAGGGTGAAGGTCACATCCACATTTTCCTTTTGACACGTTGTGATGTACTACCCAAGAAACAACTATAAGCAAAGTTTGAAAGGTCTAATGCGTAAAGTTTGTGAGAAAGTGACTTAACGCAAAAGTTGAAGGTAAAAATTATTGTTATCTGTCCCTTACTTGGAGGGTCAAGCTGACATCCACATTTTGCTTTGTCACGTTGCAATGTACCATTCGAGATACAACTTTAAGCAACGTTTGAAAGGTCTAGTGCATACAGTTGTGAAAAAGTGACCTGAACGCAAAAGTTTAAGGTAAAAAAAAAAAAAAGGTTATCTGCCATTTGCTTGGAGGTTGAAGGTCACATCCGCATTTGCTTTGTCACGTTGCGATGTACCACCCAAGATACAACTATAAGCAAAGTTTGAAATGTCTAGTGAAAAAATGACCTAAACGCAAAAGTTGAATGTTGACACCGGAAAAGCAATACCTATGTCTCTTTTTTCCTTCGAAAAGGCGAGACAAAAAAATGGCACATTGCAACAGGCAATTAGCAATGAGCAATAAGCATAATTATATGGCGAACCAAGTTAGTATTTATTCCAAAAACAAGATATCTCCTTAACTTACAGAGACATATCTCTGCTTAGAAAGATATCTTGCTTGTTAGAGAGATGCCTTTCACCTAAGACATATATAGTGTGTGCTTGAGAGATATCTCTAATTTAGAAATTTATTTTACCTTAAAGAGATATCTGCAATTGTTAAAATATATCTTTCTACTTTAAAGAGATATCTCTTAAATCAAGATATTTCTTTAAGTTAGAGAGAAAGTGTAGATTCTTGCGGATGGCGGGATGTATACAGTACTGGTTCTACTCAGGAAAAATGGAGTGGTCTCCTCTATCACAAAACAAATTCGACCTTCATATATCGCCTAATATGTGCTAACAAGACCTCGGTCTGTGGGTGTCTCGCCCACCGCGGCAAATCGCATATGAAACGTTTTATTAAATTTGTGCTTAAATGATATCCACCAAAGACAACACTTCATATGACCAAGTATCCAACAAATAAAAGTGAAGTAGTCATAAGAAGTTAATTTACTGTGGTTATGTGGTTTAACCAGGTTGTAGTTTTGGGAAAATAATGCAAAATATGACCTTGACCTTAGTATTTTTTGTCGTTCAGCGATGTCCACCAATGCCAACAATACATATGACCAAGTACCAGACATAAAGTCAGGCAATCATAAAGTTAACTGAGGTTAAGTTACCTAACCAAGGTTGTTAACTAACTAAGGTTAAGTCTGGGGGAAATAACGCAAAATATGACCTTGACCTTGGTATTTATTGTCATCCAGCGATGTCCAACAATGCCAACTAGAGCAGTCGCCTTTTAAGGGCGACACATATACCACCACCAGTCTCCCCTCCCCATTCCCCACCCTACTGTTTGAGTAAAGATTGAGCGGAATGGGATTTTCATGATCAGGTAATGGTGGCCTTGACCTTTAACCTACCGACCTCAAAACCAATATGGTCTTTTCATCACAGGCAGTCCATCTATTAAGTTTCATTTGCTTCAGGGGGGAGGAGTTATGGAGCGGGCAATATTTTTCATTATCTGGTATCGGTAACCTTGACCTTTGATCTACTAACCTCAAAACTAATTGGGGTCATCCTCTCACCACAGGCAGTTCACCTATGAAGTTTCATGATATTTGCTTCAGGAAGAGAGGAGTTTTGGAGCGGACAAGGATTTTCATTATCAGATGCCGGTGACCTTGACCTTTGACCTACTGAATCAAAATCAGAAATGGTCGTCTTCTCACCACAGGCAGTTCAAATATGAAGTTTCATGAGATTGCCTTCAGGGGGAGAGGAGTTATGGAGCGGACAAGGTTTTTCATTATCGGGTCCCTGTAACCTTGACCTTTGATTTACTGACTCAAACTCAATAGAGGTCGTCCTCTTTCCACAGGCAGTTCACCTAGAAAGTTTCATAAGATTTGCTTCAGGGAGAAAGGGGTTATGGAACTGACAAGGTTTTTCAGTATCGGGTCCCGGTGACCTTGACCTTAACACATACTGACCTCAAATCAATAGAGGTCGTCCACTTACCACATGCAGTTCACCTATGAAGTTTCATGAGATTTGCCTTAGGGAAAAAGGAGTTATGGAGCGAACAAGATTTTTAATTATTGGGTGCTGATGGCCTTGGCCTTTAACATACTGACCTGAAAATCAACAGGGGTCGTTTTCTTACCAAATCCAGTTCACCTATGAAGTTTCATGAGATTTGCCTCAGGGGAAGAGGAGTTATGGAGCAAACAAGGTTTTTCATTATCGGGTCCTAGTGACCTCGACCTTTGACCAACTAACATCAAAATCAATAGGGGTTCTCCTCTCACCACAGGCAGTTCACCTATGAAGTTTTATGAGATTGGCTTCAAGGGGAGCGGAGTTATGGTGCGGGCAAGGATTTTCATTATCTGGTCCCGGTAACCTTGACCTCTGAATTACTGATTTCAAAATCAAATCAATAGCGGTCGTCCTCTCCCGACATGCAGTTCACCTATGATTTGCTTCAGGGCGAGAGGAGTTATGGAGTGGACAAGGATTTTCATTATCAGATCATGGTGACCTTGACCTTTGACTAACTGACCTCAAAATCAATAGGGGTCATCCTCTCATCACAGGCAGTCCACGCATGACGTTTATGAGATTTGCTTCAAGGTTGGAGGAGTTATGGAGCGGACAATGTTGCGTCTACAGACAGACAGACGGTCTTGCGGGGAGGGTGAAACCAGTATACCCCACTTAACTTCGTTTAACGGGGGTATAACAATACAAGTGAGACAATCAAATAAAGTTAACTGAGGTTAAGTTATCTAACCAGGTTAAGTTATCTCCAAGGTTAGGTTTGGGGAAAATAACGCAAAATATGACCTTGACCATGGTATTTTTTGTCATTCAGTGATGTCCGTCAGTGCCAACAATAGATATGATCAGGTATCAAACAAAGAAATTAAAGTTATCAGAAAAAAATAACTGAAGTTAACTTACTTAACTGATGTTTAGGGTAAATAACGCAAAACGTGACCTTGACCTTGGTATTTTTTGTCGTTCAGCGATGTCTACCAATGCCAACCATACATATGACCAAGTATCAAAGACATAAAGTTAGGCAATCACATAAAGTTAACTGAGGTTAAGTTACCCAACCAAGGTTACGTTTGGGGAAAATAAGCAAAATAAGACCTTGACCTTGGTAATTTTTGTCGTTCAGTGATGTCCACCAGTGCCAACAATACATATGACCAAGTATCAAACAAAGAAAATGAGGCAATCACATACAATTAACTGAGGTTAAGTTACCTAACCAAGGTTAAGTTTTAGGAAATAACGCAAAATATGATCTTGTCCTTGGTAATTACGTGATCGATGTCCTTTGACGCAACAAAGCATCTGACAAAGTTTCAGAAAAATTCGAGCAGCGGTTGTTGAGATATAGTTGATTTAAAATGTGGCCTCCGCCGCCGGGAAAGTGACTGCTATATCTCGCTACCCACTATGTGGGCGAGATAAAAATGACGAAAAACATAATTCAAACAAATCGTTAAGTTAGGGAGATTCACGCGTACAGTATATGTAATTAAAAAATGTGTTTCTTTAACGTAACAATACATCTTCGTAAAACTTGTATGGAGATATCTCTCTTGCTTACAGAGATATATTTTTAGATTAAGAAATCGATCTAGCTTACAGAGATATCTCTCAGTTAAAATATACATCTGTTTAAGATATTCTCGGGAAAATATGGTGTTAATAATTTAGCCTTAGAATGATAGATACCTCTGTAAGATTATTTAAAGCGAGATCTCTCTAGTTTAAAGATATATTTCGCTTCGTTAACGAGATATCTCTTAATAATAGAAAGATATCACTCTGCCTTAACTATATATCTCTTAAAAAAATCTCCTTAAGCTAGAGACATATCTCTTTAATTGGAAAGATAGAGAGCTATCTCTTTAAGATAGAAATATATCTCTTTTATGGAACAATATATATTCGTAAGCCTGTTATAGAAATATCTCTCTAGCTTAAAGAGATACATTTCTAGTTTAAAGAGATATATTTCAAAGTTATGGAGATATATTTATTTCTTATTTGGGAATAAATACTAATTTCGCTTGCGATATGTTTCCTTCATATTCCATAAAATCATCAAACAGAAGTCGACACAGGCAGTCGTTCGGTTTTCTTATGGACCGTCGGATAGACGGACGGATAGGCATATATAATTATATTCAATGGTGAAAATAAATACAACTTTTAGCAATAACATTTTTATTTGTAAAATACTGTGAAAACACAGATAATCGTATGTAAACGGTTTACACAAAATATATGCATGTCTTCAAAAGAAGAAAAAAAGAAACGTTGGTGAATATGTATAACAACATAGTTGTACAATGGTGGAAATAACAAAACGAGTGTATAACAATAGAACTGTACAAGGTGAATGGTAACAAGTAACGTGTGCACGTTCAAATTATATACAAAATGTACAATAGTTTTAATTTATCTAGCAATGCTGCATTTTAGAAATATATATTATCCAATGTGCATATAATCGCATTAGTTTATTTTTTTAGCATTCTGTAGTTATTAAAAATTACAAATTGTATGATTATTTGAATAGAGACAAATTAAAATGTTCAACACAAGGAGCATGTTGAATGTTTTTCATAAATGAAATATGCATGTTTTGCATATTTATTTCATTATAGCAAAATGCATATTTAATAGATTGAGCACTTGTACAATGTCATGTTTACAGTCGGAAACCATTATAATTGTATAGATTAAAGTTAGCCACAGTGTATGCTTGTATACATGCACACAAAAATTAATCCCATTCCGGGTTTGTTTATTATTACAATCACATGTATTATTCTTCATATTTCACGAAAATTGCCAATCACAAACATAGTCGTTATAAATAGGGAGATTGGCGATCAAATGGACACGTATCCCAACCTAGGTCTTAATCAACTAATAATTCCAAACTGAACACGTATTCTGTGTATATTTCTGATTTACAGTCACATTAGCACTCATTGCTACTGACACACGACATCAAATCAACTAGCAGCTGTACATAGAGCACTGTGCGTTTTTATATATTAACATTACGCATAGTTCACTAGAACATAAATATGATTTCATCCTGTGTATAGAACATTATACATTTTACGTTCACTGTCACTCACAAATGGTCCTTCCAGATTGACAGTAACTCGACCAGCTCCTGAGCAGACGGACGATCACGCGGACACGCGTTCCAGCACTGCGCGTACAGGTCCTTATAACTTAGCTCGAACGGATCTGTCTCAGTCGTATCCGGATCCGGTGGACGCAAGCCATTAGCGACCACGCCAAATATCGCCACGTGCTGGTTCTGGTTGGAAAACGGAGTTTCCCTGCTCCTCAGTTGCCACATGGTAATTCCGTACGAGTAGATATCGGCCTTGAATGTAGGTGCCTCTCCGCGAAGCAGCTCCGGTGCACGATACGCGAACGTTCCGGTAAGAATGGACCTGTTGCTTGGACTTATGATGCCAGTGTCAAATTCCACTTTTTGCGAGCATCCAAAGTCTCCAACCTTACAGTCATCCGTATTGGTAATCAACACATTCGCGGGCTTTAAATCCAAATGGGCGACCTTACTTTTATGAGCGTATGCCAGGGCACTTGCGATTTGTATTGCGTATTTCAGACGCCTGTATGCCTCCAGATCCTCAGTCGGCTCGTTGATAATCCCCAAAAGGTTAGAGTGTCCCACATATTCCATAACGATCCAAGCGCCGTCATGAAACTGAGTCATATTGGTAGCGGCGAGCGTTTTCACAATATTTGGGTGACTAAACCGCATCACGTGAAGTTCGGCTTTGAAACTTTCAAGTTGTGCGTCGGGATTCTTAGTGAGCGTGTGCATTACTTTAATGGCGACCTTCTCATTCTGGAATGTCCCCATATACACGGACCCGAAACCGCCGGCTCCCAGGACCCGCCCCAACTCGAATTCCTCTTTATTGATAATTTTCGCAGATATTTCTGGATCAAACTCTATGTTATCAAAGAGGTGGTTATTATTCACTAGTTCATCACTTTCACTTCCGACTCTGTTTTTAACGGAGGAGTCACAGTGGGGAGTCAGGTGCACAAAACTTCTAATAAAGCCAAACTTACTGTGCTTGAGCAGAAGATGTCTCACCCGCGAACTTATGTTCGCCTCGCCGTTATTGTTATAGGTGTCCTCCTTCTTGTAGCCAGATAGGCAGGTCGACGACTGCTGTCTCAATAGAGAGAGCCTGGATTTCTGTCTCTGAAGGCAGCTATGTCTGTTAAGGTTTTTGTTCGTGCTTTGTCTGTGCAACACTTTGGCGCTGGAGTTGTGCCTTTCCAGCATATTTAATCTTAAAACAATCCAATTCGGTAAGAATATACACTTTCTGCAAAACAATGTCAGTTTTCACAAATTAGTTTATCCCATAGCTAATATCACACGTCTATATCAGAGTAAAGAATGCGCTTAACTGGATAGTCTAATGCACGAGAGTGAGCGAACTCACGAATATTGCACGTGCTATAATCTATAATCCTGGTTCATTGCATTTGTTGTACCGGTCACTTTCACCGGTCCCTCTTAACCGGGCCTCCGGAAGACAACTGACCTTTCTGGGTCAATGCGACCAGCCAATCAACGCCGAGCGTGACGTGAACGGGAAAAACACTGGCCATTCTCCAGAAAGTGTTCTCTTCGAATCTACCCATCCTACTGACAGCACCTCGTCTAGAACTTGGGACAGGAGCATAGGAGCACTACTGCTATAGGTAAGTAGTCCGCTATTTACCTTATAGACAATATATAGACCCATAGGGCCTATATAACAAGTGGCGCTGCGACAAATAATTAGGGCGCGGTTTACTTTTTGAAAGTAAAAGTCACTCGCCATATTTTCTGACTTGCACAGTTTCGTTTCGTCGGAACAAGTTCGCAAGTCAGAATATTATTTCTACAGTCATTAGAGACTAGTAGATATTGATAGGTGTAAGGTTTGTTAGGTTTTTCGGCTGAAATAAAATTTTAGTCGAAATACCACTAAATTCTCCCAAAGTGCGTGTCGTGTTTCCGGTGATTTCACCAAGACACCGTTTTGGAGAAAATGCGTCATTAGTTTTCGCGGTATTACATTTCCGCGAATTCTATTAAAATTCAAAGTATATAGTTGTTTATTTATATTGTATTTATTGTCATGTCACAAACAATGTCGTCCGGTAAAACCCTGAACGTGTATACGGCTACCAAAGAAGAGTTGCAAACTCTGAAGGGTGTCGGAAAGCACATGGCTACTCTTATTACGAATATAAGGGAGGAGGTCAGAACTGGCGACAGGCAACCACTATCAGTCAATGATTTGCCAACCATTAAGGTTACAAAGGAAACCTGGGAAGAGTATGGGACACAAGGTTTCATCTCTTTCGAAATGCCAGAAGGGTTTGTTGTACCGACCACCACCCTTTTGGACTACAAGATAGCTCATAAAGAGCTAATGGAAATGCTGAAACCAGCAGTAGATAGAAATTCAGTGGACATAAAACTCTTGTCCACTCAATGTCAAAAGAACAAAGACGACTTCTTCAAAGAATTTAGGGAACTTCATTGGCGTATTAGACTGGAGCATACAAAGACTCAAGAACAAATAGAGTCGCTGAATTATAGCCAAAACACACAAACTCTGACAATTAGGGCTTTAATTCAAACTCAAAAGGATGAATTTTATGAAATTGGAAATAAAATCGCTGTCGTAAACACAAATCAGTCAACATTGCAGTCTGAATTAGACACATTGTCTGAAAGAATGTCAGAACTGCCTTGTCATTTTGTTTCCAGGGAGGAAGTAACTGACATTAAAGATAATTTTTCAATGCTGCAACAAGAACAGAAAACCATATATCAAACGGTAGACGAGCAAATGTCCGGGGTTAGGCAAGACAGCATGTATCAATGCCAAAACCTTGTTGAGAGATTTACACATCTCGAGAGTACCGTCCAAGGCTTGCAGTCTACTAGTTTGAAACTTCTTGCAAAGCAGCCCCACATTATAGAGAGCACTGTCCAGGATGAGCAGTCTACCAGTAAGACGCCATCTGCAGATTCACTCTCCGAGGACCCCATTATGACCAAGCCAAAGGTCAAAAATGAATTTTTAGAACGCCTGAACATGGCTGGTGTAATGCCTCCAAATTTAATTTATAGTAAACGGAACTCATCGGTCCAAAGAAATGAAAACATTAAAGATGAAATACAAAATTGCACAGGTTTGGCGGGTGAGGAGTCTGCATCTGAAAAATATAGGGAATTAGCCCCTTCATCCCAACAACAAAATAGGTCACCGACCCGTCAAAGTAGGTCACCAACACGTCAAAGTAGGTCGCCTACTAACCGTCGCCAAAGTAAGTCACCTCCACCCCCTAAAATGGATATTTTCACTGGGGACCCCAAGAAAATGACCTGGCTATCATTTATTGCGAGGTTCGAGCGTACTGCCAAAAGAAGGGGTTGGTCTAATCCAAAGAAACTTGACAAGTTATTTGATTGTCTTGGAGAGACCGCCCTTGAATACGCATACAGGTCAAAACAAAGCGACAATTACGAAAACCATTCGAATGAATTGGGATTACGGTTTAACTTAAAAGATGCCCCCATAGCTGCTAGGCAAAAACTACATGTTATTAAACAAGGGGAGGATGATTCATTAGAGGATTTTTTACAAAAAGTCTTGACAATGACGCTGGACGGATTCGAGTCTGCCGACAACTCTACTGTTCAACAGTTAGCCACTGAAGCTTTCTTGCGGGGTTGTCGCCACAAGGAGGCTGCAGTGGTAGTTATGAACACTTGTCCTACCACAATACAAGAGGCTTGTAAAAAAAATAAAGAACTATGTTGCCAACAATAAAGTTGTCTGGTAGCAGAGTTTCTTTTAAAGAAAATGTGTTTACAGCTGATGAGGAGATTAGAATCTCCAACATAGAGAGGGATGTATCATCGATCACTAACAAGTTTAGATCAGATGGTCGTCCTTCATCTATCCCATCTCCTTATTATGACCAAAACTGGTCTGCACCTCCACCCCCTTCCCAATATAGCAACAGGAGTAGGTCTCCACAACGGCCACCCTCCCCATATTACGACAAAAATATTCAACGGCCACCCTCCCCATATTACGACAGAAACCAATCCCCAAAATATCCATATGATCCCAGGGGTTCGTCTCCGATAAATCAAAGTCAAAGGTCTTACAGCGATAGAACCAGATCACCCATACGCTATCAAGGTCAAGGTCAATCGGCATATGACAGGGGGCGCTCACCTACAAATTATCAAGGACAACAATCGTACACCAGAGGTCGTTCTCCTACACAAAACCAAATGTCATATGAAAATAGGGGTCAATCACCTAATTATCAAGACCGAAGGTCACCATACGACAACAGAGGCCGATCCCCTATAATTACCCAAAATCAGAGGCCTTCACCTTATACAGGTCAAAATGCATATGACAACAGACAACCTGCATATGGGACTAATATGCAGTCATATCCTACAACCCATGTTCGTCAGACTCACATAGGTCAAAGTCACACGCAGGACACACCAAGTCGCCCCCTTGACCTATCACCTACCATGGAGCATTTAAACTCCAACGGACTGGGTGCCCTAACGACCAAACCTTAGTCCCACCATTTTTGGGTCGTGATAGTGAAGCAGTGGAGGTGTCTATAAACTTGACTAAAGGAATGGTTGTTTCCATTCCAATATTAATGAATGGGATAGCTGTCAAAGCAATTGTAGACAGTGGCGCAATGGTGACACTTGTTAATGAAGATTTTTTTAGGCAGAATGTTGGCTATTATGAGATTAGTGGGAAGTGTAAATTACAGGGTATTGGAACAAATCCTATTTACGGACAATTAATCGATAATGTTCCTCTCACAGTGGGAACCATAACATGCTTACACACAGTGTGTATTGCTCCGATTACGGATATATGCATTCTAGGATTAGATTTCTTAAAGCCAACAAGCTGCATAATAAATCTGGGCAATAACACAGTCATTATCGGGGATGAAGTTATTTCAGCTAGTATAGAAACTACCGCTGACTTAAAAGTTTCTAGAGTTATAATCTCTAAAAGAACCGTGATACCCCCTAATACAGTGGGATACGTGCATGCAAAATTAGAATCCCCTTTAAATGGGACTTTCATAGTGGAACCATTGCCTCTGAAACATGCCTTAATATCAACGGTATGTGGCACTGGATCATCCCTTGCAGTAAAGGTTATAAACGATTCGGAAACCTATATAACATTTCGGAAAGGGAGATCCATAGGTAATGCAGAGTCTGCTGTCCTAGTTCCACCGGAACCGGAACTAGTTCCACCGGAACCGGAAATAGTTAATTATTCAGTCAATTCTTTTTCGAATACTGTATCTGAAGAAAATATGTCAAATGATTTACCTATTCATTTAGAAGAGATGTATAAAAAATCGTGCATAACATTGTCAAGCACAGAAAAGTTAAAATTTAAAAATTTACTATCAGAGTTTCCAGATGTATTTTCTAAGACCGACATGGATTTAGGATGTCTCAATGGAGTGGAACACAAAATTGAGACCACCAATGAAATCCCGGTCAAAGAAAAATTCAGACGAACTCCACTGATGTTTCAAAAACAAGAGAAAGAATATCTGGATAATCTCTTAGATCAAGGGGTAATAGAGCCATCTGCTTCTGAGTGGTCATCAGCTCCTGTTCTGGTACGGAAAAAGACTGGAGAGCTGAGATATTGTATTGATTTTAGAGCACTCAATGATAAAACTGTCAAAGACAATTTCAGTATACCAATAATAGAAGAGTGCATGGATTCTCTCTATGGTAAATCAATTTTCTGTCTGCTTGATCTTTGCAGTGGATTTTATCAAATCCCTTTAGAGACAGATTCTAGAAAGAAGACGTCATTTGGTACACGCTATGGCTCTTTTCAATGGACAAGAATGCCGATGAGACTCTGTAACTCCCCAGCTACCTTTCAACGGGCAATGCAACTTATATTGCGAGGCCTAACTTGGGAAGAGTTATTAGTGTACCTTGACGACATCATTATTCTTGGTACTGATTTCGAAGGAACGCTAGGGACACTGCGTAAAGTTTTTACGCGATTTCGGTTAGCTAATCTTAAATTTAAACCACGCAAATGTCAATTTTTCAAGAAAGAGATCGAATTCCTTGGAAAAGTAATCAACGAGAATGGCATCACTATCTCGCCTGATAAAATTAAAGCAGTTAAAGATTGGATTCGGCCTATAAACGTGCGACAACTGCAATCTTTCCTCGGTTTTATGAATTATCACCGGAATCACATATCAAACTTTGCTCTAGTTTCTGCAGTTCTTTACGAGTTGACCAGTTCAAAAAAGTTCACATGGGAAAGTAAACATGAGGATGCTTTTGTAACTCTCAAGAACCTTGCAGTTTCTTCACCACTCTTGGCACATCCATCACCTGATGGGTTGTTTATTTTAGATACAGACGCGTCGGGCTACCAAATAGGTGCAGAACTATCACAAGTTCAAAATGGTGTTATAAAACCAATTTGCTACGCGAGTCACGTACTGACGAAACAGCATCGCAAATATTGCACAACGCGGAAAGAACTGCTTGCGGTAGTAAAGTTCTGTCGACAATTCCGACACTACTTACTAGGCAATTTTTTCCTTATCCGGACGGATCACAATAGTCTAGTTTGGTTGACCCGGTTTAAACATATAGAAGGGCAACTAGCCAGATGGCTAGAAGAATTAGCTCAATATAATATGAAGATTATACATCACAAAGGCACTGAACATGTCAACGCGGACTCGCTTAGTCGTATGGAAGACCTTATTCAAACTTGTGATTGCTATTCAGCAGGTGCAGATGTTAGAAATCTCCCTTGCAAGGGTTGTCCATACTGCCGTCGCGCGCATAAACAATGGGCTCGGTTCGACGAGGACGTTGACGACGTAGTGCCCCTGGCTGTCCGGAATATATCAGTTCTATTAGGGAACGATCAGTAACTCTCAGTCGACGCCCGGGACGAACATATTGAATATTTACCATTCGATTCAAACTGGGTTGATACTCTATCAAGCGCTCAATTAAGAATCGCACAGTTAAATGACCCCGACATCGGTTTAGTTGTGCATTGGATGGAACATATGTATGACCCCTCAATCAGGGATGCAAGTCTATGTAAAACTGTGACCACCGGGGCGGGGCCAAATGTGACCCCAGGGTCACAATTTGAACAAACCTGGTAAAGGACTATAATCTTATAGTAAATGCAAAATATTAAACCTCTGGCTCTTGTAGTTTCAGAGAAGAAGATTGTTTTCAGTTTTTGCCTATACAAGCCTATGTAAAACTGTGACCCCCGGGGTGGGGCCAAATGTGACCCCTAGGTCACCATTTGAACAAACTTGGTCGAGGACCATAAGCTTAAAGCAAATGCAAAATATTAAACCTCTGGCTCTTGCAGTTTCAGAGAAGAAGATTTTTTAAGTCTTTCCCTATACATGTCTATGCAAAACATGTGATCCTTGAGGCGGGGTCAAATGTGACCCGGGGGTCACCATTTGAACAAACTTGCTCAAGGACCATATACTTATAGTAAATGCAAAACATTAAACCTCTGGCTCTTGTAATTTCCGAGAAGAAGATTTTTTATTTTGTTTGCCTATATAAGTCAATGTAAAACTGTGACCCCTCGGGGCGGGGACAAATTTGACCCCAGGGTCACCATTTGAACAAACTTAGTAGAGGACCATAAGCTGATGCTACATGTAATACATGAGATCTCTGTGCCTTGTGGTTTCAGAGAAGAAGATTTTTCAAAGTTTTTTCCTATATGTCTATATGAAAAAATGCAAAATCTCAATATACAAACTTTGGATCCCCGGGGCACGGCCATTTTTGACCCCGGGGACTTTATTTGAATAAACTTGATAGTGTAGGCGTTGGCGATCATTTTAAAAGAAAAACTGTTGAAATCTGTCCTGCGGTTCTGGAGAAGAAGATTTTTTAAGGTTTCGATTATATATGGCAATGGCGGCCATCTTGGATGTCGCTCTGACCTAATTTTAACAAATCTAAATAGCATTTACCTAAGGATCATCCATGTGAAGTTTAGTCAAAATTAGCCAAGCGGTTTCTGAGGAGAAGTCGTTTGAAGAAAAGTTAACGACGACGACGACGGACGACGGACGGACGACGGACGACGGACGCAGAGTGATCTAAAAAAACTTAATAGTCGTGTGCGTAGCAATCATGTCTATGAAACAACTGTAATAAACGGTCCAGAGAAGAGTTTTATGGTTTCGACATTTATTTGGATGTCACGCTAACCCCATTTTATCAAACTTGACGGTCATTGATCAAAGGATCATCACGAATGTCAAGTTTTATCAAGCGGTACCTGGGAAGAAATCTTTTAAGCAAACGTTAACGAAGTACGAAAACAAACGGACGGGCGAAGTGTTATACGATTCAATCTCTCACCTCTGCGTTTATTGTTACAATGAGCTACAACTTTAACACACACATTGTAGGAAGAAATGTTGCGGGAAATATTTGTTCTATGATTTATTTCTAATGTTGTTGCTTTACATTATTCATTTATAAAACTTTCATTTCAACAGTTGGAAGTCTGAACGTCCTGGACTGGATGCCTATATGTATTTTTGATCGGAATGTATAGTTTTAATGTAGGAATGTGTAGTACCAGGGGTTTTCCTTGGTAGTACCATCTTGATATATCTGTGTATGAAGTGGGGCTATTGTAGAGACATCGGTGATTTAGAAACTGAGCTAACAAAAACCTTACCCATAATCACTGAAGTGTCATAGTAGGTCGATGTCGGTCATGGTGGCTTTTTTATATCGGATAAAACTGTGATATAGGTCTATATGAAGATATATGAAGTAAAAAGAGTGTATGGATACTGGTGAGTTAGAACCGTACTACATGAAAGACCTTAAGCAAAATCAACACAGTGTTAAAAGTAGTTCAATGTTATTGATGGTTACCTTCTCACCGCTGCGGAAGTGTCTATTCTTACGGATGGCGTACAGTACTGGTTCTACCCAGGAAAAGTGGGTGGTCTGCCTCCACCACAAAAACTCGAGCGTCATATATAACCTTACATGTGTTGAAAATGACGTAATTTTAATTCGTAATGACGTAATGACTTAACTAAAATAGTTTACTTCGATCACAAAACAAGAATTTATAAGAGCATTAAAGGATCATATGAATTAATAGTATTTTTATACTAAGTTGTCAGAGATCAGCGCAGCTCGACTATTCGCTTTTTTAGAGAACAGCAAGTATGCAACTCACCTTTTACCATCAGAAAACGAGGCATTTTTCTTCATACAAGTGTAGGAACCCTAAACTTGAAAACGGTCATAAATGTTAAAACCGTCATACATGTCATACAATTTTACCATAAGCGTGAAACTTACCTCATGTGAAAACCCCTTGTGATCAATGTGAAAACGACGTAGTGATATTGTAATAAAATTGTACTGTAAACTTGAAAACTTTTTCCTTCACCCTTTTCTCTTTCTTTGTACTGTGAGTGTATCTGTTGTTGCTGGTCATTGTTGGTCAACAACAAATAAACGGCCTGTTGTCCGTCGTCCGTCCGACCGTTAACTTTTTATTGTCAACACTCAAGCACGTCTTTACCAAACTTATTGCAGATTTCATAAGTGGATTGAGGGGTACAATACACCATAATTATTTATGGCGTAAGAATCAAGAAAATAACACAGAAATATGTACAAAAACGGGCGCGGTGAGGTTGGTGGTGTGAGGTAGCCCATGCCTCAAGATGGTCGACCTAAAACAGAAGGTCAGTAACAGATTGGTTGTTTACCTTAACAACAATTATTGCACATTTCATAGGCTATGTAATTGCACAGGGAGCCCATGATTATTTATACTTAAATTACTTATGCATCCATTTAGATACTGATATAAGTAATCCCAAATTTAAACTTGGTTGACTTAAGCCACCAAATTCATGTCCATTTTATCATTTTTTATTCATTTTTGATCATGCTCATTAAAGATCTTCATCATGACCCCTACGTTGTTTCAGGTGCCATCTCGCTCAAATCACTAGCGCAATGGCAGAAACACTATAAACGTTGCTCCAGCATAAATGTAGTGTCTACAATAGAATTTACAGCAACTGTGCAGTTCTGCAGGAGGAAGGTTCTAGGCCCATTCTCCATATTTTATCTCGATGTAAATGAAGTATGACCCTGGCATGTTCATTCCTGTTGGGCGCCATATAACCTTTGATGTGTTGGTGCGCGGTAACACTGTATATAGCTCATTCCGTATATAGCTCACCAGTAAGCTTTATATGTAGGCATATAGCTCACATTTCCTACGTATATAGCTCACACCAAAGTAAGCTTTATACGGTGAAAAGGCATGGTCATTCCGTATATAGCTTATCACCATCTAAATACAAAATTAGTTAAAATAGGAGCGCACAATAACAGAAAATAATTGCATAAATTATGTTGCTGGTTACATGGCGTCTACCCTTGTTACTGTTACTACTACTACTACTACTACTACTACCACTGCTGCTTCTGCTGCTTCTGCTTCTGCTGCTGCTACTGCTACTACAACTACCATTATAACTACCACAGTACTACGACTGCTACTATTACAAATACTACTAACAGCACAACCACTACTACTTTTACCGCTACGACTACTACTACTTCTACGACCACTACTACTTCTACTACGACTACTGCGTTGAAATAGGACATTTTCCTGCTCATGTTGCGTTCTTAAAAGTAGATTTCAGGCATACGTTCAACGTAAGTACAGACACATTGCGGATATATATTATTTTTAATATATTGTATGTAGAGAGACACTTGTGCTGAAGTACAAGTGTCGGTCCGTCTGTCTGTTCGTCCTAAGTAGGTAAGGGTTGCCGAAATGGTAATTTTTGGAAGATCGTAATTAATAGCAAACTTCGAATAAATATCTTTACGTAGATATTTTTATTATGTAGTGCTATCCTATTAATAAATGCATAGACTGAGGCATTCTTCAAGTGTTCGTCCGTCTGTCTGTACAGAACCGTTTCTGTACTTGTATATGCATTCATTTTGGCTATTTCAAAGTCTATTTTAGGCCTACCAGCAACATTTTTATTTTTAAATATAATTGATAATGTTTCAAAGGCTCCAGAAACTATTAGAGATTCAAATTCGCTGAATCACTATGGTCAAAATGTTTTTGTTTTGTTGTGTTTTTGGTAATGAAAATAGGAAAACCGGTTAAAAATCAATCAGTATCACAGATCAATGTATTAGAAATCAAATATTGTTTACATCAATTTTATGTTAGCACTCTTTTAAACATTTTGAACAAAATCAAGAAAGTTTACCGTTTAGATTTTTCATAAAATCATATTTCAATATGGTAATATACGATTTTTATTCATTGTCTATATTCAACTTGTGATGTTTCTGTAGATTTGGTAACCATGATATGATTCTTATCAATTTTATCAACGTAACAGTGATAATATGTGTTGAGAATGTGAAAAATAGCAAAATAATGAAAATATAAAAGAACAAAATATAAAATATAATTGGCCTTATTGGCGGTTTGAACCGACGACCCGAAATCTTTTAAAAGAGTACAAGTACAGCACCTTATCAACTATGATAATCACTGCATTAATGAAGAGTATACAAAAGGAGAGTTTCATTAGGGATAGGAATCTTAAATAGAATACTACAAAGGTCCTATATCTTTATACTCATAGGCGCTCGACTGCATCAATATGTTTTAGTTTAGTTTTTATTCTAATTTCTTTTAACTCGATTGGGAAGAAAGCTGGAAGCTTGTATGAATCTCTCTCGAGTCCGTTGACTTGGCACAAACCAGTACTGAGTGTTCTATTGAGAGTCCGCGATAACGCTCCCGGTCGAGTTCGAACCCGTGACCTCCGGAGTGAGAGGCCAACACTCTAACCACTGAGCCATCTCACACTCTATAGATATTTTTGATGCTTATAACTTCACAACTGTAAAATGCAACTTCTCAGAAAAAGTGTTTTATGTGAACGATCTAGTCTAAAGACAATGTTTCAGTACCAGAGTTCGATACCGTTAAGAACATATCGGTCTGATACCGATATTGATACCAACGAAACGATCTAGTATTTTCAACCGATACCATGTCCCTTGATAATTTGTAATTTACGACCGAGTTTCCTGATATACTTAAATGACAATAATTTATTAATCATTAATTAATCTCTTCACGCACTGCACGTTCTTCACGCACCGCATGCTCTTCACGCACTACACGCTCTTCACGCAATGCATGCTCTTCACGCACTGCACGCTCTTCACGCACTGCACGCACTTCACGCAATGCACACTCTTCACGCACTGCACGCTCTTCACGCACTGCATGCTCTTCACGCAATGCACGCTCTTCACGCAATGTACTCTCTTCACGCAATGCACGCTCTTCACGCAATGCATTTGCACGCTCTTCACGCACTGCACACTCTTCACGCACTGCACTTCACGCACTGCACGCTCTTCACGCACGACTCGCTCTTCAGGCACTCCACGCAAAAAAATCTGTGCTCACTCAGGAAGGGGTAGTTCTTCATCATCAACAGCAATAACACCAACCAGGGGCGTAGCGTGGCCAAAATTGAAGTCACTCACGATACCTAAATGCCTACTTTGCGGAAGCCTATTAGGACATGCGCCCGTCCCCATAGACCTATAATAATGCTGCAACTAAGTTGCGGGGGGTTTGTGTCCTCCCCCAAGAATATTTGGGTTAATGGTAGTCTTAAATGGTGCATTCTGGTGAGATTCAAGGCATAAATCATCTCTCTCGTCATAAAGTTTGCTTAGGCTATTTTCTCCATTTTCAATAGAGATATGTAAATCGAGAATAAAAGCGACAATAACAGAAATATTAGCTGTGTTGAGTTGCAGTTCTTTAGGATAGATAGTATTGACAATAGTAGAGAGCGACAATATCAGGAATATTATCTGTGTTGAGTTGTAGTTATTTAGGATATATATAGTATTAACAATAGTAGAAAAGGACAATATCAGGAATAGTATCTGTTCTTTAGAATATATAGTATTAACAAGAGCAGAAAACGACAATATCCGGAATATTATTTGTGCTGAGTCGTAGTTATTTAGGCTATATATAGTATTGACAAAAGTAGAAAACGACAATATGAGGAATAGTATCTGTGTTGAGCTGCAGTTATTTAGGATAGATAGTTTTAACAACAGTAGAACACGACAATATCAGGAATATTATCCGTGTTGAGTTGTAGTTCTTTAGGATATATAGTATTAACAATAGTAGAAAACGTCAATATCAGGAATAGTATCTGTGTTGAGTTGTAGTTCTTTAGGATATATAGTATTAACAACAGTAGAAAACGACAATATCAGGAATATTATCCGTGTTGAGTTGTAGTTCTTTAGGATATATAGTATTAACAATAGCAGAAAACGACAATATCAGCAATAGTATCTGTGCTGAGTTGCAGTTATTTAGGAAATATATAGTATTGACAATAGTGGAAAAACGAAAATATCAGGAATAGTACCTGTGTTGAGTTTTAGTTCTTTAGGATATATAGTATTAACAATAGTAGAACACGAAAATATCAGGAATATTATCTGTGTTGAGTTGCAGTTCTTTAGGATATATAGTATTGACAATAGTGGAAAACGACAATATCAGGAATAGTATCTGTGTTGAGTTGTAGTTCTTTAGGATATATAGTATTAACAATAGTAGAAAACGACAATATCAGGAATATTATCTGTGTTGAGTTGTAGTTCTTTAGGATATATAGTATTAACACTAGTGGAAAACGACAATATCAGGAATAGTATCTGTGTTGAGTTGTAGTTCTTTAGGAAATATAGTATTGACAATAGTAGAAAACGACAATATCAGGAATATTATCTGTGTTGAGTTGTAGTTCTTTAGGATATATAGTATTAACAACAGTAGAAAACGACAATATCAGGAATAGTATCTGTGTTGAGTTGTAGTTCTTTAGGATATATAGTATTAACAATAGTAGAAAACGACAATATCAGGAATATTATCTGTGTTGAATTGCAGTTATTTAGGATATATAGTATTAACAATAGTAGAAAACGACAATATCAGGAATATTATCTGTGTTGAGTTGCAGTTATTTAGGATATATAGTATTAACAATAGTAGAAAACGACAATATCAGGAATATTATCTGTGTTGAGTTGTAGTTCTTTAGGATATATAGTATTAACAATAGAAGAAAAAGACAATATCAGGAATAGTATCTGTGTTGAGTTGCAGTTATTTAGGATAGTATTAACAATAGTAGAAAACGACAATATGAGGAATAGTATCTGTGTTGAGTTGTAGTTCTTTAGGATATATAGTATTAACAATAGTAGAAAACGACAATATCAGGAAATTCAATATTATCTGTGTTGAATTGCAGTTATTTAGGATAGTAGTAACAATAGTGGAAAACGACAATATCAGGAATAGTATCTGTGTTGAGTTGCAGTTATTTAGGATAGTATTAACAATAGTAGAAAACGACAATATCAGGAATAGTAGCTGTGTTGAGTTGCAGTTATTTAGGATAGTATTAACAATAGTAGAAAACGACAATATCAGGAATAGTATCTGTGTTGAGTTGTAGTTCCTTAGGATATATAGTATTAACAACTGTAGAAAACAACAATATCAGGAATAGTATCTGTGTTGAGTTGTAGTTCTTTAGGATATATAGTATTAACAATAGTAGAAAACGACAATATCAGGAATAGTATCTGTGTTGAGTTGCAGTCATTTAGGATATATAGTATTAACAATAGTAGAAAACGACAATATCAGGAATATTATCTGTGTTGAGTTGTAGTTCTTTAGGATATATAGTATTAACAATAGTAGAAAACGACAATATCAGGAATAGTATCTGTGTTGAGTTGCAGTTATTTAGGATAGTATTAACAATAGTAGAACACGACAATATCAGGAATAGTATCTGTGTTGAGTTGCAGTTATTTAGGATATATAGTATTAACAATAGTAGAAAACGACAATATCAGGAACAGTATCTGTGTTGAGTTGTAGTTCTTTAGGATAGATAGTATTAACAATAGTAGAAAACGACAATATGAGGAATAGTATCTGTGTTAAGTTGTAGTTCTTTAGGATATATAGTATTAACAATAGTAGAACACGACAATATCAGGAATAGTATCTGTGTTGAGTTTCAGTTATTTAGGATATATAGTATTGACAATAGTGGAAAACGAAAATATCAGGAATATTATCTGTGTTGAGTTGTAGTTCTTTAGGATATATAGTATTAACACTAGTGGAAAACGACATTATCAGGAAAAGTATCTGTGTTGAGTTGTAGTTCTTTAGGATATATAGTATTGACAATAATAGAAAACGACAATATCAGGAATATTATCTGTGTTGAGTTGCAGTTATTTAGGATATATAGTATTAACAATAGTAGAAAACGACAATATCAGGAATTGTATCTGTGTTGAGTTGTAGTTCTTTAGGATATATAGTATTAACAACAGTAGAAAACGACAATATCAGAAATATTATCTGTTTTGAGTTGCAGTTCTTTAGGATATATAGTATTAACAATAGTAGAAAACGACAATATCAGGAATATTATCTGTGTTGAGTTGTAGTTCTTTAGGATATATAGTATTAACACTAGTGGAAAACGACAATATCAGGAATAGTATCTGTGTTGAGTTGTAGTTCTTTAGGAAATATAGTATTGACAATAGTAGAAAACGACAATATCAGGAATATTATCTGTGTTGAGTTGTAGTTCTTTAGGATATATAGTATTAACAACAGCAGAAAACGACAATATCAGGAATAGTATCTGTGTTGAGTTGTAGTTCTTTAGGATATATAGTATTAACAATAGTAGAAAACGACAATATCAGGAATATTATCTGTGTTGAATTGCAGTTATTTAGGATATATAGTATTAACAATAGTAGAAAACGACAATATCAGGAATATTATCTGTGTTGAGTTGCAGTTATTTAGGATATATAGTATTAACAATAGTAGAAAACGACAATATCAGGAATATTATCTGTGTTGAGTTGTAGTTCTTTAGGATATATAGTATTAACAATAGAAGAAAAAGACAATATCAGGAATAGTATCTGTGTTGAGTTGCAGTTATTTAGGATAGTATTTACAATAGTAGAAAACGACAATATGAGGAATAGTATCTGTGTTGATTTGTAGTTCTTTAGGATATGTAGTATTAACAATAGTAGAAAACGACTATATCAGGAAATTCAATATTATCTGTGTTGAATTGCAGTTATTTAGGATAGTAGTAACAATAGTGGAAAACGGCAATATCAGGAATAGTATCTGTGTTGAGTTGCAGTTATTTAGGATAGTATTAACAATAGTAGAAAACGACAATATCAGGAATAGTAGCTGTGTTGAGTTGCAGTTATTTAGGATAGTATTAACAATAGTAGAAAACGACAATATCAGGAATAGTATCTGTGTTGAGTTGTAGTTCCTTAGGATATATAGTATTAACAACTGTAGAAAACAACAATATCAGGAATAGTATCTGTGTTGAGTTGTAGTTCTTTAGGATATATAGTATTAACAATAGTAGAAAACGACAATATCAGGAATAGTATCTGTGTTGAGTTGCAGTCATTTAGGATATATAGTATTAACAATAGTAGAAAACGACAATATCAGGAATATTATCTGTGTTGAGTTGTAGTTCTTTAGGATATATAGTATTAACAATAGTAGAAAACGACAATATCAGGAATAGTATCTGTGTTGAGTTGCAGTTATTTAGGATAGTATTAACAATAGTAGAACACGACAATATCAGGAATAGTATCTGTGTTGAGTTGCAGTTATTTAGGATATATAGTATTAACAATAGTAGAAAACGACAATATCAGGAATAGTATCTGTGTTGAGTTGTAGTTCTTTAGGATAGATAGTATTAACAATAGTAGAAAACGACAATATGAGGAATAGTATCTGTGTTGAGTTGTAGTTCTTTAGGATATATAGTATTAACAATAGTAGAAAACGACAATATCAGGAATAGTATCTGTGTTGAGTTTCAGTTATTTAGGATATATAGTATTGACAATAGTGGAAAACGAAAATATCAGGAATATTATCTGTGTTGAGTTGTAGTTCTTTAGGATATATAGTATTAACACTAGTGGAAAACGACAATATCAGGAATAGTATCTGTGTTGAGTTGTAGTTCTTTAGGATATATAGTATTGACAATAATAGAAAACGACAATATCAGGAATATTATCTGTGTTGAGTTGCAGTTATTTAGGATATATAGTATTAACAATAGTAGAAAACGACAATATCAGGAATTGTATCTGTGTTGAGTTGTAGTTCTTTAGGATATATAGTATTAACAACAGTAGAAAACGACAATATCAGAAATATTATCTGTTTTGAGTTGCAGTTATTTAGGATATATAGTATTAATAATAGTAGAAAACGACAATATCAGGAATATTATCTGTGTTGAGTTGTAGTTCTTTAGGATATATAGTATTAACAATAGTAGAAAACGACAATATCAGGAATAGTATCTGTGTTGAGTTGCAGTTATTTAGGATATATAGTATTGACAATAGTGGGAAATGAAAATATCAGGAATAGTTCCTGTGTTGAGTTTTAGTTCTTTAGGATATATAGTATTAACAATAGTAGAACACGAAAATATCAGGAATATTATCTGTGTTGAGTTGCAGTGATTTAGGATATATAGTATTAACAATAGTAGAAAACGACAATATCAAGAATAGTATCTGTGTTGAGTTGTAGTTCTTTAGGATATATAGTATTAACAATAGTAGAAAACGACAATATCAGGAATATTATCTGTGTTGAATTGCAGTTATTTAGGATATATAGTATTAACAATAGTAGAAAACGACAATATCAGGAATATTATCTGTGTTGAGTTGCAGTTATTTAGGATAGTATTAACAATAGTAGAAAACGACAATATCAGGAATAGTAGCTGTGTTGAGTTGCAGTTATTTAGGATAGTATTAACAATAGTAGAAAACAACAATATCAGGAATAGTCTCTGTGTTGAGTTGTAGTTCTTTAGGATATATAGTATTAACAATAGTAGAAAACGACAATATCAGGAATAGTATCTGTGTTGAGTTTCAGTTATTTAGGATATATAGTATTGACAATAGTGGAAAACGAAAATATCAGGAATAGTTCCTGTGTTGAGTTTTAGTTCTTTAGGATATATAGTATTAACAATAGTAGAACACGAAAATATCAGGAATATTATCTGTGTTGAGTTGCAGTTATTTAGGATATATAGTATTAACAATAGTAGAAAACGACAATATCAGGAATAGTATCTGTGTTGAGTTGTAGTTCTTTAGGATATATAGTATTAACAATAGTAGAAAACGACAATATCAGGAATATTATCTGTGTTGAATTGCAGTTATTTAGGATATATAGTATTAACAATAGTAGAAAACGACAATATCAGGAATATTATCTGTGTTGAGTTGCAGTTATTTAGGATATATAGTATTAACAATAGTAGAAAACGACAATATCAGGAATATTATCTGTGTTGAGTTGTAGTTCTTTAGGATATATAGTATTAACAATAGAAGAAAAAGACAATATCAGGAATAGTATCTGTGTTGAGTTGCAGTTATTTAGGATAGTATTAACAATAGTAGAAAACGACAATATGAGGAATAGTATCTGTGTTGAGTTGTAGTTCTTTAGGATATATAGTATTAACAATAGTAGAAAACGACAATATCAGGAATATTATCTGTGTTGAGTTGCAGTTATTTAGGATAGTAGTAACAATAGTGGAAAACGACAATATCAGGAATAGTATCTGTGTTGAGTTGCAGTTATTTAGGATAGTATGAACAATAGTAGAAAACGACAATATCAGGAATAGTAGCTGTGTTGAGTTGCAGTTATTTAGGATAGTATTAACATAGTAGAAAACGACAATATCAGGAATAATATTTGTGTTGAGTTGTAGTTCTTTAGGATATATAGTATTAACAACTGTAGAAAACAACAACATCAGGAACAGTATCTGTGTTGAGTTGTAGTTCTTTAGGATATATAGTATTAACAATAGTAGAAAACGACAATATCAGGAATATTATCTGTGTTGAGTTGCAGTTATTTAGGATAGTATTAACAATAGTGGAAAACGACAATATCAGGAACAGTATCTGGGTAGAGTTGCAGTTATTTAGGATAGTATTAACAATAGTAGGAAACGACAATATCAGGAATAGTATCTGTGTTGAGTTGCAGTTATTTAGGATAGTATTAACAATAGTAGAAAACGAAAATATCAGGAATATTATCTGTGTTGAGTTGTAGTTCTTTAGGATATATAGTATTGACAATAGTATAACACGACAATATCAGGAATAGTATCTGTGTTGAGTTGTAGTTCTTTAGGATATATAGTATTAACAATAGTAGAAAACGACAATATCAGGAATAGTATCTGTGTTGAGTTGCAGTTATTTAGGATATATAATATTAACAATAGTAGAAAACGACAATATCAGAAATGTTATCTGTGTTGAGTTGTAGTTCTTTAGGATATATAGTATTAACAATAGAAGAAAAGGACAATATCAGGAATAGTATCTGTGTTGAGTTGCAGTTATTTAGGATAGTATTAACAATAGTAGAAAACGACAATATGAGGAATAGTATCTGTGTTGAGTTGTAGTTCTTTAGGATATATAATATTAACAATAGTAGAAAACGACAATATCAGGAATAGTATCTGTGTTGAGTTGCAGTTATTTAGGATAGTAGTAACAATAGTGGAAAACGACAATATCAGGAATAGTATCTGTGTTGAGTTGCAGTTATTTAGGATAGTATTAACAATAGTAGAAAACGACAATATCAGGAATAGTAGCTGTGTTGAGTTGCAGTTATTTAGGATAGTATTAACAATAGTAGAAAACGACAATATCAGGAATAGTATCTGTGTTGAGTTGTAGTTCCTTAGGATATATAGTATTAACAACAGTAGAAAACAACAATATCAGGAATAGTATCTGTGTTGAGTTGTAATTCTTTAGGATATATAGTATTAACAATAGTAGAAAACGACAATATCAGGAATAGTATCTGTGTTGAGTTGCAGTCATTTAGGATATATAGTATTAACAATAGTAGAAAACGACAATATCAGGAATATTATCTGTGTTGAGTTGTAGTTCTTTAGGATATATAGTATTAACAATAGTAGAAAACGACAATATCAGGAATAGTATCTGTGTTGAGTTGCACTTATTTAGGATAGTATTAACAATAGTAGAAAACGACAATATCAGGAATAGTATCTGTGTTGAGTTGCAGTTATTTAGGGTATATAGTATTAACAATAGTAGAAAACGACAATATCAGGAATAGTATCTGTGTTGAGTTGCAGTTCTTTAGGATATATAGTATTAACAATAGTAGAAAACGACAATATCAGGAATATTATCTGTGTTGAGTTGCAGTTATTTAGGATAGTAGTAACAATAGTTGAAAACGACAATATCAGGAATAGTATCTGTGTTGAGTTGTAGTTCTTTAGGATATATAGTATTAACAATAGTAGAAAACGACAATATCAGGAATATTATCTGTGTTGAGTTGCAGTTATTTAGGATAGTAGTAACAATAGTTGAAAACGACAATATCAGGAATAGTATCTGTGTTGAGTTGCAGTTATTTAGGATAGTATTAACAATAGTAGAAAACGACAATATCAGGAATAGTAGCTGTGTTGAGTTGCAGTTATTTAGGATAGTATTAACAATAGTAGAAAACGACAATATCAGGAATAGTATCTGTGTTGAGTTGTAGTTCCTTAGGATATATAGTATTAACAACTGTATAAAACAACAATATCAGGAATAGTATCTGTGTTGAGTTGTAGTTCTTTAGGATATATAGTATTAACAATAGTAGAAAACGACAATATCAGGAATAGTATCTGTGTTGAGTTGCAGTCATTTAGGATATATAGTATTAACAATAGTAGAAAACGACAATATCAGGAATATTATCTGTGTTGAGTTGTAATTCTTTAGGATATATAGTATTAACAATAGTAGAAAACGACAATATCAGGAATAGTATCTGTGTTGAGTTGCAGTTATTTAGGATAGTATTAACAATAGTAGAAAACGACAATATCAGGAATAGTATCTGTGTTGAGTTGCAGTTATTTAGGATATATAGTATTAACAATAGTAGAAAACGACAATATCAGGAATAGTATCTGTGTTGAGTTGTAGTTCTTTAGGATAGATAGTATTAACAATAGTAGAAAACGACAATATCAGGAATAGTATCTGTGTTGAGTTGTAGTTCTTTAGGATATATAGTATTAACAATAGTAGAAAACGACAATATCAGGAATAGTATCTGTGTTGAGTTTCAGTTATTTAGGATATATAGTATTGACAATAGTGGAAAACGAAAATATCAGGAATAGTACCTGTGTTGAGTTTTAGTTCTTTAGGATATATAGTATTAACAATAGTAGAACACGAAAATATCAGGAATATTATCTGTGTTGAGTTGCAGTTATTTAGGATATATAGTATTAACAATAGTAGAAAACGACAATATCAGGAATAGTACCTGTGTTGAGTTTTAGTTCTTTAGGATATATAGTATTAACAATAGTAGAACACGACAATATCAGGAATAGTATCTGTGTTGAGTTGCAGTTCTTTAGGATATATAGTATTGACAATAGTAGAAAACGACAATATCAGGAATAGTATCTGTGTTGAGTTGTAGTTCTTTAGGATATATAGTATTAACAATAGTAGAAAACGACAATATCAGTAATATTATCTGTGTTGAGTTGTAGTTCTTTAGGATATATAGTATTAACACTAGTGAAAAACGACAATATCAGGAATAGTATCTGTGTTGAGTTGTAGTTCTTTAGGATATATAGTATTGACAATAATAGAAAACGACAATATCAGGAATATTATCTGTGTTGAGTTGCAGTTATTTAGGATATATAGTATTAACAATAGTAGAAAACGACAATATCAGGAATTGTATCTGTGTTGAGTTGTAGTTCTTTAGGATATATAGTATTAACAACAGTAGAAAACGACAATATCAGAAATATTATCTGTGTTGAGTTGCAGTTATTTAGGATATATAGTATTAACAATAGTAGAAAACGACAATATCAGGAATATTATCTGTGTTGGGTTGTAGTTCTTTAGGATATATAGTATTAACAATAGTAGAAAACGACAATATCAGGAATATTATCTGTGTTGAGTTGCAGTTATTTAGGATAGTATTAACAATAGTGGAAAACGACAATATCAGGAACAGTATCTGTGTTGAGTTGCAGTTATTTAGGATAGTATTAACAATAGTAGAAAACGACAATATCAGGAATAGTAGCTGTGTTGAGTTGCAGTTATTTAGGATAGTATTAACAATAGTAGAAAACGGCAATATCAGGAATAGTATCTGTGTTGAGTTGTAGTTCTTTAGGATATATAGTATTAACAATAGTAGAAAACGACAATATCAGGAATAGTATCTGTGTTGAGTTGCAGTTATTTAGGATATATAGTATTGACAATAGTGGGAAATGAAAATATCAGAAATAGTTCCTGTGTTGAGTTTTAGTTCTTTAGGATATATAGTATTAACAATAGTAGAACACGAAAATATCAGGAATATTATCTGTGTTGAGTTGCAGTTATTTAGGATATATAGTATTAACAATAGTAGAACACGACAATATCAGGAATAGTATCTGTGTTGAGTTGCAGTTCTTTAGGATATATAGTATTGACAATAGTAGAAAACGACAATATCAGGAATAGTATCTGTGTTGAGTTGTAGTTCTTTAGGATATATAGTATTAACAATAGTAGAAAACGACAATATCAGTAATATTATCTGTGTTGAGTTGTAGTTCTTTAGGATATATAGTATTAACACTAGTGGAAAACGACAATATCAGGAATAGTATCTGTGTTGAGTTGTAGTTCTTTAGGATATATAGTATTGACAATAATAGAAAACGACAATATCAGGAATATTATCTGTGTTGAGTTGCAGTTATTTAGGATATATAGTATTAACAATAGTAGAAAACGACAATATCAGGAATTGTATCTGTGTTGAGTTGTAGTTCTTTAGGATATATAGTATTAACAACAGTAGAAAACGACAATATCAGAAATATTATCTGTGTTGAGTTGCAGTTATTTAGGATATATAGTATTAACAATAGTAGAAAACGACAATATCAGGAATATTATCTGTGTTGAGTTGTAGTTCTTTAGGATATATAGTATTAACAATAGTAGAAAACGACAATATCAGGAATATTATCTGTGTTGAGTTGCAGTTATTTAGGATACTATTAACAATAGTGGAAAACGACAATATCAGGAACAGTATCTGTGTTGAGTTGCAGTTATTTAGGATAGTATTAACAATAGTAGAAAACGACAATATCAGGAATAGTAGCTGTGTTGAGTTGCAGTTATTTAGGATAGTATTAACAATAGTAGAAAACGGCAATATCAGGAATAGTATCTGTGTTGGGTTGTAGTTCTTTAGGATATATAGTATTAACAATAGTAGAAAACGACAATATCAGGAATAGTATCTGTGTTGAGTTGCAGTTATTTAGGATATATAGTATTGACAATAGTGGGAAATGAAAATATCAGGAATAGTTCCTGTGTTGAGTTTTAGTTCTTTAGGATATATAGTATTAACAATAGTAGAACACGAAAATATCAGGAATATTATCTGTGTTGAGTTGCAGTTATTTAGGATATATAGTATTAACAATAGTAGAAAACGACAATATCAGGAATAGTATCTGTGTTGAGTTGTAGTTCTTTAGGATATATAGTATTAACAATAGTAGAAAACGACAATATCAGGAATATTATCTGTGTTGAATTGCAGTTATTTAGGATATATAGTATTAACAATAGTAGAAAACGACAATATCAGGAATATTATCTGTGTTGAGTTGCAGTTATTTAGGATAGTATTAACAATAGTAGAAAACGACAATATCAGGAATAGTAGCTGTGTTGAGTTGCAGTTATTTAGGATAGTATTAACAATAGTAGAAAACGACAATATCAGGAATAGTATCTGTGTTGAGTTGTAGTTCTTTAGGATATATAGAATTAACAACAGTAGAAAACGACAATATCAGGAATAGTATCTGTGTTGAGTTGCAGTTATTTAGGATATATAGTATTGACAATAGTGGAAAACGAAAATATCAGGAATAGTTCCTGTGTTGAGTTTTAGTTCTTTAGGATATATAGTATTAACAATAGTAGAACACGAAAATATCAGGAATATTATCTGTGTTGAGTTGCAGTTATTTAGGATATATAGTATTAACAATAGTAGAAAACGACAATATCAGGAATATTATCTGTGTTGAGTTGCAGTTATTTAGGATAGTATTAACAATAGTGGAAAACGACAATATCAGGAACAGTATCTGTGTTGAGTTGCAGTTATTTAGGAAAGTATTAACACTAGTAGGAAACGACAATGTCAGGAATAGTAGCTGT
>JAWPHD010004561.1:0-184532 GCA_037043455.1 Cyrtodaria siliqua | reverse complement strand
AGTGGGCTGGAAATAGAAAACATCAGATGGCAATATTACAGGTGAAGTGGCTGGAAATAGAAAACATCAGAGGGAAATATTACAGGGGAAGTGGCTTGAAATAGAGGACATCAGAGGGCAATATTAAATGGGAAGTGGCTGGAATTAGAGAACATCAGAGGGCAATATTACAGGCGAAGTGGCTGGAAATAGAGAACATCAGACAGCAATATTACAGGGGAAGTGGCTGGAAATAGAAAACATCAGACAGCAATATTACAGGGGAAGTGGCTGGAAATAGAAAACATCAGATGGCAATATTACAGGGGAAGTGGCTGGAAATAGAGAACATCAGAGGGCAATATTACAGGGGAAGTGGCTGGAAATAGAGAACATCAAGGGGCAATATTACAGGCGAAGTGGCTGGAAATAGAGAACATCAGACAGCAATATTACAGGGGAAGTGGCTGGAAATAGAAAACATCAGATGGCAATATTACAGGTGAAGTGGCTGGAAATAGAAAACATCAGAGGGAAATATTACAGGGGAAGTGGCTTGAAATAGAGGACATCAGAGGGCAATATTACATGGGAAGTGGCTGGAAATAGAGAACATCAGAGGGCAATATTACAGGGGAAGTGGCTGGAAATAGAAAACACCAGACAGCAATATTACAGGGGAAGTGGGCTGGAAATAGAAAACATCAGAGGGAAATATTACAGACGAAGTGGCTGGAAATAGAGAACATCAGACAGCAATATTACAGGGGAAGTGGCTGGAAATAGAAAACATCAGACAGCAATATTACAGGGGAAGTGGCTGGAAATAGAAAACATCAGATGGCAATATTACAGGGGAAGTGGTTGGAAATAGAGAACATCAGAGGGCAATATTACAGGGGAAGTGGCTGGAAATAGAGAACATCAGACAGCAATATTACAGGGGAAGTGGCTGGAAATAGAAAACATCAGACAGCAATATTACAGGGGAAGTGGCTGGAAATAGAAAACATCAGATGGCAATATTACAGGGGAAGTGGCTGGAAATAGAGAACATCAGAGGGCAATATTACAGGGGAAGTGGGCTGGAAATAGAAAACATCAGAGGGAAATATTACAGGTAAAATGGGCTGAAAATGAAAAACATCAGATGGCAATATTGCAGGTGAAGTGGCTGGAAATAGAAAACATCAGAGGGAAATATTACAGGGGAAGTGGCTGGAAATAGAGAACATCAGAGGGCAATATAACATGGGAAGTGGCTGGAAATAGAGAACATCAGAAGGCAATATTACAGGGGAAGTGGCTGGAAATAGAAAACATCAGAGGGCAATATTACAGGGGAAGTGGCTGGAAATAGAGAACATCAGAGGGCAATATAACATGGGAAGTGGCTGGAAATAGAGAACATCAGAAGGCAATATTACAGGGGAAGTGGCTGGAAATAGAAAACACCAGACAGCAATATTACAGGGGAAGTGGGCTGGAAATAGAACATATCGGAGGGAAATATTACAGGTGAAAGGGCTGGAAATAGAGAACATCAGACAGCAATATTACAGGGGAAGTGGCTGGAAATAGAAAACAGCAATACTACAGGGGAAGTGTCTGGAAATAGAGAACATCAGAGGGCAATATTACAGGAGAAGTGGCTGGAAATAGCACATCAGAGGGCAATATTACAGGCGAAGTGGCTGGAAATAGAAAACACCAGACAGCAATATTACAGGGGAAGTGGGCTGGAAATAGAAAACATCAGAGGGAAATATTACAGGTGAAGTGGGCTGGATATAGAAAACATCAGACGACAAGACTACAGCCAAAGTGGCTGGAAATAGAGAACATCAGACAGCAATATTACAGGGGAAGTGGCTGGAAATAAATAGAAAACATCAAATGGCAATATTACACGGGAAGTGGCTGGAAATAGAGAACATCAGAGGGCAATATTACAGGGGAAGTGGCTGGAAATAGAAAACATCAGACAGCAATATTACAGGGGAAGTGGACTTGAAATAGAAAACATCAGAGGGAAATATTACAGGCGAAGTGGGCTGGAAATAGAAAACATCAGATGGCAATATTACAGGTGAAGTGGCTGGAAATAGAAAATATCAGAGGGAAATATTACAGGGGAAGTGGCTTGAAATAGAGGACATCAGAGGGCAATATTAAATGGGAAGTGGCTGGAATTAGAGAACATCAGAGGGCAATATTACAGGCGAAGTGGCTGGAAATAGAGAACATCAGACAGCAATATTACAGGGGAAGTGGCTGGAAATAGAAAACATCAGACAGCAATATTACAGGGGAAGTGGCTGGAAATAGAAAACATCAGATGGCAATATTACAGGGGAAGTGGCTGGAAATAGAGAACATCAGAGGGCAATATTACAGGGGAAGTGGCTGGAAATAGAGAACATCAAGGGGCAATATTACAGGCGAAGTGGCTGGAAATAGAGAACATCAGACAGCAATATTACAGGGGAAGTGGCTGGAAATAGAAAACATCAGACAGCAATATTACAGGGGAAGTGGCTGGAAATAGAAAACATCAGATGGCAATATTACAGGGGAAGTGGCTGGAAATAGAGAACATCAGAGGGCAATATTACAGGGGAAGTGGCTGGAAATAGAGAACATCAAGGGGAAATATTTCAGGTGAAATGGGCTGAAAATGAAAAACATCAGATAGCTATATTGCAGGTAAAGTGGCTGGAAATAGAAAACATCAGAGGGAAATATTACAGGGGAAGTGGCTGGAAATAGAGAACATCAGAAGGCAATATTACAGGGGAAGTGGCTGGAAATAGAAAACACCAGACAGCAATATTACAGGGGAAGTGGCTGGAAATAGAACATATCGGAGGGAAACATTACAGGTGAAAGGGCTGGAAATAGAGAACATCAGACAGCAATATTACAGGGGAAGTGGCTGGAAATAGAAAACAGCAATACTACAGGGGAAGTGTCTGGAAATAGAGAACATCAGAGGGCAATATTACAGGAGAAGTGGCTGGAAATAGCACATCAGAGGGCAATATTACAGGCGAAGTGGCTGGAAATAGAAAACACCAGACAGCAATATTACAGGGGAAGTGGGCTGGAAATAGAAAACATCAGAGGGAAATATTACAGGCGAAGTGGGCTGGATATAGAAAACATCAGACGACAAGACTACAGCCAAAGTGGCTGGAAATAGAGAACATCAGACAGCAATATTACAGGGGAAGTGGCTGGAAATAAATAGAAAACATCAAATGGCAATATTACACGGGAAGTGGCTGGAAATAGAGAACATCAGAGGGCAATATTACAGGGGAAGTGGCTGGAAATAGAAAACATCAGACAGCAATATTACAGGGGAAGTGGACTTGAAATAGAAAACATCAGAGGGAAATATTACAGGCGAAGTGAGCTGGAAATAGAAAACATCAGATGGCAATATTACAGGTGAAGTGGCTGGAAATAGAAAACATCAGAGGGAAATATTACAGGGGAAGTGGCTTGAAATAGAGGACATCAGAGGGCAATATTACATGGGAAGTGGCTGGAATTAGAGAACATCAGATGGCAATATTACAGGCGAAGTGGCTGGAAATAGAGAACATCAGACAGCAATATTACAGGGGAAGTGGCTGGAAATAGAAAACATCAGACAGCAATATTACAGGGGAAGTGGCTGGAAATAGAAAACATCAGATGGCAATATTACAGGGGAAGTGGCTGGAAATAGAGAACATCAGAGGGCAATATTACAGGGGAAGTGGCTGGAAATAGAGAACATCAAGGGGCAATATTACAGGCGAAGTGGCTGGAAATAGAGAACATCAGACAGCAATATTACAGGGGAAGTGGCTGGAAATAGAAAACATCAGACAGCAATATTACAGGGGAAGTGGCTGGAAATAGAAAACATCAGATGGCAATATTACAGGGGAAGTGGCTGGAAATAGAGAACATCAGAGGGCAATATTACAGGGGAAGTGGCTGGAAATAGAGAACATCAAGGGGAAATATTTCAGGTGAAATGGGCTGAAAATGAAAAACATCAGATAGCTATATTGCAGGTAAAGTGGCTGGAAATAGAAAACATCAGAGGGAAATATTACAGGGGAAGTGGCTGGAAATAGAGAACATCAGAGGGCAATATAACATGGGAAGTGGCTGGAAATAGAGAACATCAGAGGGCAATATTACAGGGGAAGTAGCTGGAAATAGAAAACACCAGACAGCAATATAACAGGGGAAGTGGGCTGGAAATAGAAAACATCGGAGGGAAATATTACAGACGAAGTGGCTGGAAATAGAGAACATCAGACAGCAATATTACAGGGGAAGTGGCTTGAAATAGATAACATCAGAGGGAAATATTTCAGGTGAAATGGGCTGAAAATGAAAAACATCAGATAGCTATATTGCAGGTGAAGTGGCTGGAAATAGAAAACATCAGAGGGAAATATTACAGGGGAAGTGGCTGGAAATAGAGAACATCAGAGGGCAATATAACATGGGAAGTGGCTGGAAATAGAGAACATCAGAGGGCAATATTACAGGGGAAGTAGCTGGAAATAGAAAACACCAGACAGCAATATTACAGGGGAAGTGGGCTGGAAATAGAAAACATCGGAGGGAAATATTACAGGCGAAGTGGCTGGAAATAGAGAACATCAGACAGCAATATTACAGGGGAAGTGGCTGGAAATAGAAAACATCAGACAGCAATACTACAGGGGAAGTGGCTGGAAATAGAGAACATCAGAGGGCAATATTACAGGAGAAGTGGCTGGAAATAGAACATCAGAGGGCAATATTACAGAGGAAGTGGCTAGAAATAGAAAACACCAGACAGCAATATTACAGGGGAAGTGGGCTGGAAAGAGAAAACATCAGAGGGAAATATTACAGGCGAAGTGGGCTGGAAATAGAAAATATCAGATGGCAATATTATCAGATGGCAATATTACAGACGAAGTGGCTGGAAATAGAGAACATCAGATGGCAATATTACAGGGGAAGTGGCTAGAAATAGAGAACATCAGATGGCAATATTACAGGGGAAGTGGCCTGAAATAGAGAACATCAGATGGCAATATTACAGGGGAAGTGGCTGGAAATAGAGAACATCAGATGGCAATATTACAGTGGAAGTGGCTGGAAACAGAGAACATCAGACGGCAATATTACAGGGGAAGTGGTTGGAAATAGAGAACCTTAGAATATTAATAACTTTCATGCTTCTAAATACGTTATTCTTCATATAACCATGGTAACCAACCCTGTCGTATGTATGACACATATCAAGATATGAATCTTAAAACATACACCCTTATAATTATGTATTTTTACATATATATTTTGAAACTAAAGCTGCAATGACTTACTGTAATGAACACAATCTCATGTCCATTGTTAACACCGAGGAATTCTAGGTCAGGTTTTCATACCATTATATAATTACGTATTTCATAAGAAAGCATTACACATGAAACACATTAGGATCTATGAGGGGTGTAAATGAAAAGTAACAGGAAAAATGCTATAACTTTTGTTTGAGTAGAGCCATTTTTATAAAATTTCACACAAAGGTATCTTCACTCATCATGGATATGTTCTATGAACATTTTTACATTGTCATAAGTTATGCATTCACTAGCGTCACTATGGCAACATCAAGTAACGTTGAACGGGGCACGTCGGATTATTCGTTAATAATATTTTGAAAATCTACATACCGTAACAAGTTACTGTCTTCATATTTTCTCAAAATACTCTCCTGAGTATTTCCCATATTTTCCCCATCTTTTTACCCATGATGAGAAACATTTTTCAAAGTTCTCTACTGGAATTTTCCAGATAACTTCGTGAACAAGAACTGGAAGATCGTGAACGTCATCTAAGTGTTGACCGCGCATTTCTGCTTTAATGGGCGGGAACAGGTAAAAATCACACGGGGCCATATCTGGTGAGTAAGGAGGGTGCTGTATAGTGTCTATATTAAGTTCAGTAAGGGTTTCCTGGGTAATTGCAGCGGTATGTGATGGTGCATTATCATGATGTAGCTCAAAACACAAAATTTGATAGAGTAGCGCTGCTCCATGTCTGAATTCGAACGATTTCAAAGTGGAATTGACAATCGCGCACTGTAGCATGGAAATGATGTAAAAAATGTTCGCTCGCATACCTGATGTAATGTAGAAAGTTTGGGAAACATCAACGTGCATTTTTGAGCAATTCTGGCGTCAGAAAATGTATAGTTTCTCTATTTAAAATGTACAAAAACTGAAGAGTTTGTGTAACGTTACGAGTTGCCCCGCTCAACGTTACTTGACATTGCCATAGTGACGCTAGTGAATGCATACCTTGTGAAATGGTAAACATGTTCATAGTGATTAGTTAAGGTACCCTTGGGTGAAATTTCATAAAAATGGTCCTACTCAAACAAAAGGGATGGCATTTTTCCTCTTACTTTTTGAACACCCCTCGTATATAAGATTTAGAATCTATGTACTGTAGATTCGGTTTAGAATCTATGTACTGTAGGTTTAGAATCTATGTACTGTAGGTTTAGAAATAGTATGTGTTCATTGTAGACATTGTATGTATCATTAAAGGAAGTACATCAGGAATTGTATTGTTTTTAGAATTGTTCAAATACATTATTTCCATATTAAAATGATAAAAATAAACTACATAAACCTTAAACCACCAGCAGAAATTATATTGAACATATAAAATAAAAGACCCAGAGAAGGTATTTCCTAACTATGGTTACGCGCCTGGGATAGCTATTTTAAACATGGCGGTAAAACGTTGCAATGTTTCGTAAAGCAAATGTTGTGCGTAAATATCGCCGAGGTGATCACGCATCACAGCTACTTATACCTAGTTATAGCTTTATGGACTAATAAGAGTGGTTGTAATTTAAAATTATTAATTACTGCGTTGTATTATATTAAACTGTTAATGGTCTGTCTATATCTTAGAAATATTGACCGATTTAAAATAGTCATTTGATAGTCTTTGTATTTTATTAATCAATTGTAGCCCCAAAGCCTGATGTACTCCCATTAAAATGCATTTTTTTTTTCTTCTTCTGTTTTCATGATAATTTATCATTTTCATAATTGTTTTAATATTTGATATTTCAATAAATTTGGCATATGCTACATAATATAATGTATACGTTTATGTCAACATGAGTGATGTATATGTAGCATCTATATGAGTGCCAACAGTAGCATTTACACATATAGTACGTATGTATCATCAGCACATATGGTACATATGTAGCACCTACACATGTGGCGTATATATATATAGCATCTACACCTGTCAAATATGGAGCAACTACACATTGGCATATATATGTAGCATCTACACGTATGGCAAATATGCAGTATCTACACATATAGTACTTATGTAGCATCATGACAAGTGACACATATGTAGTATCTACACATATCACACATATGTAGAATCATCACTGGCCATACGATGATAACTACCAAGAATACGTACAAGCTGCATATGTAACTTTTAATCCATAATCCCGATCATTATAAGCCTCCACTTCACTCCAGTCATAGGTGGCGCCGGGGTACAAATCTCCCGCGTTTATACGATGAAACATGTTCTCCAAACTACTGGTAGAGAAATGTAAAAAGTTGTACTTCAAAATTTCCTCGCCTTGATTGTGCCTGAAAATGTATAATTTACATAGCAAGTGATTTTCAATGTTTTGAGAAACAATGCATGACTTTACCTAACAGAGGAAGTGTCGATTTTTACGGATGGCGGGAGGTGTACAGTACTGGTTCTACCCACGAAAAGTGGGTGGTCTGTGACTCCACCACAAAAAATCGACTGTAATATATAATCTTGCACGTGCTGAAAATGACGTAAAACACCATACAAACATACCTAACAGACGCATTTAAAGACATGATAATTATTTTGGACTAACTCAAACTATATACCACATGTATTCATAAATTTGTTTTAGTTTATTTTGAAAAGATATATGTCTCACTTAGCAAATATGTTTGTACTAGGCTACATATATTAATACTTCTCTGGAATACTTGAAAGAAACCAGAATATTGCTAAAAAAGACTTCTTTATGAAACTTAAATCTGCTGTTCGAATATCCAGTGTAATTAAATCATAAAGTGGGCCAATTTGCTCATCTCAAATTGTCTATAATTTGTAGAGGCACTGCTGAATTTGACCGTTTTGTTTTTTGTAGAATGTCCAAGAACCTAATTGAAACAAACCTTCAAATCAAATTCGAAAAATCAGAAGGTTGTAAATTTGAATTAGCAGGTGACTGCTGGTGACTACTGCCTGGCCAGCTCACTTAACAGGTATTTCTTGAGACACAGGTCATGTTTATCTGTTTGTCTTTAAGATATCTTGGACATCATATCTCAAATGTCTTGGTGTGTCTCAAATGTCTTGGTGTGTCTCAAACATAATGTCTATGTCAGGCGCGTATCCAGGTATACGCACATACGCCAATGCGTACAATTTGTCAGCAAAAGTGAAAAAATAAAAGTTCAAAAAGTTCCAAATATGCAATAAAAACTGAAGGCTGAGTGGGGTATGGGCTAGTGTCAAACAAAATACCATAATAACGCTGAAATATAGCTTAAGAACGCATCATTTGCCTCCTAATTTTCAAAAAATTCTTGGGGGAGGCCAAACCCCCACCGGCGGGAGGGGGAAACCCACTCCCACACCTACCCCCCATTCGCAGCGTCGCTACTCGGTTCGCAGCTACGCTTCTCATATCTCCCATACATTTCAAAATACTCCCGGTACGCCCCTGTATGTGTATCTCAAATATCTCGGCATTGAGACACACAAAGACATTCGAGGCATGCCAAGAAATTTAACGTAGGTCAATATGTTTGAGATATGCCACAACATTTAGAAAATGCCAACATGTTTGAGAGACACCAAGACGTTTGAGACACCTTGGTTCCGACCTAAATATTTATACCTTGTATTGGAATTACCTATATGCACCGAAATCCTTGTATAGGAATTACCTATATGCACCGAAAACCTTGTATTGGAATTACCTATATGCACCGAAAACGCATGTAATATTTGTTGTAGCATCTTACCATCCAATAAAGTCTCCCTTCTGTACTACAATCTGGTTCTCTGTCTCCACATTGTATGTAAAAGTACCTGCATCTGGAATAAACCGGAAGACCAACCAGGGTAAAAGCATATGTCTGCATTAAACCAGAAGACCAAGTAATATTCTGTTTTGAAACATCTGCATTATTACATTCCTATGGATGAACAATTAGGATTTCTCAGGCAAAGAAAATCCATAGATCTAAATGCTAATATTAATTAACAACTAATTCCAATTTCAGTGAAATTATACCAAAATGTTGACTGTGTCCCTTTAAGATGAGAATTACAAGTTTTGTCATTAAAGTGGCTATCCTATCAAAAACAACCAAATTTTGCAACATATGTATTCAGTTTCTTAACCTACTGAAGATGAGGTATAAGATGAGGATCTTAAAGAGTTCCCATTTCATATAAGATTTATGAAACGAGTTATGAATTATTTTAATTTTAACAAGCCTTTTGGCGAGTTAAAATTAAAAACAATTCATAACGAGTTTCATAAATCTTATATGGAATGGGAACGAGTTTAAGATCCTTTTTATCACATAACACTACAATTAAATTAGTAAAAATTAATTCAGATGGACATAGAACCGCCACGACGTCAGACACACTTTAGCGCCAAAACGTCATAAAATATGTGACGTCGTAACGTCGCGTCTCACACATTACGTTGCGTATAAAAGAGTTTGCGTTTTACCTCTTTACAAAATAGCAGTTTACGCCAACTTTTTAACAAAGCAACAACAATGTTTTGCATAACGTGCATTATTTTTATAAGATTTCACAAATAATAAGTTTATGACTCAGATCTTGGTGAATTTGTAATACATAAAATAGTTTCAGTTAATAAACTTGCGTAGTGTTACAGGTTTAACTCAACCAATCACGTGTGTCATACAATAGAATATTAAATGGGTGTTCGACACTGCTAACAAGGGACGTTATGTGATAAATATATATATGTATATATATACTGAAAAGAAAAAGAAACGCATAATGGGTATTTCCGCTAAATATTGTATGTTTAATATGCTACTGCTAATCGAATGGTACAGGGTGACATTAGGCCTGTCCTTTCAAAAAGAAGGTTTAAACAGCACCGAACATACCAATGGTTAACCCATTTAAAGTTTCATTATCAACAGAATGTGCATTTGGCTCAAGCAGGTGAGCAAACTTAGGCTTTAAACATTGCAATCTCTTACCATTAACCACAATCCTGAAATGGCTGGACTTTTTCATGCAAAACTTCCAACATTTATGAATTTCGTGTAACAAAGTATACTGTGATTAAAAGTTCTACTACATGACAGAGTTTTCTGTAATTAGTTGTAGCCCCTTTTTGTACAAAATGTGTTGGTATATACCTGGAATATTACGTGGAATTAGGTGTATATAATAGTGTAGTATAGGCAATTATTTGATTATGCGTTTCTTTTTCCTTTCAGTATACTTTAATCTATTTCCAGAATTCAAACTCTAGACAAAATATAAACCACTTTATCCAGCCAGGCCAAACCAAAAAACTGGAGCGTTGTATTAAGTTATTTTAAAATCCATTGAATAAACCTTTCATTGTAATCGGCAAATAATACATTATTATATGATCTAGAGTTTTGATAATACAATTTGTGGTGTAATTTTGCCATTCTTTGGATGGTCAGTTTCTTTAAAATAACAAGAACGTACGATTGTATAAAAATAAAACACCTACTTGTAACAGAATAGTAGTTCTCCCCGATCAGTTTGTAGACACTTGTCGACATTCTTCGCCACACCTGCAGCTGTAACGTGCCCGCATTGCCGCTTACAAACTCCCATTTTGTGATCACCCCACAACATTTGAACGTATAGTTTGGAGTCTCGGCGACATATGTGAAGGCTGAAAGTGTGGGAATGTTACTGATCAAGACAGACTACCGTATTTCCCCTTAAAGTAGCACCCACCCTAATAGAAGCTTCCCCCTAACAGAAGTGCCCCACACCTTTTTTGTTTAAAAAAATAGAAAAAATAAACATCAGTAAATTCAATACATTTTCGATTTTTTGTATCCAAAAATCCAAAAACATTTCAGAATTCAATACATTTTCGATCCTTTGTATAACCCTAAAATTTTACAAGGGTACCCATTTTGCACAGCACCAGGGTGTAACTATTAGTGGGAATACAGTATTACATTCCGAGGTGTATTAACCTGGAAAATAACTCAACTTGCATCCCATATTGCTACAATAGATAGGAAACAATTAGGTTCATTGATCAACCTTCATATAAAGGGTTTAAAAAAAAAGAAATCAAACTGGTTAAAATGACACCCAACGGGCTTGCTGTTAACTGTCACTTCGAACATGTAGGATGTTTTTTCATGATTGTTGAAAATCAGTACTAATTGTACTAATTACTGATTGTTGAATGTCACATTGTTTACTAGTTCTGACTTCTAAAAATGGATTCTTTATAATATGGGCGACTCCTGACCCAAGGAACTTCATATTATGAAACAAATAATTACTTTTTGTGTATACAACTAAATATCTTGCCTTATTTCAGTGGACAAGAAGGTTCTGTGCATTTACAATAAATAACTGTACATTTTCCCACATATTAAGCAATATTTTTCCAGGGAAATTCATCAGTGCTTACATACAGGTAATTATATGTAATGTATACCCTGTATAAACGCTCCCCACCCCCTAATAAATGCCCTAACCCCAAAAGGAAGAATTAGGCGGGGATTAGGCGGGGGGTGGGGGGGGGGGGGGAGGGTAGGTGGGAGGGGTAGGGGGAAGTGTTTTTTTCTTGTTTTGTTTTTGACACGAGGGCTGGTGTGGTGCTGTCGGTAGCGCGGCAGATTTGTAACCGGAGGCCCCGGGTTCAATCCTCCATGGTGCCACTGAGTTTCGTCGGTGTGTTCTTGGGCAAGACACTTTCCCATAGCCTCGTCCGTCAGATGGGGACGCAAACCGGGCGGTCCCGTGTATCGGTCTATCCTCCGAGCACGTTAAAGAACCATAGGAATATATTCGTTAGTAAGAGTACGGCACGGTTTCCGGATTCCTATGTATCTGTCCCCTCTCTCTGGGGCGGCTCTAAATAACCTATACTGTGTTGATGAGCCGTTAAGCAACATTCAATTCATTTCAATTGTTTTTGACACATGGGGTCCAGTTTGAAGAAAATACACTTGCCAGTAGCCTCACTTGACGTCTAGTTAGAAAAAACACCTTCCCACAATGAAGCATATTTTCAAACAAAAATTTCACTTTTAGACTGGAGGAGATCTGGAAGAGTAATTGCTGCAAATCCAAAAAAACACTATCAAATGTGCTTCAGGTTCAAATGCATTAAAAATGCCGCATATTACCACGATACCTACCTCCCGTTGAATTATTATTTATGAAAACATTTGGTCTTGAAAAGGTGACTCGGCTAGATTCGGTTGTTAAATCATGAAGTGGGTAATGCATGCAGGGTTCATATTGATAGCAGTTGTAGATATAAATGATTAAAGTGAGCCAGATCATGAATCAAAAATATCTTTATAGCCTTAAAACATCTTATGAGTTAATATTAATGATTTATAAAAAATAAAATAAAAAATCTAGCTAACTTTTCCTAACACAACTGTTTCATTAATAATCAGATGTTTCCTGGGGACTTGTGTAGTGCGTGTGCTCATTCACTATGTATCTGGAACACATCATGAACAGTCTATTAACTCATTTTAGAATTATTCTTTATTTAGAATTTTATAATTCTTGGTTTCAAGAAGCTCATTACCGGTACTCATTGAGAGATTCAAACAGCCTTAATCTGTTTCTCACAGCAATTTAAATGCTCAGTCAGTTCTCAGAACACACCGAGTTCCATCATAATGGCATGACGTGATGTCATAATACCGGGATATGATGTCATAATACCAGAAGTGCATGATGCCATTATAGAAACAACCAAATGAAAATATGAATGAAGCATTCTGATTGGTTCAGTGATAAAAACTGGACCAATGAAACCAGTTAGTTTAAAATTCATTACTTTCTCAGAACTCATTGAAGTTTTACTTGACATCGAGTTCTTTAAATCCAGAAATATTCTAATAATAATAATTCTAAAATGATTTAATACTGTTAATGATGGTTTTACTTGTGTTTGGATTCACATCCATTATTCCTCCAGTGCCTTTAAAGCATGATTCTACATAGATTATAAATGGTACTTGATTCCTCCATTCTGCTACATACCACGATTGGTGTCCGGATCACTGGTATAAGTCGAGCTACTGTAAGTTGCCGATCCGGCGACGTTCGATGTTCCAGAACACTTTATGTTGCCTGGCAATTATAACATTTTATTTTAAAGACACAAGGCAATCTTTAAGTATTAACTACAAACTAAAATGTCTACCATGATTTATTTTACCAAGGCCATTTTTTTACTTAAGGGACATACAGCAAGCTGGCTCCATTTTCATCCAAAATTATTGTGAAAGCACTAATCTTCCCATGCTGTTATAGCGAGTTAAACCCAATAGACATTCTAAAAGAACTTCACTGAATTCAAAAAAAACCCACTCAACCAACCCCACAATTCATTTTTTTATGAAAGCTATAAAAGCTTAAACCAGGGTGCCACATTTTAGTTTTATTTTAATCAATTTAATACATAATAATGTATTTGAAAAATTCTAAAAAACACAAAAATACAGTCCTTATGTACTCCCTTTAAAGGGTCACATGGCAATCTTGAAGTTTTTATCGATTTATTAATTCAGTGATATTTTGACTTTAAACCTACTTTTATATCAATAAATAAAATTTTGAGTTTTCAATATTCATCGTTATTTTACCAAATGTTGAAATATATTGTTGGTGTAATATTATCAAAAGTTAGTAATATACGAAAACAAATTGCTTGATACTATTCTTATAATTAACATTAATGATTGAAATAATGCATGTTATGTAGAAAAACTAACGGGACTCCGCAAGTTGTTAAAAATAAAGATTTCCGTGTGTCCCTTTATTTCAGAATTTCAACTTCTTAATGGTTATAGTCTCTGACTTGAAATCACTTGCCCCTCACTGCTGTAGGTTTGATCCCTCAGGGGCCTAGAAATCTAAATGTGAGGAAGCTATCCAACTGGCTTGCGGAACGTCAGTGGTTCTTCCCAGGTGCCCGCCTGTGCACGAAAATTGCCCGGAGGGGCAACTGGCGTCTTCCACCACCAGTGGAAGTTGGAAAGTCACCATATGACCTTAGCTGTTGGTGCGACTATAAATCCAATTAAATTCAATTCAACTCTTTAAAACACCGCTAAATTTCTCAAATTTACATTACCGGTAATTGTGATTTTACATTCCTGGTAATTGGAAATTTACATTACCTTACATTACACGGTAATTGGGATTTTCGTGTAACTCGATCAATGAATTTCAAATTTTGGAATGAAGGAAAGTGAGAAAAAAATATTGAAAGAAAAAGGAAAAAGAATGACATAATGAGTAAGATGACTTACTTGTAACATCTGCAAAAACTTTCCCGACGACAAAACACCAGCAAATAATCCACATGACCATGTTTAGTTACCTTTAAGTTTAATAAATGTCAAACATATTCAATTTTCAAATTCACAATCCAAATTCACACAATACATGGTTTTATTTCTAACAAATACAAGATTTATTTGCTGTAAATCTTTTCAATTAAATTATAATTTTTTCCAAAACATCAGTTTAATATAATAATGCAGTGTATAACATTTGCACTTGTTCTAACTAAAGTTATATCACATTTTTGTGAAGTGGTATTAAGGTGTCCCATTTTTCCAGCTCAATGAATATCCAAAAGCTCTATTGTTTTATGCCACTATTGTTATGTTATTTTTACCATGTACTTATTTTGCATGTTCAACACAATAGAGGGTTAATGTTGCTTAATTTAAAATAGAACAAAAGAAAGTTACCTTTTTGACCTCTATGACCTTCTGTGCCTTTCAATGGGTTTGTAAATTATTTATTGTTAAGTTAAGTAGGTGATTTGTTTGGTTTTTCTAGACAGAAATAGTTCCTATACCATCTCAGTTTTGAAGTTTACTACAAATCAGTAGTGTTATTACTGATGGGTCCTTTGGTTTGTTTGAATCGTGTTTTCCTTCATTTTTAGCAAATGTATGACCATATACATGTATGACGATTGATTTTGTTTGCAGAACACCCCATTTTCCCGGTGTAGAACCAGTACAGTATATGGTACCTTCTTCCATCCGTAAGAATCTACACTTTCTCATCTGACAAGTACAGCTCCAAGTGGGATTCGAACCCGCAAGGCAGTTTTAGAAGTAGCGACTTTACTATCCCAGGCACAGATACGCTATCCTTTGAGCCCAATCATTGTGGCTTTAAAGTAGAATACTGCCTAAGCCAGGGCTAGTGGGCATGAGAGGTGTTGCATGTTATACTACCTCTCATGGACACACTCAATAAAACCGAGTCTGCTACCTTTCTCTCTTGTTTGTGTTCATTTCTTTTAAGGATTCTCACTTTCAGTATGTTTGGTTTCATTTCATGAGGTTGGACGTTCAAGACATTCAAGAGGTAATTTCCCCTAGATAGGGTCAATCTTTAAAGGGCTGGAGGCGATCTGGATGCATTATGGGTATAAATCCAAATACGAATACAACCATCATAATGTTTCAGATTTATATTCATCTTGCATATGCACTAAACTAGGACCCATTATCCGCACGATTTAATTATTGTTATGAAAATTCAAATAGTTTTGTCTGGAAAAGCAGACTACATGGCTAGTTTTATTGGATAAAATCATTAATAGTAATTCATATGATGCTTTAAAGCTCTTATAAATTCTTTTTTTTTTGATCGAAGTACGCTTTATTTGAATTATATGTACAACTGTAAGCCATATTATACCCATTTAAATTCATATTTAGGATTTGCAACACCAGGCAGCACAGTAGTCAAGCTTTCCAAACTGAACATTTTCATTAACAATAATTTACCAGAAGGTAACAGGCGGGTTAATTTAATGCATACGCACATGTCATGTACCTCTTGCCATCAGTAAGAATCAACACGTTCTCACAAGCCGAGCTCCCGGTGGGATTCGAACCCGCAGCGGTGAGATGCAAGATGGTTTCAAACTCAGCATTTTTACCCTTATGATCACGGAATGCGCTTTCAAAGAATGAACAATTTCAACCTTGCCAATTTTCAACCTTGCCAATATTAAGGTACTGATACAAAAAATGAAGTGGCTCAAAAAACCTGGAATGGGACCACACCACATGGTACACAATACCTCTGGCCATTGATTGAATGAAAAGTGCTGTTTTGCTTTATTAACACTCTACGGCCTTCATTTTTTCTGATCTTTACCAAACTTGTTCAGAATGTTAATTTCAATGATATCTTACTGGACAATTTTGAAAAACAGTCATATCTGAAATATGATATAAAACACTTTATCATTAAACTATAGTGTTATTATCCCTGATACGTCGTTTTTGTACCACCTGATATGACACATGATGTGTAATGCATATCTTCCCGCACAGGTTATCACCCGCGATTTGCCATTCATTAACGTGCAGTCCGTTTGTAACGTCCATTCCCGTTAAAATGGATGCAAGGAAAGACATTTGAATCTCTGGCCACTTTTATCGAGTTCACAGCAAAAAAAGTGTCAACAAAGCGCTCGATTCAGTTATGATTTTGCTCAATTACTTTCTTAATATTAAACAAATTTTGTTTTGCTAAAGTGCATATCCTTCTACACAATGAGCTCTTTCCTCTGTTGCAATCGGTATTTCGATTCATCCAGTACTTTCTGAGACTAGCCCTTCCAAATGTTCACGGTTATGTAAGCTTTCTTTCATTTCCAATAATTTGGGAGGGCTAATCTAAGAAAAACTATATTAATCGAAATACCCGTTTGAGGTGGAGGAAAATGCCCACTGTATAGGGGCGTGCGCTCTTTACTGAAACAAAAAGTTAAATATTAAGACAATTATTAAGCAAAAACATACCTGAATCGAGCGCTTTGTTAATAATAATATTTCCAAAATCGATAAAACAACAATTTTTTTTAATAAAAATAGATTTTGTTTTTTTGATTTTTTGATTTTTTGTACAGTATTCAGTAATCAATGATGAATATATTACAACTCTTCACTTTCCATATCACATCTATTAGATCTATACATATTTCAAAATAATCTTTTTTATGTGTGTAGTTTGATAAATAAATTACAACACTCCTTTTTCCACATCACACCTGATATCATCCCTCAAACAATATCAATACCTCGGTTGATATTGAATTCTCGGGATGATATCAGGTGTGATGTGGAAAAAAGGAGAGTGATAATTTATACATCTTCCCCTTTTCTTCGAAAATAAGGTAAAACTAGAAATGTGTCCATGGGACTCGGATGCCCCCACTGAAAACAATCAGTGTAAAACATAAAATTTGATCAAAAGGAGCTGTAACTCTGGTAATACTGGGTCCATGTTGATGCCGTTTCGAAATGCACATTTTGATATCATAGGTAAGCATCCTGTAAAGTTTGGAAGCAATCGGTTGAAAAGTGTGAGAGTGAATAGACACACAAGATATTTTTCACCTAAAATTTGATGATATGATATGCACATCTTGACAACATAGGTAAGCATCCTGTAATGTTTCGAAGTAATCGGTTGAAAAGTGTGGGAGGAGATACACACAAACCATTCGGGATGGACGGAAGGGCGAATGGACATGGCTAACGCTATATGCCCCCTCACCATTCGGTGGTGTGGGTATAAAAACATAAATTTATATCCTGTGTCTACATATTTAAGTTATTGTTATATCTGTGTAATGGTTTAAATAATTTACTTTTTCAAGATTCATGCTCCGGTATCTGGCTATCTCCAACTCCATTGGGGCAGAATTACGTTAAAAAAGACAATATTAGAAAAGAACACAGGATTGTTTAAAATATTTTTATTCAGCCTAAGGTGAACACAGTTGCTTTGAATTTTTAAAAATCAACAACCCTTATTACAATACCTACCAGAACTAGCTAATGGAACTAAATATATACCTAAACACGTTTAGGTGAAACTGTTGGTGAAGAATTTATAGTTGCAGTCGGCAACCACTCCAACTCTATCCTTCTTTATTCACATTATAAAACTTGAATAAAATTCTGTCACACACTTGAAAATATATAGTAACTGGACTATGACACAGATTCACAAAAGCTCTCAGCATACTTCTAGTAATGTAAACCAGTATGTGCATAGCATGATGTAAAATGTGTATATTATCTGAGAATAAAACAATGTGTTTAATAAAATAAAACAACCTACATAATGTAGGAATATGTTTTTAAGTTTCTTAAGCTATTAATGGCAGACAAGTTACATATACATATTAATGATTTACTGCAACTTCACATCCATCATGGATAATGCAGCAGTGTAATTGTCATATAGAAAAACAGATTTCCACTTGAAAAAGTCACTAGAAAAAATGGGATCACAAGATAATTTATGTAAGAATTTTTTGTTTGTTTACTAAACATTGTCATAGGTACAACTGTTGACAGTTGCTCAGGAAGTATGCATAGATTCGAAAGTTGGAAAATGAACATCAATAATCCCTTTAAGCTGCCGATTGTATTTATAAGAAATGTATTCATAGGTTTTTTAAACCTACACTTCTTATATATACAACAACAAAACTGAATAGAAATGGATCATTTCCCCTCTTATAATCGACTACACCTCGGAGGTGTATATGCAATTAATAATAATATTAATAATAAATGTTTATCGTGAGAACTCATTTGAAACTAGTCAATCTTCCATGAGGCCCTCCAATGATGGTGGTCAGCCTACAGGGTGTTTATGTTTAAATTTCTTGCATACCAGAAAAGGATATCTACGTTCGAGATGAGTGCTAGAAAATCTCATCTTACACATGGGGGCCGATTAAAGTTACGCGCATGAACAATGTCAATATTCAATAACATCAACGGTTGTAAGAAATCATCGTGTAAATAAACATACTTAACGTAAATAGTTTGCGATGTCAATGCACAAAATGTCAGTGATATCCATCGGAGCAAAAAAAGTAATGTCACAATAAATGATCATGTATTTCTTAATTAAATGTATTCCTGAAAACAATGCCTTAAATATTATTCTTGTTGTGTTTATTAGATGCTACATCCTATTTTCAAGTTTTTACATTATATAGTTAATCTACAATGCATATGCAAACAAAAATTAAATATGGTTCTTCTACCGAAACAATACAGAGAAACCTTTTCCAAAATTAACATGAACATTTAATGAAGACGATATAATCGTAGGATTATGCTTTTTCAAAAAACTTGACTTATGAATCCTGTAACAACCTAATTTCTAAAACAATATAAAGCCACCTATCAATAGATGTGGAATCAAAACAGTTTGTTTGAATGGTGTTTTATGTCATTCCCAACACATGTAAGGTTATATAGGATGGTTGATTTTTTCTTGTGGTGGAGGCAGACCGCCCACTTTTCCTGTGTAGAACCAGTACTGTACACCTCTCGCCATCCGTAAAAATCGACACCTCCTCTGTTAGGTAAAGTCTTGCAGTGTTTCTCAAAACATTGAAAATCACTTGCTATGTAAATTATACATTTTCAGGCACAATCAAGGCGAGGAAATTTTGAAGTACAACTTTTTACATTTCTCTACCAGTAGTTTGGAGAACATGTTTCATCGTATAAACGCGGGAGATTTGTACCCCGGCGCCACCTATGACTGGAGTGAAGTGGAGGCTTATAATGATCGGGATTATGGATTAAAAGTTACATATGCAGCTTGTAAGCAAAGACACTTCCTTACTAACAAGTCGAGCTCCCAGTGGGATTCAAACCTGCAGTGGTGAGAGGCGACAAGGTTTACAATGCAACGTCGTTAACCACTCGGCCACGGAGATGCTAGGAAACTAACCAGCAATATCTTCTTTATCATCTTAGATCCTATTATTTAGATTCATGCCCGACGGCTTTTTGGAACTAATGGCATTGCTTTAATCCTTGCCAGTGACGGTAGGAACTTTCTGGCGCTTGAAAAAAAAAATCTGTTTTAATCGGTTCTTGCTTATTTCTTAAAATGTGCAGATAGTTTCTTTTTTTGCTGCAGGTGACAAGAATGGGACAAGTTCATGATTTCATACAGGTTTGGATATGCCTGAATGTTTCTGAGCCTAGATCTGAGAATCTAATACTGGGTAGTACACTTGAAAATGAAAGTGAAACGGACAAATTCAAGACGGTCTCTTCAAACTATTGATATTAAATTTTTTTAAAAATTGTCAACCCCGTGTTTTTTGCTGGACAATTGGAATTCAGGAAGTTCTAAAGTGGTCCAGAGGGGTCCTGCTACATATGTAGAGCAATGCAAAGTTAACTGTGTTGTGAGACGTATAGTGCCCATATGGAGAAGAGGGACTAAAAACCATATGAATACTTACACACAAAGCTTGGGAGACCTCTTTTAGATGTGAAGATGAGAATGATATATCACTCTGAAATGAAAGCTCCTCAAAACAAGTATTGTATTTAACAAACTAACAGGCAATCATGGCATTTCTATAACTGAGTGTTCCTCAAAACATGTGTTGCATGCTATTAAATGAACTGCAGAACGGAATGAATGAATGAACGAATGAAAGAACAAATGGTGTTTTATAACCCGTTATCAGGTAGGAATGGGGAATGGCTATGAGCAATAAGGTTGATAATGGAGAAGAAGATGTTAACTGAGAATGAACATCATGTTGTCTATTCCATTTGAAACCACGGCATTCAGTTCCCAATGGGAACGACAATTGGCTATTTATTTGACCTCTGCCAACTGAGGATCTGCACAAAGGAGAAAAGAGTTGTGAATGTTCATTACGTAGTGCGAGTATTATGTTGTACCCCATCCAACCCCTTCTCCAAGAAGCTAAAATGTGGTTGGCTGGGGTATGAAATAAAACCTTAATTTCGGCTGAAAAAGTTCACATATTGTAAAATTAAAACATTTAATAGGTAATATAAACAGGTTATCGCATTTTATCAGTAAAAATTGTTTTAAAACATGTTTTATTGTCGAAATATCCGTTATAAAATCCTGTTAATATAGGCTTTCCCATCGCTTAATGGAATTAAGGCGGGACCAAGTAATGTACATGACAACAGCAAATCAATGGACTATATTGAAATACGAGTATCTCTTAAACAATCTTTGTCAAACTATGTATCTCAAAAGAATCAGAATAACAAAAAGATGAAGTCAACCACCATGTTACCACTGCAAAAAAAATAAACACATTATTTGACTATTTGTATGGACATACAGACGTCCATCTCTGAGCAGGTGGCGGCGGTATTATACATATTGTGATATGTTGCTCATGATAAGCAATACACTTAACTCCCTACATATATACAATGGACTGTTCTTTCTTTAAATTAAGACCATTCCTTTATGTGACAAAGGGGTGTTTTGGGGGAAGACTGATCAGCAGCCAGACATTGTAAACCCTGTAACTCCCAGGCTGATCTGGGTTGACAATGGACGCAAAGGCTATTATAGTCATACTTAGCGGGTTAAGGGTTAACTGTTATACAAATGCGAATTGAGGGGAGTATATATATGCTATACACATTTTTGCTTTAGTTACAAAACATTTAGCAAATATTAAGGTTTAATAGCCAGCTTTATAAATAAGTTAAAAATAAAGTAAAAAGTGTTTCTATACGCTGCAAGTAATTTTTGCTGAAACCTTTGCGAATTTTTAACAGAATCAATTACTAAAGCGTCAAAAATCAACATTTACTGCTGCTTTTATAAACAAAACTGTGACCTATAGATTTTTAATTTGTAAACACATATATACTGATATAATGTTACGGCAGTGCTCAAAGAAAATTATTTTAAGAGACAGGCCCAGGGCTTGTTGCTTCTGAAAATGGACAGGCCCCGATTTGAAATGGACAGGCCCTGATTTGAAATGGACAGGCCCTGATTTAAAATGGAAAGGTCCAATATTTCTTTCTTATTGGGAATGTGTCTTTATTCACTTTTATAGCACACATTAATTTTGTTACGTATGTATTAATCAAGCTCAGAACCTCCTCTGACTATATTTTTCTTTTTGCTACCACTTTATGCTCCCTGGTCAGCGGACTTATTTACCATTTCGTTTAAAATATGTTAGAATAGAATATTACATAGTAATTTATAACCAATGCATAGGAGAGTACTAGCACTTTTGCCAAACGATAATAATCAGAGCCGACTTGGTGAAACTGGAGCTAAACTTGGAGCCAAATTTTTAATCAGGTTTTATGAGACTATCAGAGCCTCCTCTGGCTATATTTTTTCTTTTTGTCACCACTTTCTCCAAATAAAGAATAAGGAGCATAGACTAGAATTCATTTAAAAGTAGGATTCCAGGAACTCCTTACACCTTAAATAATGAATAGAAATATACTTTACACCTGTATTTATACATATACAGTATATTTTTCTTTCCATCAACATGTATTTGTAAAGGACAGTTTTTCTTATTTGATTATGTAAAAAAAAAAAAAAAAAAAAAAAAATTAATAATATATCCGAAATTATGTACCATCCGAACTACTATGACACCGCACTTTCACGGCCCGAGCATTTCACAAACATTCAATCGAAATACCATCAATAATGATTTTTTTTCATGCATTAGTGTGTTTTTAATGACAAAAACGGTATTTCTTATCACAAAGGAAAGAAAACACAACCCTAATAGCAGAATAATGAGTTTTATGTCAACAATTGTCGACCTCAAAGTTGTGACAAACTGCCGACACGAAGCCAGGCAAAATATTCAAACTTCTTATTGTTTAAATGTGTGTATAACACATTTTAAATACTTTATTGCAAGTGTTTTCACAGTTCACAATACACATGGGAGTATTTTGTCTTGAGGAACTTGAGCTTGAGATCCAGTAAAACTGATTTTTTGGGGGATTTTTTTTTTTTTTTTTTTTTTTTTAAGACAGGCCCGACGGGCTCCTCGTCTGCAAAATGAGACAGGCCCGGAATGGATTTCGAGGAGCCCCGGGCGTCGGGCTATCCTATTTCTTGAGCACTGTACGGTCCAGATTCTATTCTACCTATCCCTTTAGAATGTCCTATTGGTTATAAGGTGGAGGGACTTGAGAACTACACACACATCATATATGGTTTGTTTTTATTTTCAGACAACACAAGTAAGTAATTTATTCATGACTTTTGTTTGTATGAATCTAAACAGAGTGCAACTCTACATATTTTGCAGTGGTTCCTTCCGGTTCTGAGAAAAAGAGAGCACGAAAACTGATCGTCGTCATGCATTTTGTATTAAAATGAACATATAAATTAGAAAATGCTTCTTTCCGTATGGATACCACCATGAATCAAGATTGGGAGGCATGAGCTTTTGTATCAGTGATTTGTGTAGTTGTTACAGCCATAAATTACCCTAGAAACAGTTCCTGCACAAATGAAGCTTAAAAGAGAACGTATGGTTCTTATGTCAAATATTCCCATTACGGAACCGTTTTTATATTGATGGTGGCCATCTATGATCCATGTTGTTGCAATGTTAAAAGTAGGATTCCCGACAGGGTCAATAACAAAATACGATTAATAACAAACTGATCTTCGAGTCAGCCATGCCTTACTGAAACACAACAGTACTAAAAACCTCTAAAATAAGTCACAGTCTACATAATAAATCACTCTATAGAGTTCTCTCCACTGGGCCTTTGGAACACTTTAGTTCTTTTCTAGATTCTGCATTTGCTGGGCCCCCTCTTCTAGAATTGTTTGTACGGTAGTTACCATGTTGATAACCAAAAGTCCCATAACCCCCTTCTTCAAAACTTCCCTGACCAGCACTTCCTGTCCTTGACTGATACCCTCCCCTACTGCCTCCTCTCGCACCACGACTACTAGAACCATTCTGATAATTAGAAACCCCATGGTTATCACCCCTATTTCCATAGTAACCACTCCTGTTTCCATGACTACCACCGTTATCATAATCACTAGTAGGTATATGGCCATTCCCACTGGCACCATGATGGTTATCATGACTGGGATAATCACTGGTGGGTCCCTGTTGTCCACCATTTTGGTTGTAACGATTGTCATAGCCCCCTCTGCGGTTGTAACTATTGTCATAGCCACCTCTATGGTTGTAACTATTGTCATAGCCACCTCTATGGTTGTAACTATTGTCATAGCCACCTCTATGGTTGTAACTATTGTCATAGCCACCTCTATGGTTGTAACTATTGTCATAGCCACCTCTATGGTTGTAACTATTGTCATAGCCACCTCTATGGTTGTAACTATTGTCATAGCCACCTCTATGGTTGTAACTATTGTCATAGCCACCTCTATGGTTGTAACTATTGTCATAGCCGTCACGGTTGTAACCACGTTTATGTCCTCCTCTGTGGTTACTGTCATTATAACCACCTCCACTGTGTCGACTACCTCCACTGTTATGACTCCCTCCACTGCTATGTCTCTGTTTTTTAGCAGGCTGTTTATGTCTGGACGTGTGGTTGTGATCCCCACTGGTGCCCGAGCCCTGATGTCCACCTGACTTTGTTGGTGTTTTTTCCCTGAAACAGTAACCATCAACAGTTATTGAAGAAAGCGACTGAAATACTAAGCTGCCTCAACTAATTAATACCTTTAATCAACCCAACATAAGAAAGCTTGACTAGTTCCGAATAGCCTGGAAGAAACCAAGTTAGGTCTAATTTCTGAGACCATTCTGATCTCTGGCATAGAAACATACAGAAATTGGCCACGGTGCACCAACACAAAAAAGTTAAATGGTGCCAACATGAATAAACATTCCAGGCCCAGTCTCAATTTACATTTACTAGATAAATTATAAAGAATAGGCCTAGAACCTTCTCACCTGCAAAAATGCAGAGTTGCTGCAAATTCTATTGTAATCACTATATATTTTGCTGGAGTCACGATCTTTGTTTACTGCCATCACCCAGGTAGCACCAAATATATGGATGATGATGAAAACCTTTTGTGAACATGCCAAAAATGACACAGGGATTAGGAATAGATTCCTATGGTTCTTAAACTGTCTGAAGGACAGACTCCGATAGACTCTGATATGCAAACATCCTCATTAGAGGCTACTGGAAGTATTTTGTCAACGGACACACCGAAGAAACCCAGTGGTTCCAAAGAGTCTTAAACCCGTGATCCCCAGATTCAGAGTCAAACATGCTATCAACCACGGCCCCAATATCCATTATTATACCCACGTTATTGAAAATATAGGGTATATTAAAATTGCCTCAATTCGTACGGGGACTAAGTTTTTTAAATTGTTTAAGTCATGACGATTTTTCTTTCTCAGTAACATGTAATGACTTTGGGAATATCAGTATAATTTGCTTCAGGGTCACCATGGGACTCCGGGATAGGGGTCAAAAGTTCAAATACACAATTACCCTAAGCGTTTTTTATTCAATTACAGTGTCATACATGTATACAGAAAAGCATAAATAGTACTATTTCTGATCTGAGTATCAAAGAACAATCAAAACAATAACATGTGAAATGGATACAGGGTTAAAGGGAATCGAGGTGTGTGAAGAAAACGTGGGTATTTGTGATGGCGCGCCATCAAATTCATTCTAATTACCTCTATGAAATTGTTGAGCTTGTACAGCATCTCTATAGTATTAATATTCTCACCAAATTTGGTGAAAGTCAGATACCATTTACAGTTAAGCTTCACTCTGGTGAGCTAAAAAGACAATCATCTCATAGTATTAAATTCCCATATTAATGAATACTTATCAGTTATGATTTATAAATACAAGAAAACTTACAGACTTTCAAAAAATAAAAGTGATCAGAAAATATGACCATTTTTAAGTTACACATTTTATATGAAGTAGTATATAAAATGAGGATTCTGGCTCACAGCCTCGTTTTTAATTTTTCAAAGCCTCGTTCTGGTCCAGAACTTCACATTATGCTTTTATTAATATTTGGCTTAATGCATAACTCATCTAGATCATGTCTATCCTCTTAGGCATAACAAGAATTGTTCCATATTCAATACCACACTTAATATGCCAATGCCACAATACCCTTTGTGGCATTGAAACCTTTGCCTTTGACCTCGTAATTATGAAATGAAGACTTTCTTCCCACACAAACAATCCTTGCAAGACGATTAGTTTACACTTCCCACAGTATTAACGTCAACCTATTCAAGAACAAAATCTATTATTTCATCAAATAACCTACTTATTGTTTTCAGTCTGTTGGCCTGGGGTCCAGTCTTTGTTTACAACAGTTTTACATCGAGGGCACTCTAGGCTGTCCTCTAGAGCACGCAAATCTTGGAAACATTGGGCACAAATCAAATCCTCACATGGCAGTACAACGAGTCCATCGTTCACTGCTTCACAGCTGCAACATTTCCTGAAAACACATTAAATCATAGACAATTGACTGAACGCTCATACATATTATTGGGCATATAAGATCGCAATACAAATGCCCCCCATGTGGTTTTGACCTTTGACCTCAAAATGTGACCTTGACCTTTGAGCCACGGACCTGGATTTTGCGAACAAGAGATGTGTTGCTGGAATTCCTGGAATTTGTGCGTGACATGTTGTCTTGTTGTGGTGAGCACTTGTGCCAAGTTATTTGAAAATCTGTCCAGGAATGCCAGAGTTATTGACCGGACACGATTGTACGGACTGACTGTACATGTCGCCCTTCGGGGGCATAATAAAAAGGAAACTGAACACAGCCCTAGAACACCCTATGATGGGTGATAATACAAACAATGAAATGAAATGTAAGAATTAATATGGTTTAATGATATTGAACTATATTCAATACAAGTTTTACTTGCATACACATGTTCACACAATTTAACAAGAGCACCTCCTACTGGGGCATATATGCTGGTGAAGACCTCACACTTCGAAGGTCATTTAAAGCCACTTATAAAAGGAAAGGTAAAGTTCCAGTTTAAATCTTTATCAAAGGGAAATAATTAAACTAGAAATGTATCATGGAACACAGATTCCCCCGCTACTGCTTCACATATTAATAAGGAAATTGTCTTTTGGGCAACATGAATATTGCAAATTTTACTATTCCAAGGAGCATAACTCTGGAATTACTAGGGCAATGTGGCTGAAAATTGAAATCAAGTTTGGAGAAGATTGGAAAACGATTATCTAAGTTAGAATCCTGGACAACAATTATTTTTTACTATTTCAAGGAGCGTAACTCCTTATTGATAGGACTGAAAATCAAACCTGGCAGAGTCTGTGCCCATAGGCTGTGAGCTAGTAGGAGAAACCCTCCCCACCAGGGGGAATTTTGTAGGGTATGATTTTCTGAAAGAACATACAGTAAGTTTCAAAATGAGACATGTGTGCCATCAATTCTGAGCGTTGGGCTTTAGTGAGTAACGTGCATGTAAACTATGTTACCTTACATTACAATTAAAATTTCAATGTACATTAAAAACGTTAAATATAAATTAAATCAAAACCATGTAAAAAAACATAATACATGTACTTTTATTAATATAAGTTGAGAAGCGCTTCACGCCAGGTGGGAGTAGGAATGTTCCATAGAAGAAAGACGGCACTTTTTTCTCTCATCTGATGACATGTTGTTGTAACATGTGTTTAAATTACTTTTTGAAGAAAAAAATCCAGATTTCGTTTATGTGTTGTTAAAAACACATTTTCCTCCAACAAAATAAAGCAGCATTTACCACCTTCTTATGGGGTTTCTGGTATATTATTGCACATTGGACTGCAGAAATGTTATATTTTTTCCCCTGTTCTATGCACTTTTATGTTTTTCCCCAATACCTCAATGCATTACAGAAATCAGCGATTTTAGTCATTTTTTCAACATTTTGCCCTAAAATATAAATACTTGAGCATATATGTTATATCTGATACAATAAATGACTTGGATATGTATAGTGTGCAACATTTTATTGCTTCAATTTGATAAGTTTATGTTCAAACTATTTTCAAAATATAATTCCGGATTCCGTTGATTTTTGACGGAAATACACATTTTTCGCCTGAAAATTAAGGCAATATTTTAAGCATCGTATGGTTCAGGACTTTTTTCTACTTAATTATTGGACCTTTGTCTATCCAAAAATGTTGCAATATGTCTTTATTCTATTGTATTAAATATTTGTTTCTAAATTTTAACCCAATACTCCATTGCATTACAGAAATCATTGATTTTTGTCATTTTTTCCAACGTTTTGCCCTAAAATGTCAATATTTGAGCACATATGTTATATATGATGCCAGGAAAAACTTGAATATGTATGCTATGCAACATTCCTTTGCTTCAATTTGATAAGTTTATGTTCAAACTAATTTTAAAAAATAATTCCAGATTCTGGCGATTTTTGACAAAAATACACATTTTTCGCCCCAAAATTAAGGCGTTTTCAAACATCATGCGGTTTGGGACTTTTTTCTATTTAATCACTGGACCTTACCCTGCCCAAACAATATTTATTTTTTCTATTTTATTAGATATATTTCTAATGTTTAGTTAAATACCCCAAATGTATTACAGAAATCAGCGATTTTATTCAATTTTTTAACGTTTTTACTCAAAATCTCAATATTTAAGTATTGGATCCATAAATTATATGGTGGGACATGTAGAGATGCATTCCGAGAAAGATTCCATCAATTCAAATTGGTTCTAATATAACAAAATTCCCCCTGTGGGTGTGGGTGGGGTGGGGGGTGGGAGGGGGTCTACAGCCAGCTCAAGAACTACCATATACAACTTGACCAAGTTTGGAGAAGACTGAATAAAAGTTACCCAAGTTAGAGTCCGGGATTTTTTTTTTTCACAGATGGAGGCAAGTACAGACGGACGGACAGGGGTAACATTATATGCCCTTCTACCATTCTTCTAATGCCGGATGCATAACATTCTTCGAAAAGTGGGGGCATAAAAAATATGAATCGGAGTAGTGGCGGGCGTGGTTCAATGGTAGAGTACCGAACTTGAGATCGTAGGGTCCCCGGTTCGATCCTCCTCCGCACCATGTTCGTTGTGTCCTTGAGCAAGGCACTTTACTCACATTGCTTAGTACTGGTTCTACCCAGGAAGCCTGCACATAATACCCGAAAGGGGGTGTTGCAGTATTTATAGAAAGAGAGTTTTGGACCTTTTTATGATGTGTTCATTGGATCATGTTGAAGATGTGTATCAAGTTTCTTCATTGTTGACAGTTATAAGCCACAGTCACTTGTAAAAGGCAAAGTTAAGTTTCAGGTTGAACCTTTTTTCAAAGTGAAATAATTATAATTATAATATAATAAATAAGATTCGCAGAGTTACATGCCTTTTTCAGATATGTTCATTGAATCAAGCTGAAGATCTGTAGTTGTGTACACATTTTTATTGCTGTACACCTTATATTTTAGAATTAATTAAGTACAATAAGTGGTCAACAAAAGTCAATGGGAAAAGATTGGAAGGGTTCCAAATTTCGCCCCAAAATATGGCCAAAAAAAGATCAGATTGTTTGTAGAATCTTGCAGTTATGATATATTAACGTTTTTAATTGAACAAACTTAATCTAGTGCTTTTAATATATCCTTTGTTTCTAGTCCTACTTTGCTGCAGTCTTCATCCAAGTACACTCACATGTTTAACGGTATCCAAGTTTTATTGTGAAAGGCTAAAATCTTGTTATTTGCGATTTTATTAAAGGATTGAGTACAAAGGCATAAGCTTGTTACCATGGACTACACAAATCCGACTTACAAGGGTCTTCTCCTCAAGTCTGCTAGGTAATTCTCCCGTTCAATTGGATATCCTCTGGCTTCACCAATGGCTGATATAAAACAAATTAATCATTGTTTAATGACTTATTAACACATTGTTATAGGTTGTTTCGAGAAGCGTCCGAAAGAGTGGAAGGATACAAAGGAAACAGGGAACCATGCCCTACTCTTACTATCACACAGATTCCTATGGTTCTTTAACATGCTTAAAGAATAGACTCCAATACATGTACAATACGCCCGGTTTAAGTCCCCATCTGTCAGATGAAGCTAGGTGTCTTGCCTAACGTCTCACACCACAATTAATTTTCCATAGTGTCCCCTTGTAATGGTCTTTTTCACGGCATAGAGTTTTAACAAAATTTACAACATGTATTTATGCTTTAATTCTTCATTGATCCAATATCTGCAATTTAAAACACAATTAACAAATATTTACCAGGTTGAATTTTTTTAATTTCATGTTTGCGCAACACCTATCAAAACTTAGCATGTTTGCGCAACACCTATCAAAACTTAGCATGTTTGCGCAACACCTATCAAAACTTAGCATAATAATGTGACAAAAATACAACCCCGTGGTGATTAGACCAATGTCGTGTAAAATGAAGCCGAATTACCTAGAAATCTTATATCAACATAAAATTTTGTGATCCCTTCCTAAAATGCTGTAGCTTCCTAAAATGCTGTAGATTTAGAACCTGGTAAGGTTAAATCAATGTATGCTATAGAAAGTCCTATATAAAGCAGAAAAGGGGAACTATGTTTTTTATCTACCTCCTTCATTTGTAGGGAGATAATAGTGTTGTGAGTCCCTAAGGACACACCAAGTAACCTCAGGGCTTTTTTTTGGCTGTTTTTATAGCCTTTATTGGGTCATATTCCCAACGACAAAACATATTTTTTTCCCAATTTTGAGAAGAAAATTCCCAAATGAAAGAAGAAAAAGAAAGAACACTGGAAAGTAGGAAAAATGTGACAATTATTGAATATGAATTGCTTTTAAATGCCTCTGTTGATCTTGTTGTACTGTAAACAGTATGAAAGACACAATTATGAAATAAAATGTTTGACAGTTTTGTTTCCCAATTTTAAATCGAGCTAAAATTCCCAATTTTGAGGGTATGGGTTATGTTCCCAAAATGTAGACAAAAAGCACTGAACCCAGTGGTGCCAGCGAGGCTCAGACCCGTGATATTTGGATTCAGAGTCGAACATGCTCTCCACTAGGCCACCGCGACCCCCACCCAAGTACATACCTGCAATATCGCATCTCTCGCAGCTGTTATTTTTCTCAAGAATATAAATGATTCAGTGGGGTGGGAGAGTTTTGGTTACTATTTATATGCTAAACCAAGTCTCTGATAGCAACAGGAAAATTTATATTAAAATTGATAAAACTAGATAAGTCGCGGAAAGTTTTACACTCTGTAAAACATGTGACCTACTGCTGACAGAAACGTAAAGTTGTTGTTTGTAAGATGATAAGATTTATTTCGAGTCGGCAAGACATACAATGAGACAACTTAAGCCCTGATGAGCTTTTGAACCGACTATTTTTAACAAATATAAACATTACCAACAATGTATAATGGCTGAATGTTAAGAATGGATACATAGATATATGTACGACTGAATTAAGCATACAAATCTAAGATAATCACAATTTAAAACACAGATCTTGAGTACCATAATACACTTCTTTAAAGGTCCTAGAATTAGTGACCATTCATACATATGCATAATCTTAGTTATTTACATTTTAAAATTAAATCTCATACAGCCAGTATCAATCCTACAGAGAGCAGCCTTGGCAAACATGCTACTAACTATGTAACGTTTGAAGACTAAACTGTCAGAGGTACACACATGTAAAAAGCTTGTAAAAGCATAATCCGATTCCAATAAGTAAGTTTGAATGTATCAGAACACAAGTTGGAACACCATCTAACATACATGAGTAGAAATCAACAACTCTTACCAGCAATGGCCTCCTCTGGGTCCATACCAAGTCTCTCTATCATGTACCTACAATTGACGAGTTTCATGTTTTAAAGGGATACTATCATGGCAATCTTTGTCAAGCTTTTATCATTGTTCCACCATGGATTTAACTGTTTTATTAGTGCACTTTAATCAACAATTAGCAACACTCAAAAACACTTTTCTCCAAACTATTCCAATAATTATAAATAATGATTTCTAAACAAGCAATGTATGTAAATAAAACACTCAAAGGGCCCTTTATGTCAAAAGTTCAAAAAATATATTGAAGTGTGTCCCTTTAATATGAAGATGCACACCTTTAAACACGTGACTGCTAGAGATATTACGTATCTTAAGTGAAAGAGTAAGACAGTGTACAATGAAAAGATACCAAAATAATGTTTTATATTAAAGGGAGTATTTTACTTTATCTGTGGTGACTTTATTCTTACCTGCCAACGATATAGCCTGTTCTGTTCACTCCATGAGTACAGTGGACTCCCACAAACTTGTCTGAAAATACAATCAAACATACTGTAACAAAGGGACATAACCAAACATGTACTACACTAAAGGGACAAAACCAAACATGTACTGAAACAAAGGGAAACAGCGAAACATGTACTGCAGCAAACAGACATAACCAAACATGTACTGCATTAGAGGGACATAACAAAACATGTACTGGATCGGACACAACCAAACATGTACTGCATCGAATGGACATAACCAAACATGTACTGCATCAAAGAGACACAGCCAAACAGTTCTGCAGTAAAGTAAAAACCAAACATGTAATGCATCAAACGGACATAACCAAACAAGTACTGCATCAAAGGTACATACCAAACATGTATTGCATCAAAGGGACACAACCACACAAGTACTGCAGAAAAGAGACACACCAATATATGTACTTCAACAGAGGGTCATAACCATTTATGTACTGTATCAAAGGGACACAGTCAAACATTCACCGTATCAAAGGGACACAGCCAAACAGTACTGCAACAAAGTACACACCAAAAGACATAACCATACATGTACTGCAGCAACGGGACATAACCATATGTACTGCATCAAAGGAACATAACAAAACATGTACTCTGTCAAAGGGACATAACCACACAGTACTGCAACAAAGTATACACCAAACATATAAAAGGGAAAGAGCCAAACAGTACTGCAAAGGGACATAACCATACTTGTACTGCTGCAAAGGGACAGCACCAAACATGTATTGCATCAAAGGGACATAACCAAAGATGTACTGCATCAAAATGGACATAACCAAACATGTACTGCAACAAAGGGACACAGCCAAACAGTACTGCAACAGAGGAACATAACCAAACAGTACTGCTGCAAAGGGACTTAACAAAATAGGACCGTCACAAAGGGACATAACCAAAACGTACTGCAACAAAGAGCCACATTCTGTTTATTTTAAATTTGTTTAATACATGTAGGTTAACTAACTGAAGATGTATGTAGAAACAGAAGTTGGGATAAGTTGCTTTGGCCGAGTATGATGAGCTTGTGAGTCATCGTGCAAAATAGACTGATTTTTTTATTTTATAAATATTTTGACACGTATCAAATGCGATAAACCAGCAAGGTTGGCTCTAAATAACAGTCATGGAAGTAAACATATAACCAACCTTGGTATGAAGGATTCGCTAGGAAGGCATCAACAACTTCACTAAATCTGAAATGTCAAAATGGTTAGTATGCAAGGATGGCACTGTATAGTTAACCATTTATCTCTAAAACATACACAAAAAGTCAAATGAGTTCCATTTTCAACATGCCGTTTTGAAATATTGACAGCCATTTTTAGATACAAGTGCATATCGTTAGAGAACATAACCTACCTCTCCCTATTGAAAAAGTATGAATGTTGGAATTAAAGCTTCACTTAAATATTGAATTCAACATTTTCAATCTTTCTATGGGGTATGAAAAACATTAGCTTGTTTCAAGTGCGTGCAGATGGGCTTCATCATAAATTTGTTAATGTTTTTCACGGGCTTCGCGCACTTAAAACAAGCTAATGTTTTTCACTGCTTCACGCACTTAAAACAAGCTAATGTTTTTCACGGGCTTCACGCACTTAAAACAAGTTAATGTTTTTTATACCTCGTAGAAAGATCGAAATATCGAATTCAATTCTTATATTTACATTATGTTTGTTCTAACTGTTTTTCAGACTTAAATAATGTAGATGTTGCATTTGTGCCAAAAATAGTGTTTTAAAGCTGTAATACGTACTGCTGGAACAGTGACATTGCCAACATTGCACTACAGCTGTAATACGTACTGCTGGAACAGTGACATTGCCAACATTGCACTACAGCTGTAATACGTACTGCTGGAACAGTGACATTGCCAACATTGCACTACAGCTGTAATACGTACTGCTGGAACAGTGACATTGCCAACATTGCACTACAGCTGTAATACGTACTGCTGGAACAGTGACATTGCCAACATTGCACTACAGCTGTAATATGTACTGCTGGAACAGTGACATTGCCAACATTGCACTACAGCTGTAATACATACTTTTGGAACAGTGACATTGCCAACATTGCACTACAGCTGTAATACGTACAGCTGGAACAGTGACATTGCCAACATTGCACTACAGCTGTAATATGTACTGCTGGAACGGTGACATTGCCAACATTGCACTTAAGCTGTAATACGTACTGTTGGAACAGTGATATTGCCAACCTTGCACTACAGCTGTAATACGTACTGCTGGAACAGTGACATTGCCAACATTGCACTACAGCTGTAATACATACTGCTGGAACAGTGACATTGCCAACATTGCACTACAGCTGTAATACGTACTGCTGGTGACATTGCCAACATTGCACTACAGCTGTAATACGTACTGCTGGAACAGTGACATTGCCAACATTGCACTAAAGCTGTAATGTTTTTCACTGCTTCACGCACTTAAAACAAGCTAATGTTTTTCACGGGCTTCACGCACTTAAAACAAGCTAATGTTTTTTATACCTCGTAGAAAGATCGAAATATCGAATTCAATTCTTATATTTACATTATGTTTGTTCTAACTGTTTTTCAGACTTAAATAATGTAGATATTGCATTTGTGCCAAAAATAGTGTTTTAAAGCTGTAATACGTACTGCTGGAACAGTGACATTGCCAACATTGCACTACAGCTGTAATACATACTGCTGGAACAGTGACATTGCCAACATTGCACTACAGCTGTAATACGTACTGCTGGAACAGTGACATTGCCAACATTGCACTACAGCTGTAATACGTACTGCTGGAACAGTGACATTGCCAACATTCCACTACAGCTGTAATACGTACTGCTGGAACAGTGACATTGCCAACATTGCACTACAGCTGTAATACGTACTGCTGGAACAGTGACATTGCCAACATTGCACTACAGCTGTAATACATACTTTTGGAACAGTGACATTGCCAACATTGCACTACAGCTGTAATACGTACAGCTGGAACAGTGACATTGCCAACATTGCACTACAGCTGTAATATGTACTGCTGGAACGGTGACATTGCCAACATTGCACTTAAGCTGTAATACGTACTGTTGGAACAGTGATATTGCCAACCTTGCACTTCAGCTGTAATACGTACTGCTGGAACAGTGACATTGTCAACATTGCACTACAGCTGTAATACGTACTGCTGGAACAGTGACATTGCCAACATTGCACTACAGCTGTTATACGTACTGCTGGTGACATTGCCAACATTGCACTACAGCTGTAATACGCACTGCTGGAACAGTGACATTGCCAACATTGCACTAAAGCTGTAATACATACTGTTGGAACAGTGACATTGCCAACATTGCACTACAGCTGTAATACGTACTGTTGGAACAGTGACATTGCCAACACTGCACGCTTTTTCACAGCAACTTAAGGCAATCAGCGTCAAACAAAACAAGTTCATCAGACCAATTTACTGCACCTTGTTTGTTTTAGCTCTGCCCCAAAAGTAAATGTTTTTAGCTGGGAACTGAAGTGCAACTCGTTAAAGTGGTTTATTTAAGGGCAATGCAATATTTACGTAAATATTTTCAAATGGTTTTAAGCTAGTACCAACTTTGAATGCAACTAAGACAGTATCATTGCAGAGTGTCTCCGGGAAGATTAATTAGTTCACCTACATAGTAACCTTTATTAAATAAAATCTTATTTACTTATTTGAATAATTATAATGTAATTGTATTAATAGTAATGGACATATTAGGGGTTGAAGTTTGGCCCCATACCATTTGCTAAAAAAAAATCTTTTTCATATTGTCAAAGGAAGTTCATCATGACCAATTTTTTCTCCAGTAATAAATGCCAATTTATTGTCAGGTTTAATCAGAGGTACGATTGGGAACTGAACGTACGTGCCCATGATTTTGTCTGACGGTATTACATGCCCTGGCACGAATATCTTGCTGTGTTGAACACCTTGGTTGGTAAACTCCATGGTTCTGTAATACCGGTCCGTGAAGGTCAGATCAATAATAAGGCCAAGTGGCATCCCATTGGCTTCAGTCATCTCCAACAAGTTGGTGGGCGTGAACCTGAAAATGTCAGAAATAGACCATTTAGAAGAATTGGAACAAAAACAAACGCTTCAAATATACAGTCCCTTTCCCATCAAAATGTTAAGTGATATGTTATAAGAAATATCTTTTAAAAAATGTAGAGATATTTAATACCCAAAATATTTTTAAATATTTCTTTACCAGTATTTTTAATAAGAATAAAGCCAGAGCTGAACCATCTCAAGCATTTAATAAACTAAAAGTCAAAGGATTACTAATTTATCACTTATGTAAATCTGTATTTTTTGTAGTGTTGCAGAATGTCTTTTACAGAGAGAAACAAATTTACCTCAACTTTTCAGCGTATCCATTACCCAAATGCTGAAGAAAAAAAAGCACAGCAAATTATCAGCCAATTTTTAATTTTAAAGTACACTCAGGCGATTCTACTGAGTTTGGTATGTGACTGCATAACGTCTTTTATTACATACCTATCAATAATTATATACCTAGTACCTTCATTTTCCTACAATGGAATACAAAACCCTGTATCAAATCTAGAGGTTTTCAGAATCCACATGACTATGCTACTAAAAATAGATTTTGGAACTTTCAATACACAAATGTCAGATTGCAATGTTGGGGATTGCCCAGCTAGTAATCCATTAAAGAGGCTCTACCTATATCTTTTTGTCCACCAATTGATATAAACTTTACTTAATTATAAAGAGGACTATGAAAAAGGTAAATGGCAATAATTTCACCCAATGTAATATATCTGTTTTGCTGGGGAAAAACGGGATTGAAAGATCGGATTTTTGAAATTGTATTCGTAATTGTTTTAGACAAGCCGATTGCGGAGTTTTTCCGATCTTGATCGTTTACAATCGGAACTACCTCGTCTGATTAGCGAAGAGTTCCGATCGATTCGTTTGCTATCGGAACTGCGCCGAATAGTTTGTAATCGCATTGCGCATGTCCGAGAAAATCGTAAAAACTCATAGTTCTCCGGCAGGAATAAACGGCTGGGCAGCATTTTATTCAAGATATTTTGATCATAATAAATAATTTACAGAACTGGAATACGAACCACGTTTCTTCTAAGAATACTCATAAAATAGCTTTGTATACATATAAATGCAGTAATATTGAGTATTTAATATTTTACATTAAAAATCGCGTAGATATAGGTAGTGCCTCTTTAAGAGCAATGGATGTTTTAACATGAAATGTGAACTGTTTGTTTGTGCATTTGTGAACATTGTGGGTTAATTAATTTAACATTGTCAGTTGGTAAATTCAGCAGTATTTGAATTGTTTACCCATGTGTAGTTGTTGCAATGTAATGTACATGTTTTCATGTCTTTCCTGTTGGTCAGGTTTTCAGTTTATTTGACTTAATACAATTTTGCTTTAATTTGTTTTTTTGATACATGTATTCTATTTTAATGATGTGTAAAGAGGTATATAATAAAAGGATCATTACATTACCTCTTACATAACCTCACGTAGATAAATGCTAGATTAGGATCACACTCGAGGCTACACTTCTCGTGTGATCCTGATCTGGCATTTACCTAATCGAGGTGATACAAACTTTCAGAACAAGTTACTATAGTAATAATCCTATTATACACATGGGTTTTCCGTTGGGCCTACAGTCTCCACCCATCTCAAGACCACACTAATGCTGGCATCCGCACAACGAGTTGTATTAAGCTGTACAGCTCATTTAGTTTGTTTTTTTCCCTCTCATTTTTCTGCACATTTTCAATTGCTGTATTTTTTGATAAAATAACCAAATGTATTCACATGGTCGACCTATTTTAAGATAGATCTCAATTCAGATGAATTAATACAAACCAGAAGTACTGAGACACACAACATTTCCATTTTCTATACTTAGTGGCTGACCAACTGAATAGTAATAAATTTTTTCATAAAGATGACAAAAATACCAACAATAAAATGACTTTTTGACACCTTTTAATCAAGATATGTCTTCATTTTCATACTGTATATGAAACTAATTGCTGTGTATTTTAGTTATGCCAGGGGAACACTTCCTCTTTGTAGCACAAACAATATTTTTTCAGATTTTTTTTTTTTTTTTTTATGAATGATGGCAAAAAAACTTTAGGGTCGGCAGGTTTTGCTAGGTAGGGTCGGGTTGCCCGAAACACACATATTTTATTTTTTTGCCCGGGCATACAATTAGCCAATTGACATAGATGGTATGTACAAAATAGCAAACCAGAAGAGCCATTATCCTCATAGCTAGACAAGAGCATACATTTTCAATTGTTGTGCTGCTACTAATTTTCTGGCTATGCAAAATTCAAATTAATATTCATATAAAGATAGGTATACAAATGTATGGGGATTTACCTCTCCAAGTGGCACTTTAAAAGTGATAATTCTGGTCCCAGGTATCACTTCACCCATTTTCGTATAATTCTCCCATCTGTAATAGTAAACATGGTAAATAGTTGTTTTTTTACTTTAAAACATAAATGTTGATTTTTATGGCTATAGTTGATTCAAGGCATTTTTATCATTGTTTAACTTGTAAAATGCAGATTAAATATTAATCAATAGATAATGGAGAATTATTGGGGAAAACTTTAAAATACAACTTTTAAAATCAGTATCTATAAGGTAATTTGGCATTATATATATGTAAACCTAAAGCTGCCTTAGCAGCACTGTCAGCTCTATCATTACCAAGTATTCCTACATGGCTTGGAAGCCAGCAGAAAATAATAACATTATCAACTATAAGAGAATTGTACTTTTCTGAAAGCTGAACTTGAAGCACAACTGGGTTATCATGTTTCATATTAACCAGGGCTTGAAGAGATGAAAGGGAATCAGAGAAGATTACAAAATGGTCATCATCAGATTCTTGTATGTAGTTTAAGGTAAGTTCAATTGCCCTTGTCAGACAGGTGTCTCTTTATACTGTGTTTGTGAACAACAGCTGCTGCAGCTACCTTATCACCATCTTTAGAAGCTTCTGTGTATATATGTTGGAGGTTACTGTATTTCGATTTAATTTCATTAAATTTTCTTTGAAAGATAGTAGGCTCTTTACACTGGATTTGTTACTATTATAAAGATCAAAAATAATTGTTGGTGTTTCCAAAGTCCAGGTTGGAATTTGTGGTACTTTGTACTTGGCAATCAAATTTAAGTCGATTTCAATGTCTCTTAATTTTGGTTGAATATGAAGACCAAAATGGTCGAATGGCCTTCGGTTTTCGCTCAAAAAGAGATTAAAAACAGTATCGAAAGTTGAGTTTAAAGGGTTAGATTGTAATTCAATGGCATATTGAAGGGCTAATTTGTCCCGTTGATGATACAGGGATGGTTCATCACCTTCAACATATAGACTTTTAGCTGGTGATGTACAAAAGGCACCTAAAGCGAGTCGCAATCCTTGATAGGATCGAGCATCTTACGAGTCGATCCATATACTATTGAGTCGTAGTCCAGCTTGGATATGATAATGAATGAATGAATGGTGTTTTACGGCACGACGACACATAAATAGGTCATATTGTGCGCAAAAACTGATAAAAGATGAAGAAATGAAGGATTAATTAAAAATTAATGTAAATATATCAGGTAAAATATTAAAAAATAAGGGATGATATGGTAGTAATATAAACTATATATGTAAATAAACAAATGCCCGAAAAAGGGTATATAAAAAAGTAAATATATACAAGAACATATTACAATGATTTATATAGTCTGACTTCCTTCAGGAAATCTAAAACTAGACTAAAATCTATAGTATTAAATAACTCAGTCATAGTATTAACATTGTAGTACCTTTGACACCTAGGATCAAAGTCTACACATTCCAGCAATATGTGTTTGACCGTTAACGGTGCAAAGCAGGCTATACATTCTGGTAATTGCTCACCTTGTAATAAATATGAATGAGTATAATGTGTATGCCCTATCCTGCACCGGGTTAGGACAACTTCCTCTCGACGAATGGGTCTACTAGAAGAACGCCATTCTCCGAGTAACGGTTTAATTGAATGGAGTTTATTGTTAACTGACAAATCCCAAGCGGCTTGCCAAGAGTTACGAATATATGTGTTAATACAACTTTTAAAATCAGTATAAGGTAATTTGGTATCAGATATATGTAAACCTAATGCTGCTTTAGCAGCACTATCAGCTCTATCATTACCACTTATTCCTACATGGCTTGGAAGCCAGCAGAAAATAATAACATTATCAATTATAAGAGAATTGTACTTTTCTAAAAGTTGAAACACAACTGGGTTATCATGTTTCATATTACCCAGTGCTTGAAGGGATGAAAGGGAATCAGAAAAAATTACAAAATGGTCATCATCGGATTCCTGAATATAATTTAAGGCAAGTTCAATTGCCTTAAGTTCAGCTGAAAACATAGAGGCCTTGTCAGGCAGGCGGCTCTTTATGCTGTGTTTGTGAACAACAGCTGCTGCAGCTACCTTATCTCCATCTTTAGAACCATCTGTGTATATATGTTGAAAGTTACTGTATTTCGATTTAATTTCATTAAATTTGCTTTGAAAGACAGTAGGGTCTGTACTGGATTTGTTACTATTACAAAGGTCGAAAATAACTGTTGGTCTTTCCAAAGTCCACGGTGGAATTTGTGGTACTTTGTACTTGGCAATCAAATTTAGGTCGATTTCAGTGTCTCTTAATTTTGGTTTAATACGAAGACCAAATGGTCGGATGGCCTTCGGTTTTCGATCAAAAAGAGGTTCGCAACTAGGATTAAAGACATTATCGAAAGTTGGGTTTGAAGGGTTAGATTTTAATTTAATGGCATACTGAAGGGCTAACTTGTCCCGTCTATGAGACAGTGATGGTTCATTAGCTTCAACATATAGACTTTCGTCTGGTGATGTACGAAAGGCACCTAAGGCGAGTCGTAATCCATGATTATGTATAGGATCGAGCATCTGCAAGTATGACTTGCGAGTCGATCCATATACTATTGAGCCGTAGTCCAGCTTGGATCTGATAAGAGATCTATAAAGTTGTAAAAGGACTTTACGATCTGCTCCCCAGTTAGTGTTTGCAACAACTTTAAGTAAATTAAGAGCTTTAAGGCACTTGGCCTTTAAGTATTTAAGGTGTGGTATAAACGTTAATTTAAGGTCGAAAATAAGACCAAGGAATTTTGCCTCATCTACTACTGGTATTGGTGACCCATCCAGTGTTAGATGAGGGTCTTCATGATGTTTACGTAATTGACAAAAGTGCATACAATTAGTTTTAGATTTAGAAAATTTAAAACCATTTTCATCCGACCAGGTCTGAAGTTTATTCAGACATTGTTGCAGTTGTCTCTCAATAGTGTTCATGTTTTTTGCACGATAACATATAACAAAGTCGTCAACATATAGAGAGCAATCCACACCAGGATTGATGCATTTAACTATACTGTTAATTTTTATACTAAAAAGGGTGACAGAGAGTATGCTGCCCTGTGGCACACCCATCTCCTGCTCATGCATGTCAGAGAGGGTTGAACCCATTCGGACACGAAACTGTCTGTCCTCTAAGAAATTCTCTATAAAAATTGCCAAGCGACCTCTAAGACCAAGGTCATGAAGATCATTCATAATACCGTACTTCCATGCAGTATCATAAGCTTTCTCCAAGAAGTGTAGAGAGACAGGTTTCAGGTAAATGTTTTAATAATTGATAATGGATATCATCAGGACCAGCTGATGTATCATGAGCCTTTTTAAGGGATTCTCGAAGTTCTTTGAGAGGGAACAGTTTATTGTATTTCTCCAAATTTTTAGACTTGAAATTCAGCTTCTTCTGTCATGTCTGTTCTTTTAGTTTCTTATTTTTTAGAAAATTTGGTTGACAATTTTCAGAAGAAGAATTTTTAGAAAAAGTTTCTGCCAAAGTGTTCGTAATATCTTTGACAGAAGTAATATCCTCATTATCATTTTTAAGATGATTTATTACCTTTACCGTTTATTTTCCGGACTATGTCCCACGTCTTCTTAAGTGATGAACGAGAGTTCAGCCTAGAGACATAAGATCTCCAGGATTTCCTCTTGCTATCCTTAATAGTACGACGGGCTTTCGCACGAAAAACTCTAAAAGTATCTAAATTATTTTGAGTTGGCCGCAAGTTAAAAGCATTCAATGCAGCTTTACGATCGCTGACTGCCTTTTTGCAGTCATCATCGTACCATTGTTTATGTGGGCGTTTTGGATTTGCCAAGGTTTTTGGAATAGTTTGATCAGCTATATCATGAAGGGTTTTGGTAAAAAGAGCAGTTGCGTCTTCGACATCCTCGAAAACGGAAGGCTTTAACTGTTCCTCACAAAGAGATTGAAACGTATCCCAATCAGCTTTGCGAAGTTTCCATCTTTGCGTTTTTTCGAGAAGTGGAGGCCCGATATTTTCAAGAAATAAGGGGAAGTGGTCACTTCCACATAGGTCGTCACTAACACTCCACGAAAAATCTATCAAGAGCATTGGATCGCATATTTTTAAATCAATGGAAGAATGAGAGCCTGTAGCTGGATGTAAATAAGTATGTGTTTTGTTATCATTAAAAAGACACAAATTGTTTTTGGCTAAGAAATCTTCAACTTTCTTGCCTTTATCGTTTATATCCTTACAACCCCAAATGTAGTTGTGTGCATTAAAATCACCCAAGAGTATAAAAGGTGATGGTAATTGTGCAACTAGGTGATTTAGATCTTTGAGGTCTAGTGAAGAACTGGGCGGTAAATATGAGAAGCATATTGTTATAACTCTGTGCATCGTAACACTGAACGCAACAGCTTGCAAACCAGTTTTCAACGCAACAGTTCTGTGAGGAATGTTTTGATTCACAAGAATCGAAACTCCTCCAGAAGCTTTATCACCTGTTTCACAAATATAGTTATACAATGAATAGTTTTTAAAAGATATTTTATCACAAGTCTTCAAGAAAGATTCTTGAAGACAAAATGCAACAGGGTTGTGTTTATTTAAAAGTAAGCTGATTTCATCATAATTAGGTTTTAAACCTCGGCAGTTCCATTGAATGATCTTATTTGATTTTGTCGTTACTAAGGCGGAAGTACGGGCTTACGGCCTTTGGGTTTGGCAGACCTTGGAGACTTTGGGGACTTTGGGAGTTCCAGACGTGTGCTGGATTATCAACCTCCATCTCCAAGTCTTCAAATCTGTTGTGCAGTTCAATCGGATCATCAGATCCTTTTGACTGCTTCCCTAACCCGGGAGTTTTCTTTTTCCTTGCTGTCACGTCCGTGGCAGCAGTTCTGATTGGTGACGAACTCTTGGGAGACTTTGTCGTATTTGAAGAACCTTTGGAAGAGTTAGTCGGCTTTGGTGGACTCTTGGTTGCACTAGAGTCCGTCGATTTCGGAATAGATGAAGTAGATGTAGTAGGTGTAGGAGTTGTTGAGGATATAGTTGAAGAAGTTTTAGGCTTGGAAGCCACAAGAGGTTTGGGAGCCACAGGAGGCTTATTTAAGAGGACCGGAGTTTGAGAGGCTGAAGATGTTTTAGAGGATTCCTGAACAGACGTGGGAATAGTAGCAAACCCGTTGGAGTCTATTGGCCAGGTTATCATGGTCTGCACCGCGACAGACCTAGTAGCTGGTTTCTCAACCCTACTCGCATCGGCATATGATTTGCCAGCTGGAGTGGGTGGAGTTAGACCTTCAACAAGTTTCCTAGCTTCAGGAAAGGAAATGTTCTTTTCAATCTTAACTTTCTGTATTTCCTTCTCGTGCTTCCACTTCGGACAATCCTTAGAGAAAGATCCGTGGGTCCCCTTGCAGTTAACGCAAGAGGCGGAATTTTTGCAATTGGCGAAGTCGCTATGACCCTCCTGGCCGCAAAGGGCACAGACACTTTCTTGAAGACTTGTGATAAAATATCTTTTAAAAACTATTCATTTGAATGGTTCGAGTTTAATCTGCATTCTTGTATGTATACATATTGATGCAACTATTGTGATTATGACCCACTCATTGGAGCATGTATCGGCTTAGTTTGATAAAATGTTCTGCGCGCCTATTGAGATAAATTTCGCAAATGGGCAGGAATTATCGGAAATCCCTGTGATTGGAGTGAAATCAATAGAAGCCATACACCGATACGTGAATGTCAGGGGAAAATCACTAAGGAGATATTTAAAACCATTCTTCGCCTACCGTCCTATCACCAGAAATATGCTGAAAATGATTGATTTTAAAGAAGAATCTGAAGTTCACTCAGTATATTGCAGTCTTATAGACACGCAAATAAAGACTGGCAACTAATCCAATTATGGAGAAAGAAATATTAAATTTGCAAAGTCTTACAGATAAAAATAAAATCTATGGAAGCAACCCTGACAAAGAGAGAAGCAGTAAATATGGGAGCGATCCCCAAGGCGAGAAAAGAAACCGTAAACAAGGGGCCAACCCCCAAGAAGTTGACAGATTCAGTGGACAGTTCCATGCGTAACCAAATTGAACTAGATAAAACTCGCGAACAATTAGAAATATTACAGAGATCTGGCCGCAAGCAATTAGAAAAATTGCAAAATATGATGAAAAAATCAAACCTTAGTTTTAAAGGTGACGAGACAAAAAATGCTGTTTTGAGCAAGCAGATAACAAGTTCAAGCTCTGAAGAAAATACCGAGGATGAAATATAACAGATTGAGTTGAGAGAGCTGATCAAGGAAGAAAAGAAAATTGTTGCAAGAAAGCAGGAGTTGCTTGCAGGTGCAATGCCTAAATTACGACCACGTAAATGGACCAAGGATACAACAAACACTATGGTGTATAAGAAAAAACATCTCAAGTCAACACCGATTATAAGTAAGAATAAACATACAATTTCTAAAAATTTGAAGGGTGACATCTCGACCGATAGTACCCCTAGTGAAAGTGAAAGAAAGAAGAAGCAGAAAAAACATGGAAAGAAGAAACTTAATACCTCAAGTGAAGACACATCATGTGAAAATGGGAAGACGAAATATAAGAAACAAATGAAAAAGAAAACAAATAATTCCAGTGAAGACACAGCTAGTGAACTTGATGTTAAGAAAAAACATAGCAAACTGATTAAGAAGAATGACACTGACTACTGATACTTCTACTGACAGTGGAAATGAGATGAAACTAAAAAATGTGTCCAAGGGACCCAAATGCCTCGCTAAAGGGTTATCGGTTACTTACAAAATGGAGTAACAAAATGTTTTACAAAATGGAGTAACAAAATGTTGAGTGTCAGTGCTCGAATTTAGAATTTTTTTAAACTGTCGTCTTTCTGCCAGTTGATTAAAACTGAACTGGCAAATTATAGCAAACTCGAGCAAACAATAAACAATAGCTCTTTTGCTTATCATTTTGACTTGTTATTTATGTCTATAAACTATATAACTATGGAAACTGTATGGCTTTGGTATCTGAGAATTGAATGTTGTTTAACGGCTCATCAACACAGTATAGGTTATTTAGAGCCGCCCCAGAGAGAGGGGAAGGATACATAGGAATCCGGGAACCTGCCCTACTCTTATTATCGAATAGATTCCTATGGTTCTTTAACGTGCTCGGAAGATAACTGAGTTAATAAAAAACTTGAATGTAAAACTTCAATGTTAATTAACAAAGTGCCAAAGGTAGGTCAAGGTATTTCATATTGACCCACTTTTCATTGGAACATATCGCTGTCATGTAGTTATTAACCAGGGCCGTCGTTTGACCGTTTTTGGGGCCGAAATTCCTTTTCCTGTGAAAAATTCCCTTAAAAAAAATAAAAAAAATATTAGAAATTTTTTAACTCCAAAACAGGAAAACAGCATACAATTTGCAATTTTGAATGGTAAATTCTTGGTACCACTTAAATAATAAAAAAAACCCACTAATTTGTGTTTCTTAGAAATTCCCCTTTGATATGAAAACAACACAAAATTCCCCTTCCTGAGGGCCCTGGCCCCATTCCTCCAAAGTGAAGGTGTAAAAGTTGAAAGCTGTTTTCATAACATGACCGCCTGCTTGTCAAAAATTTAGGTCACGTGTCAAGTGGGAAATGTACTTACATAAAAATTACCATTTATTTTAACGCAAACACCGACATTTCATCATGTTTTATGCAGGTACCCCAGCCTTTGACATACATGTAACTCGTTTATAATTTGTCATTTTACGATTAAATAAAATCCTGTTGATATCTTATGTAAGGCAAAGGATTAAACATGGATTTATATGTACACTGGATTTGAAACATGTCGTAAATCCAATTTATCCGCTGAATAATAATTTACCCATGAATACTTGCGCGTACAGGTAAGGTATTATGGCGCATGCGCATTACGCTAAGTTATGCACTGTTTTACGAATTGATCAAATGTAAGAAAACCTAGTATACATATCGTTGTTAATTTATTTGTTTTGGGAAAAGTATTTATGATAGTCGGCTATTTCAAAGACGAGTTGAAAGATAATTCTTTATTCTATACAGTGATGTTGGTTTTAGCTTTACGTAAAACGAACTAAATAACAAAAATTACGTTCATTTGACCGTATGTGAAACTGCGACAGTGACGTGACTCGGCAAATTTAAAAAATATATATTTACATATCGTTGCTGATTTGTTTATTTTGGGAAGAGTATTTAAGGTAGCTGGCTAATTCAAATACGAGCTGAAAGATAATTCTTTATTCTATGCAGTGATATCTGTTTAAGCTTTACTAAAAACGAACTAAATAAGAACAATTACGTTCGTTTGACCGTATGTGAAACTGCGACAGTGACGTGACTCGACAAATTAAATATATATATATATATATATATATCGTTGCTGTATTATTTCTTCTGGGAAAAGTATTTAAACTAGCTGTCTAATTCAAATACAAGCTGAGAGAGTATTCTTCATTCTATAAAGTGACTTCTGTTTCTTTAATAAACAAAATAAATAATATGACCGTAGGTGAAACTGCGACAATGACCATGTGACTCTGCAAATTGTAAAAATACATGCATAATGATACATGTAAGTACATAAGTTCGCTGGCTCATTAGGTAATTCGACTTGATTTTGGCTTCAGTTGCCTTGTTTAATTAAACTATGATTGATTTAGTCTATTGTTCCATATTGCACATCTGGCGCCTTCTAATTAACACCGTTCGATAACGAATATGGGCCATTCTCTGGGAATTTGGATTCTCTCGTTTTTTCTTGTCCCAGTGGATTTATTTATTTGCTTTTGCAAGTTTGAAATAGATTTTCGCCCATGGCATTAGGTCTTATAACAACCTAAATATATATATTGAAAATAGTTTATTATTCCTTAATTTTGAACTATAATTAGCATTATGATAAAAAAAAAAATTACCGTCACGAAAGAGGACAAATTGTGACGGTAATATTTTTAAGTACGTGTTTTACGGCAAGTACATATATCATATATGTTTTTGAAATTGATTTAGTAAGAAAAAGGGATTGTTTTCCTTCTAAAATGAAAGTATTGTGTATAAAACCTTAACAATACCTCCTTTTTTTAAAAAATAATATATATACCATTTTACCGTCACTCTCGTTAAGATAAAATGTCCCAATTAAGGGTCATTAAAAGTTGAAATGTGTAACTAAACACATACACAAATCCAAATAATTTTTTCAGGTTAATTGTCTTTGTAAAGGTTTTAATTATATACTGTATGCAATGTTCAAACAAAATACGCAACTGAAAATGAAATTTAAGAATATAAACAAACAACAAAAATGTCCCACGGAAAAAAGTTCTCTACCGTCACGATGTTTGGTTAAGCCGTATTCGAAACTGCAACCAGTCTTAAAGAAGATTCTGGCATCACTGATGACGTCATGTAGTCAGAACGTCACATCCTTTTTATTTCGAGAAGAACTTCCAATGGCGGCAGAAAATTGGTAGGTAGTGTTTTCATTCCTAAAACCGTACCTTTTTGGTTGTCTTTACCGTATGGTATATAATAGAAAATAGAAACACATTTCTTCAAACACCAACTGTTCCAGTATGTATTTAAAGTGTATGTAAACAGAATATTCATGATCAAATTTGCACTGAAGGTCGAACAACATCTGTATCACGTGTTATCTAAAAAAGTCTCCACCGCCACAGTCTTCACCGCCACAAAATGTGTGTGACGGTAAAGACGATGCTGTGACGGTGAAGACTAAACTATTTCTTAGCTTTGATTGAGACTGGATTGGTTCCATGTTACATTTATAATTATGATTTTCATGAAGACCCATCTGAGTTAGCCAGAGAAAATGAACTAATGAAAGAGTATATCAGAATAAATGAGATTCTTCTCGATTTATAGAACTAGAGCAAAGACGTATGTTAAATATTATTCACAATACTAGCATTCCAAACTTTGAGAAAAAATACAGTAAACAACAGGGAGATAATTGATACACTGAATGCAAGAAAGCTTCAAATTAAAGAAACAATATCATCTTTTTTGTCAAGTACAGATCATGGCATTAACGGCAGCTGAAAGGTCCAAGAAGTATAGAGACAACAAGAAAAAAGATCCATCAAACCATGAACAGTATCTCCAGAAAGAGAGAGAGCGATATGCCAAAAGAAAAGAAAGAGGCGATTTTGATTTTTCAAGAAGAAGTGAACGTGAAATGAAACTTCTAAGGTGAAAATGGAAAATAAGCAAACGCAACGAGAGGGAGGGAATAAAGCTATAACAAAGAGGAATCGATTTTATGAACGATAACAGTCCCACTAACTCGCCTGTTAGAGTTGAAAATCCAAGAGAAGAAATAGTTGAACCAGAACCAAGTCCTTCAAGGAATAAACAAGAAAACAAGCAAAGTTCTTCCACAAACCAACAAGACAACCATAGAAGCAGAAATCACCAAGCCGCGACAGGAAAGAAGAGAAAGAAAAGATTTCGTGCTCAGGCATATAGAACTATTGAACGTCTTCAACATGAGAATAAGCGGTACAAGACATTATGGGAAAGAATCAGAAAAAAGGTGCAACGCCTGTTGAAACACACGAATAGGAAAGGGAAAATAAATCGCAAAAAGTCTCAGTATCCAAAAGTAAAGTACATAAAGGTGACTAAGATCGTTAGAAAGATTTACAAACGAACAGGTCACTCTGTCACCTGGAACATAGAAATGAGACTAAAGATCAGATCATTCCTAGAAGAAGACATAAACAGTACACAAGCTCCAGGAAAGAAAGACACAATCACCCGTGGGAAAACAAAAATGCAAAAACGTTATATTAATGACACACTTATGAATTTGTACAAAGGATTTCTCGAAAAGCACCCTGAAAGTAAAATGTCATATGCTAGTTTCTGTCGTCTGAGACCTTTTTGGATAGTGCAGAGGAATATCAACTCAAGAGAAACCTGCTTGTGCAAACTGCACGAGAACGTAAGGTTTAGGGTAGAGAAATTGTATAGGCTACACATACTTGATCAATCAAAACCTGATAAGATTATAGAACAGTTGGTGTGCGATATAAATAGAAAGGAGTGTGCCTATGGCGAATGTAACACATGTAGGAATTATAATAAACTCAAAACAGTAGATAATACAGAAGAACGAGCTGGTGAACAGGTGACATATTCACAATGGGTGAATAAAAACGTAGAGATCAGCACAAAGGATGGTCGTAAAAATGTTAACAAAACTATGAAAATCAGTGAACAGAATACTATTGAAACGATTCTCAAAGAAACTACAATTTCACTTAAAGATAAGTACGCAAGACATGTCTTCAATATTAGACACCAATATCGCACAATGAAACAGGTAAAAGATAACCTATCTGAATCTGAGGCAGCGATCCATGTTGATTTCTCGGAGAATTACAATTGTAAATTATCGGAGGAAGTCCAGTCCATGCGCTTTGGTGGGTCGAGAAACCAAATTTCTCTCCACACTGTTGTAGTTTATACAAAGGACAAGGTAGAGTCTCAATGCACAGTTTCTGGAAACACGCAACATGGTCCCGGAGCAATATGGGCACACTTGCGACTGGTCCTTCAATGTATGAAAGAGTCGCACCCTGAGGTTACAACTGTGCATTTCTTGAGTGACGGGACGTGCACGCAATATCGTTCAAAAAATCACTTCTACATGTTCCATCAAGAAATTCTGGATAACTATGGCTTTGAGAATGCAACATGGAATTTCAGCGAGAGCGGACATGGTAATAGTGCAGCAGACGGTGTAGGCGGGACAGTGAAACGCACTGCTGACAGGCTTGTCGCAAATGGAACAGACATCCAAGATGCAAAAGCTTTCTACAAACATGTTGGTGACAACTTGACAAACGTCCGCCTCTTCTTCGTAGAAAGTGCCGATATTGAAAGTTTCACGATGTTAGTACCTAGTAGTTTGCAAACTGTCAAGGGGACGATGAAGTTACACCAGGTGGTCATAGGCAGAAGTCACAGAGGTATTATGCGCTTGAAGGTGTTGAGCTGTTTTTGCAGATGGCCAGATCTATGTGACTGTTACATTGGCGAAGTCTCAGAGCATCACTTTGTCGAGTCTCGGACTACAGGTAAAACAATTCTACTAAAAGAGTCCAATTCATTCCAATAAATGTATATAAGTACCGATATAATTTCAATATTGATGAATCGCTTTTTATAAGTAAATAGCATATATGTGTGTGTGGATGAAAATATAATCTGCATTGTGAACAATGCAATCTTTTGGCCGAATGTCGTCAATTTTTTAATTTTTTTTGGCAACGAATAGCCTTTATAGTTAAATACCTTAGTCATTGTGATTTAAAACCTGATTATAAACTTTTACTGTAGTTCCGACCCCCGAAAACGTACATGATTCCAATACTACTGAGGTGCGTGAGAACGAAACTCTGGACAATCATGATTGCAGCCTACAACCGGGGTTACCCCATCCGGAATTGGTTGGTACAGAGAACGAAGCTCTGGACAATCATGATTTCAGCCTACGCCCCCATCCAGAATTGGTTGGTACATGGTGTGTTGTGTCTTACGAAGGCGATGCATATCCAGGTATAATTCAGGTTGGTATTTATAGTTACATATTTTTGAAACCCTTACACACCTTCTTGTGGAGGATGAACTACATGTTCGTATAACGAAGAATGACTTCTCAGGGCTCAATCTAGGCCAGGAATTTAGGGAGAAGTCAATTGATTTTAGGGAGAAGTGGAGAGAATTTAGGGAGACTTCACGCGACATGTATACGTAGACAACGGTTGAATAGTCATCACCATGTATATTGCAATGCAGTGAATAGTGTAATGCACACTAATTATTTTTACTCTATAATATGAGCTTGAAATATTGATGCAAATTTCTATGATAATGGACTTATTACAATACTGTAACATTTTAAACTTCCTTTTTTTTTCTTTTTTTTTTAAAATTTTTAAATTTCGGCGACTTGAACTTCGCTTTGATGTGCTGCCAAGGCGAAGTCAAGAGATCGCGGGCGCGTTCCTCGCCCGAATCGCCCTGTAGATTGAGCCCTGCTTCTGCCCGACCACATTTTTATAAACGTATGAATGTCTTCTCTCTTCTTCATAGCCCAGCACCCGTACTACTAAACTTGTCGATTAGCACGGATTCGTATTTTTGATCGGGAAGTCTGCGCCCTTCGCTTTGATATACGAATACGGTTCCACATAATCATGTAATTAAAATGAAACAGAGATTGACCTTTTTTAAATTTTCACTTTTTCATTTTAACTGTATATTTAAACAAGTACACTATTTATCAGTCGATCATATTTATCAATGATAATACATTGTTAATAATAATTTATTATCATTGATCTTTTTATACATGTGTGTAATTATGAAACAGTTTTAACTATCATTAAACAAGCAGTTACCTTTGCAATGCACATGTAAAACATACATTTAATTAATGTGTTTCAACCTGTTTTGACAGGAACTTGACGATGAATCAGCGGAAGTTAAATGTATGTGCCGGATAGGAGTAAACAGATTCATCTGGCCACTCGTAGACGACATCATTTGGTACCAGTTTAAAGACATTCTAATGGCAATACCAGAACCAAGGCCCGTTACAGCTAGACATGTACAGATTGATCCAGACAAGTGGACATTGATAAGACATATACTTCAAAAGTAATTCTGTCCATATAGATCTGAATACTGAAACAGTATAGTTTAAGCGGCTATTCGGATTATTTAAATATAGTAGTTTCCAGCTATGTCTAAGTATTTGAAAACACTGTCCAATGATTTTGTTATTTGTGTTACATTGTTCAAGTTATATCCCTGTTTACAAAAAGATTGCCAAAAATACTGTTAATTTTCCTGGGCTGAAATACATATGAAATAGTCATATGCGTGTACTAGTATGATTGAGTGATATTTCTTTAAGTTTCTTAAAATTTAGACAATTTTATAGTTATGTTAATGATTTAATGATCAAGTCCACAAGAAACGTATCTCAAGATCATTAATGTTTATATATTTTCTTTTCACAATGAAATGTTAATTATTTGTGGACAGGGTCTTTAAACTAGTTATGAAATGTTACCATGTTTTTAAAGTTAATAATGTTCATATTTACCTTGTTATGCAAACATGATTATTATTGTTCACATCTTGATAACAGTTGGACTATGTTTGTGTGATTAATCTATGTTTTGTTACATGTCACAGTGTGTGAACGAAATGCACTATTGTATTTTTAAAGGTAGTCATCCCATGGAAGTATATCTGCAGTAGATGATATTGCTTCAAGAAATACAGATTTTTTAATTAAATTTCGACAGTTTGATTTGAACTTGGTAAAATGGTGAATAATTTTCTGTCGTTGTTCATTCTGTTTAATTGTTTGTACTTCGATATATTCAAAATAGAAATAAAGATGCTCTGCAGCTTACATTTTGATTATTTCCTTCCTAAAAAGTTCATATCTACAATATATATAACACATTTTGTCTTTACCGTCACATGAAGGTCTTTACCGCTACGAATTGTCTCTTCCGCAACAATGCACTGATTTGGTATTTTTTCACAAAATGAATAAAAATGTCTGTGAAATAGTTTATCCACACAAAAGGAGCACAAATATCTTTATTCGAATGTAAACATACCATTCATAGATGAAAAAAATAATATAAGCTAGGACAAACAATATAACAAAAAAGCGCCAATAAAATATAGCTACACATTTTGTAAAAGTAAAAATTAAACATTCATTAAAATTAGGGAAATAAAACGTGATATGTAATAAGAATGGTATCCTTTTTACCATGCGATCAACGTTTTCATATTTAAAACAAGAAAACTTCAGTTTTTGATGCAGAAAAATACTGTGACGGTACAGACAAAAGCTAATGGTCATGAAAGGTCAAGGTCATTTTTGCAAAGGTCAAGCACATTCAGGGCTGTACAAATCCTATAGCCCGACGCCCGGGACTAGTCCAAAACCAAAGTCGGGCGTGTCACTTTTTCAAAGATTTCAGTCCCGGACTAGTCCAATTTAAAAAAAAAAAAAAAAAAAAAAATTTTTTTTTAAAAATTTCGGGCATGTCACTGTTTGAAAGATTTCAGTCCCAGATTTGTCCACATGTCATAAAAATACTCCAGCACACTTCTCAACGTAATCCTTTAATTGCACTCGCTTATGTAATGCAATAAGCATCCACAGCGGCGATCAGCGATTACCCCGGGCAATTTTAGCAACAATCAACCATGCCGGAAGTCCTGCCTCCAAATTACTTTAATTGACAGTCGGCATTGTCGCATAATCCAATCAATTGACCTGATCTATTTTAATCCAGACCCGCTAGCCAATGAAACAAATACTACAGGTAAATCACATGTTCGTCACGTGATTACCTGTTCAACCAAGGTGAGCTGAAAATGGCGATACATTGAAACAATAACACTTAACACGTTGAAGAGTAAATAAGGATTGTTTCCTTTACTGTGTATAATGAATTATAATGAGTATGCAAGACGCAGTTTTAACATATTGAGAAATCGAAAGTATTCAGGACTTGTGTGCATTTTTTGGGACTAGTCACAATTTCTTTGGGACTAGTCACTTTTGACAGGGTGACTAGTCCCGGACTAGTGGCTAAAAAATTTATTTGTACAGCCCTGCACATTACTGTGTGCAAATAGTGAAATATCATGAAATCAAATATTCATAAACTAATGAAATGTCAAAACATTGAATTAGTACAATAAAGTTAATTAAAGTTAAATAATGCATCTTTCAAATTTGGTTGTCAGAGAATGGCCCATATACAGTGCGGTCGACGTGTCTGTTTTTATTACACAGCAAAATTTGAGACGAAAACAAAGGCTATACATAAATCCAAGGCCGTCATTCAAATCTATACAATAATGGCAATACAAAGGAATAATTATTTTGAATATCGAACCATAAATAAAACAGGAGTTTCACATAGAACGTTTATACATTTAAGGAAAAATGAAGGCGATTTCATTGATGAATTTTCAACCAATTTCAACTGCGTAATTTACGAACAAAACAAAGGCTATACAGAAATCCAAGACAGGCAAGCAGCTCTACACAATAATGGCATTACGAAGGAATAATTACTTTGAATATCGTAACGTAAATGAAAGAGAAGTTGAATTTTCAAAAAATGTACTCTCTCGATTTCAAGCCGCAAATGGCGAAAACTAGAAAAAGAATTGATGAATTTTCAACCAAATTCAACTGCGTAATTTGCGAACAAAACAAAGGCTATACAGAAATCCAAGAGCGGCAAGCAGCTCTACACAATAATGGCATTACGAAGGAATAATTACTTAGAATGTCGTAACGTAAATGAAAGAGAAGTTAAATTTTCAAAAAATGTACACTCTTGATTTCAAGCCGCAAATGGCGAAAACTGTAGAAAAAAGAAAATCAACATGGCTATCGAGCATATTTTCGCCACTAAAACCCAAGTTATAGTACGAATTCCATAATTACTTTCAATAAATTCATAACTTTCACATGACATCATCAAAATAATTTGACCAATCAGTGATCAATAAAATGAAATACCGCCAAATTCTGGTAGGGGGTAAACTCGGTGTTTATCGTTGGTGCTCAACTGACTTTAGCCCTTTATAAAACTAGTTTGTATTGATAATTATATTAAAAGCTTTGTTTTTTATGTACATCTTTGTATCTTCTTTTTGTGTTGTCTGATTTTAAAACACCAATATGGATACATCTAATTTAAATCATGGTCTAATATTTTCGTTTTTCATATAGAGATTGAGGATAAAGTCCGAGTAAACCCTTTATTTTCACCTACTGAATATCTCGACCTACCGGAAGTTGAACGGATGTGGAAGTTATGAATTAAAAGCAATACATCAGATTTAAATATTTGAAATAGATCGTGAAGTAGTATGTTAATATTTCAGGTTTATGTCAACATCAACTCATTTCAGGATAATCGATCGCGTCAAAAATGGCCACCGCACACCTGTTACCCTGGCAGGTACCCTGTTGTTTAACGCAGAATAATCAGGGAACCAGCTTATTGACCATTCGCCGGATAAATCGGGAATTAACAAGGGGCGTATAGGGTGTTTCAAATCAAGTGTAATGGATTAAATCATCATTGCGTCATAAAATACTTTATTTTGTGTAAGTCTGATTTAAAATAGGATACATTTAATGATGAGAACACGGTAAAGTGATAAAAAAATGATAAAATATCAACAAGAAAATGATCTATAGCCTTAAAAACTCAGTCTTATTTGTAAGTGTTTTCTGTTGTTGTTTAGAAGTATTCATTAAGCAGACAGTCATAATGCACAATAAACATGCGCAGACGTAATTTCCGCTACGATCGAAATATTGGACAACACTACCCCATCCACCTTTTATAAAATGGGTTACACAGTGAGAATAATTTCTGAAAATTAAAACCCAAAGGTGAACAATTGAATTGGCTTAAACTTGTCAAACAAGATACAAATAAAATATGTAAATCCAGTGGAAGTTGTACCTTGCTGGTAGTCTTGGCATTTTGAAGATATATTTATGAAGACTTTATAAAAACGCAGATCAGAAGAAAATTCCGACTTTCACTTTCACAATTGTTTCAATTTCGAGTCAGCACAGCGGAAGCGGAAATTGACAAAATCGGTTGGGGTTAAAACCGGGTAGGCCTAGTCTCGATCATCCAGACCTCTCGCGAGACTTCTCTCAAAGAAGTCCAAACGATGGTCTGGAGTAAAGCTTCTTTAAAAAATTTGACATCAAAACGAGGTGTGTACAAAAAAAATCACCGGCCTCTGATTGGTCAACTTCAGTTTGTTATGGAAAACCGTGGGAATCACCCTCTACGTCACGTCGTCGTCAAAAAATACGTGACGTTACGCGCAATGTTGTGCAATAAAATTACTCTAAACATAGTCAGCGGATCACGATTAGTGCTAAAAATTAAATTTTAAACATCATTTGGTAAGATTATATTATGTTTTTAGAGAAACTACAATAAAACGAAGTTTATTTTTGTATTTAATACGGACGTACACACATCCCATTGGAACTAATTTTGCGCGTAATTCAACGTGCACTTTGATGTTGCAATCAAAATGACGTCACGTCGCAGTCAGTTTTGACGGTTGGCGCCGTCTATCGGTCAACAATTTTAAAGAACAGTGAGTCCAGACGCTCGCTAGCGCTCGCAGTCAGCTTGAGTGTATCTGGATGATAGAGACTAGGTAGGCCTAAAGTGCGAAAAGGAGTCCTTTTCGCGAAAAGGCCTTTCTGCTACGAAAAGGAGCCATAATATATTTGAAGCATTAAGAAAATTATTTTTATATATTTAGAAACATAATGAAATATGTTTGCAGTAAAAAAATTAGCTAAATCAAACTTCAAATTATTTTTTTGTCAATACTTTTGTGTTTTGACTCCATTTTGACCATACGCAAAGGACTTTCCGTCTACGAAAAGGAGTCATAAAATCAATATCTAAAGCTGTATACACATTAATTTTATATATTTAGAAATATATTATTAGAATATGTTTGCTTTGAAGAAATTAGTTAAATCAAACTTTAAATGAATTTGTTGTCAATACTTTTGTGTTTTGACTTCATTTTGGCCATACAAAAAGGACTTTCCGTCTACGAAAAGGAGTCATAAAATCAATATCTAAAACTAAATGCGTGTTGTTTTTATATATTATCAAATGGATTAATAGAATATGTTTGCATTGAAAAAATTAGTTAAATCAAACTTTAAATGAATTTGTTGTCAATATTTTAGTATATTATGACTCTCTTTTTACCGTACGAAAAGGGCTTTCTTTCTGCGACTATGTCTTCATGTTAAATATGTTCGACTTTTATACCTACTTATTATGTAAATTACCTAAGTTCGAAACGCAGTTAAATGTCCTTCATAAAATCATTAATGTGTATAGAAACATATACCAGGGAGTACGTTATAGGGAGGAGAAACGGGTTCATAAACGCTCTAGTTTATCGATTTATGTTGTCGCGCTAGAACGCCGCCATTTACTATTTTATCGATACAGGTACATCGATCGTAAGCGCGTTACATTTGAAAAGTTAAAATTTCAGCCAACATCTCAAATTAGGCAGTTTTTACAGCCCCTTTTTACGGCTTGCTGTTATAATCAACATCACGAAATTACATTATTGACAAAGATAAATATGTCTACTATTCACTTTTTGTTATTATTAATGCCTAATATAACCCATACTTCGTATCTCGTTTGCAATAGCTTCACACCATTTTTAATTCTATAAAATTAAAAATTTAGCTGATATCTCAAAAGGCACATTTTCATCACCTCTTTTTAGGCTTTGTCTTATAATCACCACCATGAAATTACCTTCTTTACAAAGATAAATATGTTAACTATTCACTTTTTGTTATTATTAATGCCTAAATAACCCGTAGTCTCGTATCTCGTTTGCAATAGCTATACACGTCACCATTTTTTATTTGGCGCAGAGTGGCGCCATCTTTGTTACACGGAACCGTCTGGTAAAATGTGCTTTTAAACATGCAAACAAATACACGCTCTGTATCAGAGGACACAATGTAAATAAATAATACTTATGTTTACATTTAGCACCTTTATTGAGTTTGTAAGTGTAATAATTTATAAGAATTTGCTGTTTTTCACACACTCGCGAAACAACCGGAAATTGTCATTTTCACGGAGTAGTGAAACACATGCGCGACAACATAAATCGGCAAAACGAGCCCGTTTCTCCTCCCTATAACGTACTCCCTGCATATACACACAAACACAAAATAAACATGAAATAAAACTTATAATATTTAATTCCGTGAAGAATACGTCTGTGTTTTTATTCTGTCGTATTGCCTCACTAAAAGGAGTTTCCGCAACTGGGCTGTGCACACTTTCTTTTTCAACTGAGTATAGATACCTTTACTGTATTGGTATATAGTCATCAAACTCTTAAGAACTCAGTAAATATATGTATTAGTAATGAATGACATAAAAGGGGAAATGTATATACAAACAAATGTGTGTACTATCATTTCAAGGAACAAGTCTCTATTATACGAAACTTTCATATGTACTTATATATCTACTTATTCAGCCGTGGGTCAGAGTTTGTAGTCAAGAGATTGATGCTACATCTATTGTCGTATATTTTATATATGACTTTATATTTACTTTATACGTACTTGTTCAGTCTGTCTATATTATTTTTAGTATTCACTCTGTTCATTTCAGGAGATGAAAAGAAAACGACAACAACACTGACTCATTATAGTTGTAATATTTCCAAATGTAAATTTATCTATTACATAGCATTAACATATCAATTATTTTAAACAAACATAATACAAGACACAATTAAAAACTTATCATAACAATGTATGTATTACTTGAGTGAGAGTAGCATATACAGTATTTTTCTAACAAATTCAATGAAAGAAAAAGAAAGAACTGGAATGGAGATTATTTGAAACAAAAGTTCATCCGGGATATAAAGAAGGTGGTTTAAGAAGCTTCAAGTATAACATTCAACGATGTTTTGGGCGAACATTAAAACAATACCGTTAAAGTTTGCTCTTTATATGTATAACATATGTTGTTATAAACTATGAATAAAGAAACTATTTTGACATACACTGTTTCTGTTACCGGATTAATGTATTATTAACTCAATACAGATTACATACACGACGAAGCAAGTATTAAAATCATAAAACACATTCACGTATTGACGTTGTATTATACCTAATATTCTACTAAATTATTATTAACATTTGTCATCTGACATTAAATCTCTAGCTCCTCCCTCTTTTAATCGAAACAACCGATACCATGTGGCATTCAGTAAATAACAACCAACGCGTGTTATTAATCCTATTACCACTCCGCATCCCAATAAACAATTAACACGTGCCATTATGAAAACCATTCAACGCGTGCCTTTTATAATTGAATCAGCATATGAGAAGTTTCAGTAATACTACATTTTTCATGTATTGATGTTTTTTATAATGGAATAATTGAGAATATTTAATACAGTTTATAGGCATTCAGATATGGCGGAGATGAACGTAGAGCCAAGTACGGGACACATGCATGGCGGAATGCTTGAAATGATGAAACAAATACAACAAACAAACATGACGGTGTTATCTCGTCTCGCATCAATTGAAACAAACGTATCAAAACTATCCTCTATCGAGCAGGACATTTCTATGTTGCGAGTTGACGTATCGAAATTAAAATCAGAAAACAACTCAATGTCGCAAAAAATATCAGAAGTAGAGAGTTCGTGTCAAGTCATAAGCGGTATTTTTGACCAGCACCTAGAATCAAAAGCAAAAAATGAAAATGACATACACACTTTAAAAAAAGAAAACGATTTATTAAAACACGAAATTAAAAAATCAAATGAAAGTTGTGAAAAGATGTATGACGACATGCAAGAATTAAAGGCACGCTCGATGCAAGAAAATTTACTGTTTTTTGGCATTTATGAATCAGACAGCAGTGAACGTGAAAATACCGAATCCGTACTGAGGGAATTTCTAAAGGCGGAAGTCTACTCAGATTCACCTGATTACGTCGACAGAATTGTGTTCGATCGGGTTCATAGGCTTGGGCGTTGGCGTAGTGGCGGTGACAGAGGCCCAAGGCCTATTGTGGCAAAATTTGAACGGTATAACGATCGAGAAAGTGTCCGAAAAGGTGGCATCGAATTAAATAAAAGAAGACGTGGATTTAGTATTCGCGAGCAATTCCCTATTGAAATGGAACTAAAAAGAAAAGAGTTATATCCAATTATGAGACAATTCAAGCAAAACCCAAATAACAAAGTTTTTCTTGTGCGAGACAAATTATACATCAATGGCAAACTATTCGAGCCAGACACCCATGCCGGTCAAAGCTCGAGCTACGAAAGAAACCCGCGAGAGCATGACCACCAGCAAAGTACACAACCATTTCCTCGTGCTCAATATAGCAATACACCTTCTGCCCAAACAAACCGAGAGCCGAGACGTTTTGCAGTCGGAACTAGACAATGGCTACCCGTAAATCAGGTAAATCAGAACCGATTCCAAACCCTAGCGGGCAGTGACAGTGAGTCCGAAAGCACGCGCTGGCCGAACGGCACCAGACCTAAACAAAAAGCAAGCTCTCCAATCGACGACACGCATTTAAAGAAAACTCGTAATGCTAGTGGAAACGCGAGTGATAGTGACTCAGACATGGAATTAAATATGCACCAAACAGATAACATCACCCATGGCAACCAATCGCGCTCCCGTGAAGTATCTACAACAAACGTACGTGACACCCAGGTAAACAACCAACCGCTAACCACAACCGCCTCTACTGACGAAACCACAACAGGTGTGCCATAGGAGCACGTGGGGGAGTTACCGATCGATCAAAGGATCAATTATGTGACTGAGCGCAATTGTGTCAACCAACTGCCAAGTAACAATGAAAACCATAGTTTTCACGAGCTCAACAATGTAAATGTGATTATCCCAAAAAGAAACGCAAATGGAACTAAAAAACTTAGTGAATTGAAAATGCTTTCATTAAATGTATGTGGTCTAACCAGTAAACAAGACTACCCCGAATTCAAAAAAATGCTAAACGAATATGACATTATTGGGTTGCAAGAAACAAAAATGAACGATCTCGATACATTTGCTCATAAAGATTTTAAATTGTATTTTAAAAACAGAAATTCAAAAGTGAGAAATAAATCAGGCGGCCTTGCGATTGCTGTTAAGAACAATTTTAATCAATACATTTCAATAATAGAAACTGACAGTAAACTTGTTTACTGGTTCGTCATCTCTAAACGATTAACAAAAAATGAAGACATTCTCTGTGGTGTTATATACATTCCACCTGAAAATTCGATATATGCTGTAGATGACCCATTTCTTGAAATACAAAGGGAAATTGACGCATTCTCTAATAAATATAATACACTATGTATTTTTGGAGATAGTAATTCTAGATGCAAGGTTATGAAAGATTATATTTCTGTTGATAGAGATATATTTGAATCTCAAAATCTCAACGAAATGTATGATGAATATTTAAGTGAAATGCACTATTTCCAAAACAGTAATGTATGTGTAGAAAGAAATAACTGTGATAAGTCAATGAATAATTACGGTTATAGGTTAATTGATTTTTTACAAGCCAATAATCTATTCATTTTAAACGGTAGAACGAACGGTGATTTAAACGGGTGTACGACATCAAATGGTGTAAGCACTATTGATTATTTTGTGTGCAGTGCTAGCCTCTTTCGCTCAATCGATGTTTTGAATGTTATTGATTACTGCCCAATGCTCTCGGATGTACATTGTCCAGTCAACCTAAATTTTAAATTTAATTTTGAAATACAAAATGTAACAGAGTATAAAAATGAAGATATCATTAAAATGTGGGATGAAACGAAGTCAAACAATTTTATAACAAATATTGATCACGATAAAATAGACGATTTATTTAACACGCTATGTGATCTCGAAATTAAAGGGGAAGTAACTCAGTCAGAAATGAATCACTATGTTGATGAAATCTCAGATATGTTTAAAAGCTGTGCATTCCGCACATTTGGTAATCGCAATGATAAAAAAAATTCACCGTATGAAGAAGAAAAGTTACCGTCTTGGTTCGGAAATAAATGCACTAAAGCGCGAAAGCAGTTCCACCGTGCAAAATTTCAGTATAAATTACGTAGATCAGAAATTAATAAAACAGATATGAAAAAAGCCGGTAAAAATTATAAAGCGACACTTCACAAATACAATTTCGAATTCAAAAACAAAAATATCATAAAATTAAAAAAGCTGGGGAAAACAAACCCACGAAAATATTGGAAAGTTCTAAACGGTAAACAAACAAATAGTGTTAATGCGACATTAAACGAATTATATCAGCATTTCAAAGAAGCGAATGTTGATGCTTCAGTAAACGATAATGATGATGATGTTGATGATAATAATAATAATAATAATGATAATGATAATGATAATGATAATAATAATAATGATAATAATAATGATGATGATAATAATACTGACATGTTGAATAACGAATTCGATTTTTTGAATAGAGACATAACTGCAGAGGAGATCGAAAAAGTTTCAAAAAGCCTGAATAATAATAAAGCTTCAGGATTTGACAAAATTTTAAATGAACATATAAAAGCAACACTACCTGTGATGAGTCAAGTCTATTTGAAACTCTTTAATCTAGTTTTGAACTCAGGAGTTGTTCCTGAATCCTGGACTATTGGTATTATCAACCCCATTTTTAAAAACAAGGGTAATAGAAGTAAGGCGGAAAATTATCGACCGATTACACTATTAAGCTGCCTAGGTAAACCTTTTACAGCCATAATTAACTCAAGGCTACAACATTTTGCAGATGCCAACAATATAATAAACGAGTTCCAAGCAGGCTTTAGACGAGGGTTTTCTACAATAGACAATATGTTTGTACTACATTCCCTGATTCAAATATTACAAAATAGTAAGAAAAAACTGTTTTGTGCATTTATTGACCTAAAGCGAGCATTTGATACAGTTTGGAGAGCAGGGCTCTGGTCGAAACTCATAAAATATGATATTAATGGCAAATGCCTGACTTTAATTAAAAATATGTATAATAATATTAAATCATGTGTAACAGTAAACGGTGAACAGTCTGACTTTTTCCCATGTAACATAGGCGTTAGACAAGGTAAAAATCTTTCACCAATCTTATTTTCATTATATCTTAACGATTTAAATGACTTTTTTGCAAGAAATGATACTGTAAACGGTATTAATCTTGAGGAAACTGAAGATACTATGTATACCTACTTGAAACTGTTTGTTCTTTTATATGCCGATGACACAGTTATAGTATGCGAAAGTGCTGAGGATTTACAAAACGCTCTTAATACATATCAGTTATATTGTGAAACCTGGAAATTAACTGTTAACAAAAGCAAAACCAAAGTGTTAATTTTTTCAAAAGGTCGACAAAGACAATTTCGTTTTATATATCAAGAAGAAGAATTAGAAATAGTTACAGAATATAAATATTTAGGAATTCTTTTTAGTAGAAGTGGCTCATTTTTTAATGCCAAAAAACATATTGCAAACCAGGGTCTCAGAGCATTTTATAGCTTAATGAAAAAAGCTAAACGTCTATTATTACCTATTGACATGCAAATTGATATTTTTAACAAAACTGTTAAACCTGTACTTCTTTACGGATGTGAAATATGGGGATTTGGAAATTTAGATGTCATAGAGCGGGTGCAACTTAAGTTTTTAAAATATATACTAAATGTTAAAAAAAGTACACCTAACTGCATTGTATACGGAGAAACTGGCGTTATGCCAATTTCAATTGATATTTTATCACGTGTTACCTCATTCTGGGCAAAGTTAGTTGTCAAAAATGAGAAAAAATTGTCTTTTAGTATATATTCTATCATGCACAAACAATTCAATGAAATACGTATTGATATTGCTAAAAAGCGTTTTTGTTGGCTTAATGGTATCAGAACTATTCTTATTAAATGTGGCTTTAATGGTATTTGGACAAGTCACGTTTTCCCAAATCAAAAATGGCTATCTCTTGCTGTATGTCAAAAGCTGAAAGACTTGTTCCTTAATGAATGGTATAACACCATACAAACATCAAGCGGATGTACAACATATAGGCTTTTAAAAGATACATTTAACTTTGAAAATTATTTAATAAGTACTCCAAGTAGACTTCTAAAATTTATAATTAAATTTAGAACGAGAAGTCATAAATTGCCTATAGAAACAGGAAGATGGAACACTGTAGACAGAGAGAACAGAACATGTACACTCTGTAATCGTGATATAGGAGATGAATATCATTATCTTCTTGTTTGTAACGAATTTTCAGAATCGCGATCACTACTTTTAAAATCAAAGTATTATTCCCGACCAAACATCATTAAATTCAAAAATCTAATGAACACAACAAATAAAACAGAATTTAGGAAACTTTGTGAGTTCGTAAAAACGATTGTAATTTTTTTTCAATAATAACTTTGTATCATATAACAGTTTACCATAACCCTATGTATCATACGGGAGTGCAGAGGACCCTAGACAATACCTTTTCCCAGGTTTTCGTTTTCGTACTATATGTGTCAAGGTATTGACAAGCGGGTGTACCTCTAAATAAGATTCTTACAATTGTTGTATTTGTTATAAAATGTACTATAATATCGTGCATGTTAACATTTGTTTTTTATATAATTACCAAAACTATATACAAAACAATGACGATTAGCGAAGATGAAAAAATCTTACCTGTAAACAGTTATTCCAATACTACTTAATCCCTGGAAAACTAACACCTTATATACATAGATATAGACAGGCGCACGGAAGTCACGTGCAAGTAGTGATGTGCTGACTGCTCGCACAATGCAGATGAATATATCACGTGTTATTTAGTAGTATTTAAGTCGAACTTGTACAATGAAATAGTTAAAGGGATGTAAGCACATTCTAAAAATCTAAAATATATGTTGTATACATGCACGTTTAATTTTTTCCCTGAAAATAATTGTCTAAGCACAGAGTGTTTTGCTCTTCAATATTCTATTGTTTTTTTGTTTTTTATATTATACTTAACCAATATTTACAGATTGAAAATGTAGATTGTATCCGCTATTACAAATATGTTGAGGAATTAACGTTTAAAGTAACTCTCCCGACAATATACAATTAATATACGCTATTTAATAATACACATTGTACCATTTTTACATACATGCATGTTTGAGCCTTATGATATGTATACTATATTCATGACCTCATGATGTCATTACTGTAATGAACTGAGTGAATAAAAGATTTGATTTGATTTGATTTGATAAGACTGAACTTTTAGAAAAAATATATCATTGAGAGAATTTAAACAAACAAAAGAGACACACACAGCAATATGGATTTGTTTTGTGATAATTTGTACAATAATTAATCTGTTATTGATAAATATGGTTGTTTGTTATTTTAATCACTGTTGAGTTAAAAAAATCCGTTCATTATTGCTATGTGCATCTTTTAAGAAATGGAATACACAGATACATACCTCACACAATCCGTTTTACATTTTTCCGAACACCCAGAACACAAAACACTACGTTTCACCATTTTCAAAATGATAGAACAGAAGAATATTTGAAGCCATCCGTTATATATGAACTAAAACAAAATAATTACATAAGCTCAAAAATTAAAGAATTGTAATGCACATTTATAACAAGAATTATCAAATATTGAATTGAAAATCAAAAGATGTTTGTCGTAAATAACAACTTACCGATGATAATTATTTGTTTTTCCAACGACGTCTAATCCTATAATTAAATCAAGTAGCTGAAATACCGACGTGATCATAAAGATGTGATAATCCAATCAACGTCAATCAAAGGAAAAAGCGACAAAACTGTCACCTATTTGTACAAGACAAACAATTAATTTAACGTTTGATTTTTTTTTTTACCTCAATATTCTATTAATCTGTTTCTTAATATATAAACATCTCTATATATTTTCAATATTCTATTAATCTGTTTCTTATTATATAAACAGAATTTGTGTACTACAACACTTTAAGATATTGATTTTTTTTATTTCTTTTCGTATTTGAAAATCCTTTTCGTATGGTAAAAGGAATGTCAGTAGTATAGAAACTGAGAGTTTGAGCACAGTTTTTCCTCCCGAAAAGATTCACTCAAGAAACTAACAATAGCTCACCTGAGGCTAGAAGCCAGGCATGTCTTTATTTAAATAAAGTCACACCTGAGTCAGATGCCTCGGATGCATACTATTAGCTACTCGAGAGGTCCTTCCAAAAGAAACTCGCCCAAAACTCTCAGTCTCTTATCAATCCGGTTTGTCATTTTAATAACATAACATTTGCAACTCGTTAAGCAAAGTCAGACGGAACGGGGCAGTAGTCTTCATCATCGCTCTGCATATCATTTTACTTGTATGCTAACGTATCTTGTCCATTATCTAATATGTACCGTTTATCATCATAAGCTGATAAACTTTTTTATTTATTGCATACTAGTAGCTGCTTATGTTATGCTTTTGTGATCTAATAACTTTCATCTCATGATGAGCTTCTGTTGCTGTAAACAAAATCTTTTTGTAATCGTCATGTGCTATCTGTTTTTTAACAACACACTTTTTAACACCATTGCATTTCTTTGCGCTAACCTCATTATCTAGCACATACGAATATAGTTTACTTCGCAACCCAACAAATTCAACAATGGGTATTCCGCACGTTTCATCTTTCATCTTGCCAATAACTTTTTTATTATCATTAAAATGAAACCGACTTTTTGGATCATAATCACAATTATCAAAAAGTTCTTTATCCTTGTAAAAGTCCGCATACACATCTTTTGTGTTTATTTCATAACACAAGGAATCGGTATCAGTAAATAATAACTTAGCTTTTTTATCAAAATTGTTTTTGATAATAGTTGTAATGGAAATCATACATCAAATATTTTGACAAGTCTAAAATACACATGCCAACATAAATAGGACGATTTAAAACTAAGCGTTCTTTTATCCTGTTTACAGCAAATAAATTTTCATTAAACATTTTACAAGAAATAAATGAAGGTCTTGCCGCATATTTTAAAAGAACCTCCTCGTCGTGAGTCAATTTAACATTAATTCTTTTTCTCAAGTTTTCCATAGTTTTACCAAAAACTTTAACCACTCTGATTCATCGAACTGTAGTATTCGATGTGTCTTTGTTACTTTCATCCCAAGTTTTTTGTATAATTCTAAGTTTCTAAAATGCACGACATACTTTTCTTTATTTTTCAACGTCGTAACAAGTTTATTAACACTACAATTTCCTAGATTAAACTTTTGTTTTAAATTTTTACAATAGTCTGACAACCACTCATCTTTTATATTTAAACTTTCTGGGGCGAGAGAATAATCATTATGCGAGTCATGTAGTTTTTCGGGATACTCAATATCACACTCAACAATGTAATTTGATTTTCCTTTTTCAAACTTATCAACCCACTTGAAGTTGCCAGTAGGTAATGGCTGACACATGGCCCACCCGTACAAGTTATTAGCATCGAGATATATTATGTACTTGCTTTCTTTTTTCTTGTCATAGTTTTTCATATATTTATTGTTAGCTTGTGAATATCTGTTTGCAATATAACTCGTACCGCCTCTTAATCCTTTTTCCACAAACAAATATTGATCAATATCAGTTATTAAATCAAGTTGGATACCAGTCATCTTGAGGCATGCATCCCAGGCTAACCCAGGACTACTGAAGTAATGGCAAGGATCTAATTTGTAATACTCAATGCACATTTTTCTAAAGTTTTCAAAAACATCTGCCAGCAGCAGCACATCAGTCTTAAGATACAGATCATGATATTCTCCCATATTTTTAATCTTAAATGTTTTCCATATTTTTTTAGCGTGTTCATAATCCGCATCTGAAATGTGCTCATCATTTAATTGAGAATAAAAGCTATCTCTAACTTAGACATAATAAAGTGGGTTAAGCAGTTAGGCATACACAAATTTAGTGGGGTGCACAGCAAAAACAAATTGCTGACAAAACTAAATAAACAAGAATGCGGTATTATTAATCTTGATGATCATATTGGACCTGGCACACACTGGACTTGTTACTATGATAATTATTACTTCGATCCGTTTGGCTTGAGCCCACCAAAAGAAGTTTTAGCGTACATACCTGATATAAAATACAACACCATTCAATACCAAGATAAAACAAGTGTTCTGTGTGGATATTTCTGTTTGTACTTTATCAAAAAGTTGCAAGAAGGAAATAGTGTGTACGATATTCTTTACAAATTATTAAAACCGTACAAACCAGTGAGAATGAAAACATCATAACATCATATTTTGTAAACGAAGTTTAATCTAATCATATTATATATGAGTTACTGTATAAAAGAAAAAAAGGTTACTGAAAATATTAATCCTAAGTATGTTTTAGCAAAAAATGGTAGCAAAATGTTAAGAGCATCTTGTGCATCTTGTGGTATTACTAAAACAAAGTTTGTTAAAAACACAGAAGGTGGTAATATTGATATTCATAAAGCTTTGCTTCCTCTATTACCTAAAAAAGGGTTAACACTTCCTGGTTATAAATATTGCGGTCCTGGTAATCCACTTGATAGCGGAGAACCGGTAAATGAATTGGATGCTGTTTGTAAAGATCATGATTATTGCTATGACGAAAATCCTAGTAATAAATCAACGTGCGATAAAAAAATGCTTGCTGGTTTAAAATCTAGTAAGTCTAAAACTATTGGAGAAAAGATTGCTAAAAATTTGATAGTAAAACCAGTTATTAGTACTAAATACAAACTTGGTCTTGGAAACTCAAAAAACTAAAAAAGGCGTTGAAATGGACTGACAAGTTAGCAGATGAACTTAACTTCATAAGCCTATACGAAGAAAGTTCGCTCAACGCCGTGTGATTGTTAATGAAATTGATAAAATATGGTCTGCTGATCTGGTTGATATGCAATCGTTTTCAAAGCATAATAAAGGTACTAAATACTTGCTTACTGTTATTGATTTATTTAGTAAATTTGCTTGGGTTATTCCAGTTCCAAATAAAACTGGTTTAGAAATTACCAAAGCATTCCAACAAATAATCAGTACAGGAAGACAATGTACATTGCTGTGGGTTGACCAGGGTGTGGAGTTTTATAACAAGACGTTTAAGCAATTCCTTGATGATAATAATATCAAAATGTATCACACTTTTAATTTCGGAAAAGCTGTAGTAATTGAACGATTTAACAGAACATTAAAAGAAAAGATGTGGAAATATTTCACAGCAAACAATAAAAATACATATTTAGACGTGCTTCAGGCGATGGTTGATAAGTATAATAATACAAAACATCGGAGTATTAAAATGACGCCGATTGAGGCTAGCGATGAGAAAAATAAAGGAACAGTGTATTTCAACTTGTATGGAAAAATGAGAAGTAATCAAATTAAGCCAAAGTTTAAAAAAGGGGATAATGTTAGAATCAGCAAATATAAAAGAACGTTTGAGAAAGGTTATACCCCAAATTGGACTGAAGAAATATTTATTGTTGATGAAATTCAAAACACAAATCCAGTGACATACAAAATAAAAGATTTAAACAACGAAAACATTGATGGAAGCTTCTATGAATTAGAAATGATAAAAGCAAAGCAAGAAATATTCAGGATTGAAAAAGTAATACGACGTGATTACAAAAAGAAACAAGCATTGATTAAATGGAAGGGCTACAATGAGGATTTCAACAGTTGGGTTCGATTCAAGGATATTAAAAATATTAAATAGCAAAGCATAGAAATATGATATGCAGAGCGATGATGAAGACTACTGCCCGGTTCCGTCTGACTTTGCTTAACGAGTTGCAAATGTTATGTTATTAAAATGACAAACCGGATTGATTAGAGACTGAGAGTTTTGGGCGAGTTTCTTTTGGAAGGACCTCTCGAGTAGCTAATAGTATGCATCCGAGGCATCTGACTCAGGTGTGGCTTTATTTAAATAAAGACATGCCTGGCTTCTAGCCTCAGGTGAGCTATTGTAAGTTTCTTGAGTGAATATTTTCGGGAGGAAAAACTGTGCTCAAACTCTCAGTTTCTATACTACTAATGTCAAAACATAAAAGTATTGACAACAAATTCATTTAAAGTTCGATTTAACAATTTTTTTCAATGCAAACTTATTCTATTAATTTATTTGTTGATATATAAGAACAATTTGTATTAAGTTTTAGATATTGATTTTATGACTCCTTTTCGTAGACGGAAAGTCCTTTTCGTAAGGCCAAAATGGAGTAAAAACACAAAAGTATTGACAACAAATTCATTTAAAGTTTGATTTAACTAATTTCTTCAAAGCAAGCATATTCTAATAATCTATTTCTAAATATATAAAATTAATGTGTATACAGCTTTAGATTTTATGACTCCTTTTCGTTGACGGAAAGTCCTTTTCGTATGGTCAAAATGGAGTCGAAACACAAAAGTATTGACAAAAAAATAATTTAAAGTTTGATTTAACTATTTTTTTTACTGCAAACATATTTCATTAGTATGTTTATAAATATATAAAAATAATTTTCTTAATGCTTCAAATACAGATTTTATGGCTCCTTTTCGTAGCGGAATCTCCTTTTTGCGAAAATGACTCCTTTTCTCACTTTAGGCTAGCCTCGGTCACCCGGCCCACTTCTGATTTCTTCGTTACGCTATGCTACACGGATCCAGAACCAGGGCCTGGGGAAAATAGGACGTTTAAAATCGCCCTCTCGTTTTGGGCGATTTTGGCGAGATTTTGAGAGATTCAACGAGACATTCAAAACACTTATTTCTAAATTAATTTCATAATAATTTCTTACTTTCAACTTTTGAGAAGCAGCATGTGACGTTAAAAATGGTAACAGGTGCATCAACACTTGACGTTGTACGTTTATTTACAACATGACGTCACGCAACCGTCAACGTTATGCACGCGAAAAAACGCGCGAATAAATTGGACTAATCGCTAGTGGGCGCTTTAATTGGCCTAATCTGCCCAGACCGATATCTGCAAGTAAGACATATGCATGATACGGTCTAGCTGGCCGAGACTAACTTTAGGCCTACCGGTCCAAACCCGGTCCATCGAATGAAATGGACCGTAATGAAGTGGATTTACCAAAATGGACGAAATGGAGATACAACTGACCAAAATGGCGTTTATAGCGTATCAGGTGGTATATGGTAGCCTGTGCGATTGAAATCGATAATTTGAGGCTCTTTAACAAATAACAGAAAAAGAGTGTATTGTCACTGTGGAAAACGTAGATGTCAAAAACAAAACTATTCTGGAAGACTTGCGAGTACAAAACCGATCCATTTGTTATGATTTTTTCCACATCCGTGACTGATATGGTAAAAATCATAATAGATGTGACGATTAAGGATGCCCCATTTGAGATGCCAGACAATGTTATTACAGGACAGCTCTCAAAATTTGGCGAAATTATCACGGGCACCTGTACCCATGGGAAAATCAAGGGGACGCAGATTGAAAATTGGACGCGTTACATAAAGGTTCTTAATTGTGTGCCCATATTACCCACTGAGATCGACATCGGACGCTTCAAAATACGACTTTTTGCTGATAACAACAGAACGCCGTGTAAGCATTGTCATGAGACTACGCATCCCTATTTTCGATGTCCAGGGAAAGATCGTGCTGGTGATGACATGTATTCAAGCAAAAGTAAATCATGCTGGAACTGTAAGAGCACTGAGCACGTGAAAAAATACATCGTCTGTCATTACTGTAACTCGGAGGGTCACACGAGAAATGACTGCCCAGTTATACGTTACGGTCCAATATATGGGGAATATGCAGTCGAGATCTTGGAAGGCCAAGCAGACGATCGATCACTGGAGCAGCCGCCTATCCAATTTGAGCATGAAAACTAAAATAATTACGAGAATGTGGACGAGAACGGAATCGAGGATAAAGCCGATGATAACAATCAAAACATCAGGGTCAAAGGAAATATTAAAGTGCTAACCATCATTGCCGACGAGACTCCAATTGAACTTTACTCGAAGGTACTGCAAAATACCCCGCAGGAAGTTAGTAGAACCGAAATACAGGTGTTATACGGAGACTCTAACGATCGCAGGCTACACATCAAGGACCACTATGTGAAAAACATTTCAGTATCCGGTCAAACTGTAGACAATATTGACCTGTTACTCCAACATACGAACATTAAGGAGAGTGAAACGGTGACAGCCGCAGGCATGCATCTAGGGACAAATGACATTGCAACAACGGAAAAAATATGGAATTAAAAAATACAGTAACGGCACTAAACAAAATTGAGGCAAAATGGCCACCATCACCCACTGCTTTTTCAAGCATATTACCTTGACGTGGAAAAAAACAACTCTGTCGCAAAACGATTTAACGAGGATGCAAAATACATCAACAGCAAAGTGTTGGATCACTGCAAAATGAAAACGCATCTTCATTACATCGATAACGATGAAGTTTTTCTGAAAAAGGGAAACATTGTGAAATCTATGTATGACGCACATGCTCCTATGGGTTGATGACGTTCATGCATAACGTTTGTTGGGCAAGAAACTTTGAACATGTTGGTCACGAGATTGTTGTACTAACAATGATTCTGACAGTGCAGACGAAAATTGCATTTTTAAATCCATGATTTGTTAATCTAGTTTGTAATAGTAAGGTATTTGAATGATAGTTTTGGGATTAGTGTGCACATGGCAACTGGCAAAGTTAGAAAATAACAAGACGACTTACAAATCGTACTGCACAAAATGCAAAAGGCCAACAAAAGGCAGCCGAGGCTTTCAATATTCAATAGGCTTTTCGGTCTCCGTTTATCTCGTATTTTTTCGGATTGCGCATGATTTCAGAGTTGCCATTTGAAAAAAGTATGATAATGGACCTTTGGAAACGGCCGAAAACGACACATACGAAATATTGCAGTCTCGGTTTGATTGAGACTGTTCATGAGCGGTAGTGAAATATACTAGCTACCGCTCACGCCCTCTAGTCCCGGGTTGAGCAGAACTCAATATTAATAAAATCAATAGTACACAATTTTAACTATCCCGAAGATGGCATGCATATGACGGTGGTCATGGAGTATCTTTCTTCCCCATGTCGTACGGCGTATGGTCCCAGTATCTAATAAAATTAAATGCCTCGAAGAGCGAAATAAACATAATGGAATTTAGTTGGGAGCAGCGGTTATGAAGCCTGCATATCACAAGTAACAGTCAAAACACTAAATTAAAAAGCAGACAACATATCCTATAAGTGGTTAAACAATACCCAGAGCCTTTAATCGGCCGGAGTAGTGGAACCACTGAATCGAAAATTAAGTAAGAAAACAAAAAGAAATGAAAAAGTACCACCGATAATTAAATATAAGTATCGGGCTCAGCGATCTCCAAATATCGAATGAATAACAGTACTGATTGAAAGCGCGGGGAGACGTTTTACTGCCGCCACACTGCACAAGCAACGCCATTGTGCTATAAAGAAGAGTATGATAATGGACCTTTGGAAACGGCCGAAAACGACACATACGAAATATTGCAGTCTCGGTTTGATTGAGACTGTTCATGAGCGGTAGTGAAATATGCTAGCTACCGCTCACGCCCTCTAGCCCCGGGTTGAGAAGAACTCAATATTAATAAAATCAATAGTACACAATTTTAACCATCACGAAGATGGCATGCATATGGCGGTGGACGGGACTTGTTGACAAACACAATTAACTGACCTTGCTAATAATTTTGAGAAGAAAACACATCTAAAAAATAAAGAAATTTCATTAAATTGTTACCAAACACCGGTTAACACATGCAGGCCAGGTAAGGAAAAGGGTGGAGGGGTGGCTATCTATGTTAGAAATGGGGTTAAATTCATAGAATATAAAATACAAAACATAGGCAAAATGGAAGTCAATGGGATAACTGTTTTTGGGTCCAAACGTAATATAAGAATCAGTAACTGCTATGTACCAGCAACGGAACACAATAATGAGGAAAACCTGCAAAACCTATTTAAAAATGCAAATAAAAACACAATAATGATAGGTGATTTCAATCTCAAGCATCCAACCTGGAATCCACAGGGTGATCTAAGATGTGATAACGAGGCTGAATTACTATATGATGAACTAGAAGAACATCACATGGTATTAATGAATAATGATCAGGTTACAAGAATAGGGGATGGGGGCCATAAAGATTCGGCAATAGATTTGTGTCTTTAATCGGCAGATCTAGCCCATAAGGCAACTTTTGATACAGTAGATAACACAATAGGTAGTGACCACTTCCCAATAGAAATAAAATTAAATTTTAAAGCGGAATATGAACCCATTAAAACGCAAGCAAAATGGAGAATAAACAAAGCTGATTGAACCCAGTTTAGGCAGATCTGCAACGATAAATTTCAGTTTAATCTTGACAATTTAGACCTAGAGGGAAACCATGAAAAATTTATTACAGAACTCTCAGAAGTATACTCTAAAACTATACCAAAGCAAGAAACTAAGAACAAAATTACTAAGAAAATATGTCCATGGTGGACAGAACAATGCAAAATAAGCATAAAGAAAAGAGAGAACGCTAGGAAAAATTATGCCAAATACAAGGGCCCGGAAGCATATGAAATTTATAAACTAATACGAAATGAAACAAAAGATATAATTAAAAAGGCAAAAATTAATTGCTGGCAAAAATTCATCTCTAAAATCAACCATAGAACTAACTCTAAAGATATCTGGGATATAGTTAACCGATTTAGGAGGGAACCAGCCAAAACAATGCCAACACTAATACAAGGAATTAAATATATATATAACGATAAGGAAAAAGCTAATACGCTAGCAAAACATTATCAAAAAGTTAGTAGCAATGAGGAACACAAACAAGAATTCCTGCTAATAAAAGAATCTATGGAAAACATTCTTGACAAAAAAATGAAAACACAAGACAGTCATATAGAAATTGAATACAATAAAGATTTTACTCTATTTGAATTAGAACAAGCTTTACAAAATTGCAAAAATACGGCCTCTGGTGAAGATCTTGTACATTATGAAATGATTAAACAATTACCGGAAAAAGCAAAATTAAAACTAATAGAAATATATAACCATTCCTGGGCAAATGCAATATCCCCAGAAAGCTGGAGTGAATCTGTTATAATACCGATACTGAAAATAGGCAAAGATAAACACCTCCCGGTTTCTTATAGACCGATATCGCTAACTCCAGTACTATCAAAGGTCATGCAAAAAGTGGTTAAACCAAGATTAGTCAATTATGCGGAAAAAAACAATCTAATATCTGAATATCAATCCGGATGTAGACCTAACAGATCATGTGAGGACCACCTTATAAGACTCGAATCAGATTGTAGGAAAGCGCAAATGAACAAAGACTATTTACTAGCTATATTTTTAGATCTAAGCAATGCTTTTGACAAACATTGGAACAAAGGGGCCCTGGTACAACTATATAACATAGGTATAAAAGGTAGAATGCTCAAATGGTTGGCAAATTTCCTAGACGGTAGAAAAATTAAAGTAAATATAAATGGCAATATATCAGAAACATTTGCGACCGAAAATGGCTGTCCACAGGGTAGCGTCTTATCCCCAATAATATTCTGTATATTTATGAATACGTTAGAGAAAGCTATCCAATCATTCAATATAACGAAAACAAATATTAAGGACCATGCACAACTGTCGCAATTTGTAGATGATGGGGGAATGTGGTTGACGTCAAGAAGTCCAATTAAACTTATTAAAATGGGCCAAGAAATGCTAAGAGTAATAGAGGATTGGTCATTAAAATGGGGACTCACAATAAACCCACACAAAACACAAGTATTACTAGTATCAAAAGAAGGATACCCAGAGCGACAGCCACTTTTCCCCACACTAACGCTATGTAATAAACAATTAGAATACGCGCCACATGCAACATTTCTCGGTATGTACTTTGATAGGCACCTAACATGGGGCAAACATATAGAATACGTAGTTAATAGATGCAACAAGGATATAAACCTAATGAGAATGTTAACAGGTACAGACTATGGTGCAGACAAAAAGTCTCTACTCTTACTATATAAAGCACTAATACTTAGCAAAATTAACTACGGCAGTATTGCATACGCGTCGGCATCAGAATTTAAACTCAAAAAACTTCAAGTTGTTCAAAACAAAGCGCTGCGAATAGTTACAGGGGCGTATAATGGATCAAACCAAATTGCAGTTCTAGTAGAATGCGGGGAACTACCCTTGAATCTCATACGCGAAGAAAACATGCTTAAATACTGGGCGCGAACAAATAGGTTAGGAGATAAATTACCGGTAAATGACCTAATTACTGAGATAGGGATATTTGAGCATAAGAAAGGTAAAACGCGAGTAAACGCGCCATATACGCAAACTGTGCAAGATCTATTGAAAAAATATAAATTACAAGATATACGAATTCAAGAACCAGTATTCCCATCAATGGTAAATATGGAAACCATTAAGCCGTGTTTTGAACTGCAAGAGTTAATAAATAAAAAAACAACCCCAATAGACGAGGCTAAGAAAATAACTGATAACCATATAGAAACCAATTATTCAGATTGCATCAAAATATTTACTGATGGTAGCAAAGATCCGGAAAAAAATATAGCTGGATCAGGCGTATTAATATACAGTCCGGACAACAAAATAATCCATAGGTTAACAATAAAATTAGACCATATGCTATCTGTGTATACAACGGAACTGTCAGCAATATATGCTGCGATTACATGGGTAAACATGAATGATATCAAAAAAGTAGTAATCCTAAGTGACAGCCTAAGTGCACTCCAATCAATAGCTAAGGGGAGGTCCCAAACGAGGCAAGATCTAATAGTAAAAATTATGTATGCCATCAAAAAAGCAAAAAATAATAATAGAATAATTGATATGACCTGGATCCCAAGCCATGTAGGGATAACGGGCAACGAAGCAGTAGACCTGATTGCAAAACAGGGCTCCATAAAAGGAAGTCTTATACCCCTGAACCCCGGAGTACATGAAGTCTATAGTAGCATAAAAAGTAATATCAAACAGGTATGGTTCAATAGATGGAAAAATATAAAAACGCAAAGAATTGATCTATATCCTCATACGCCAACGAAAATAGAACAATACAATGATAATAGACGCTTAGACGCTATATATACGCGGCTTAGATTAGGACGAACAGGCATAGGTTCAGAAAGATACGATAACTTAAAGAACAGAAAATGTAATGACTGTGGGCAGCCTGAAACGTTTGAACATATCTTCTTTGACCCAACGCGACTTTGCCCGCGCTATAAGGAGCAACGAAGCGAGCTCCAAGCAGAACTGCTAGAACTGGGTTTAACAGTAATCGACAAAAAAACACTACTATTTCCTATAAAGTCTGTTATGGAGAAAACGAGGGCATCCGTTTTCAAATTTATAAAAAGTTCCAATCTAGATACAGTAATATAAACAGTAAGTTAATGGCCCCTTGACCCATGGTATGGCCATAAAAGTGGGACGAGGGGTTATTAACAAGGTCAATGCCTATATGTGCTTTTAGGGTTAGTTTATGAGTCCATGGCCAAATCTGCCATCCTTCCTGACACTCAGTAATGACTGTGGTGTAACTCTCCCGGGACATGGCTCTTTGAGCACTGGGTAAGGTTAACGATGCGGACGAAGCAGTGGATCTTATATCAGGGTATAAGTAATGAAAACTATATATAAGATCCAGAAAAGTAGAAATAATGTATGAATTATAAGTATAGGATATGTAAACACTAGATCTATCATGGGACCTAACACATCGCACGGTGGGGCCGCGGTTCCAAAATAATTTCCATTAACTATGAAGGAACTACACCTACATAGTAGGCGAGTCTCTCCACTGACACAAATACAGCAAGTGGATGCATGCTGTAGTCATTGGGGCGTGCAAACGTATTCTAGTTTAGGCTACAAGAAGACTTAAAAAATGGGGTGGCGCGACAACACTGTGGGGTACTGCAGGGACCTCATAATATTATATGTATATAATATGTTATAGAGTGTAAATAAGTAAGAGGATATATATATATACCAAGTAATATAAATACTAAAAGACATGCATTTCTGATAATAACAATAATGATAAGTAGTATGTAATGCATGAGGTTAACCCCCGAAAGTGGTGTGCCCCCACTCTAGGAACCGATAAGCAGAACATAACGTAAACATAAAAGACTAAAACATAGGTAACCAGATGGGGATAGGTCAAAGAGTTCAATTAATAAAAACGTAGCAGGTAGCAAAACATTGGTTGATTCTGATACTGGGCTCCATCCGCACATGGATAGTTTCTGTGGTACAATGATAACGGAGGGGCACAAGTGATTTTCTTTGTTCAAAACTCAGACGTATGCAGGTGGTGATATATGCAGTAATAGGTGTAAATATGTGTAAATAATAATATACACCATCATATATTAAATACCCACTAGAAATCAAGTAAGACATGTCAATGATAAGAAGAAAGTGTAAAATAGCAGTTAACATTAAGTATTTAACTATATGTGTATGTAATTACTATATGTAAAAGAACAAATCTCTTATTAAACACGAGATGGCAGACAAAGAGGTACGTATACAAAACCTTAACCAACAAGTACCATCTACACCTATAAGAGATTGACCAAACCATCTTGTTTCTGTAAATAAAACCATGATTAACTGATATATAAATGTATATGTACCAATAAAGGCTATATGTGGTGGGTGGCACAAGTGCACCTTGGCATCTTCAAGAAGCATCAAACCATCAACGCATTCGAGATTCAACCTACAAGACATCACCCAGGGAAGCTCCCTCCGGTGAGGCTCCTAGCCTCCCCCTAGTCGATCCAAACTGATCCAAACTGACCACTCCCAGACACTAATCAAGCCTCGTGCCCAGAGGCATAATAACCCAAAATACATCAATATACACCTGTGATACGCAACTGCTGCCCTTGAATTTCAAGTAAAAAAAGTGAATTGCCCAATAAACCCCATAACAATGACCATTTAAAAAATATATGCGGTACCTTGTCAGTACGCGCATACAACAACAATGCCCCAAAAAACCCAAACCAGGGGCCGTGGCCCCATAAAAGAGGGTTATGGTCACCTGGTATTAATATAAAATACGGTACCATGCCAGGCAACAAGCAGGGCAGTACGCGTATCCCACATCGCCCCACAGCCCGTCAACCCAGGACAAACCAATTATAACAAGTAATGCAGTTGCGTACCAAAACACAAAGTAAATCAAAAACAGTCTAAAAAACCACCAAACACACTCATAATCATAGCACGCGAAATTAGGTTAAATTAACCGCCAGTGCTATGATTATATATTTGGCAGACAATTCAGACACTTTGGTCGACTCTGAGGCAGAGTCTTTCAATTCAAAATTCAAAATCAAAACCTTTTTAGTCCAAACATAATGCCGAGTCAACGGGGGATTCTTCCCGGGGGCTCATATGGTAGAGGGACTATAAACCTTAGAATGAAAGAAAAAAAAGAAGGAAATCGTTTACTGTATATACATCGACCAGTGCACATCGTACCTGGTAACAGTATTTTTTACAAATATTTTAAAACTTGTTTAAAACACTTGTTTTACTGAAAAACAACAACACAATAACCTGTTTAAAATTACCTATTAAATGTTTTAATATGCAAAATGTTTAAGCCGAAAATAAGGTTTGATTTCAGAAGGGGTTGGATGGGGTATGAAAGTTAATACTCGGACCACATAATGCAACAAATTAGCAGAGCCGTACATTTTATCACACCAAACTGTATCATTAACAATAAGTTTAAGCCCTACGGATCATAGGTCCATGTTTAGTACATATGGACTGACACAGTATGATGGTTGTATACATACCTGGATTATACAAAATGATTCCCGATCGCCTCCAGTGCCTTTAAACACTATATTAATTATAAGAAGTAACATTGCATAATATCAGTTTAATAATTGAACAGTGTTATAGTACTCAACGTGTATGAATCATACTATTATACTTCATTCTTCTATGAATCTTACTATTATACTTCCTTCTTCTATGCATCTTACTATTATACTTCCTTCTTCTATGCATCTTACTTTTATACTTCCTTCTTCTATGTAACTTACTAGTATACTTCATTCTTCTATGTATCTTAATATTATACTTCCTTCTTCTAAGTATCTTACTATTGTACTTCCTTCTTATATGCATCTTACTATTATACTTCATTCTTCTATGTATCTTACTATTATACTTCATTCTTCTATGTATCTTACTATTATACTTCATTCTTCTATGTATCTTACTATTATACTTCCTTCTTTTAAGTATCTTACTATTACACTTCATTCTTCTATGAATCATACTATTATACTTCATTCTTCTATGCATCTTACTATTATACTTCATTCTTCTATGAATCATACTATTATATTTCCTTCTTCTATGTATCTTTCTATTATACTTCCTTCTTCTATGTATCTTACTATTATACTTCATTCTTCTATGAATCATACTATTATACTTCCTTCTTCTATGTATCTTTCTATTATACTTCCTTCTTCTATGCATCTTACTATTATACTTCATTCTTCTATGAATCATACTATTATACTTCCTTCTTCTATGCATCTTACTATTATACTTCATTCTTCTATGAATCATACTATTATACTTCATTCTTCTATGCATCTTACTATTATACTTCATTCTTTTATGAATCATACTATTATACTTCCTTATTCTATGTATCTTTCTATTATACTTCCTTCTTCTATGTATCTTACTATTATACTTCATTCTTCTATGAATCATACTATTATACTTCCTTCTTCTATGTATCTTTCTATTATACTTCCTTCTTCTATGCATCTTACTATTATACTTCATTCTTCTATGTATCTTACTATTATACTTCCTTCTTTTAAGTATCTTACTATTACACTTCATTATTCTATGAATCATACTATTATACTTCATTCTTCTATGCATCTTACTATTATACTTCATTCTTCTATGAATCATACTATTATACCTTCTTCTTCTATGTATCTTTCTATTATACTTCCTTCTTCTATGTATCTTACTATTATACTTCATTCTTCTATGAATCATACTATTATACTTCCTTCTTCTATGTATCTTTCTATTATACTTCCTTCTTCTATGCATCTTACTATTATACTTCATTCTTCTATGTATCTTACTATTATACTTCCTTCTTTTAAGTATCTTACTATTATACTTCCTTCTTTTAAATATCTTACTATTATACTTCATTCTTCTATAAATCATACTATTACACTTCCTTCTTCTATGTATCTTTCTATTATACTTCCTTCTTCTATGTATCTTACTATTATACTTCCTTCTTTTAAGTATCTTACTATTACACTTCATTCTTCTATGAATCATACTATTATACTTCATTCTTCTATGCATCTTACTATTATACTTCATTCTTCTATGAATCATACTATTATACTTCCTTCTTCTATGTATCTTTCTATTATACTTCCTTCTTCTATGTATCTTACTATTATACTTCATTCTTCTATGAATCATACTATTATACTTCCTTCTTCTATGTATCTTTCTATTATACTTCCTTCTTCTATGCATCTTACTATTATACTTCATTCTTCTATGTATCTTACTATTATACTTCCTTCTTCTAAGTATCTTACTATTGTACTTCCTTCTTCTATGCATCTTACTATTATACTTCATTCTTCTATGTATCTTACTATTATACTTCCTTCTTCTATGTATCTTACTATTATACTTCCTTCTTTTAAGTATCTTACTATTACACTTCATTCTTCTATGAATCATACTATTATACTTCATTCTTCTATGCATCTTACTATTATACTTCATTCTTCTATGAATCATACTATTATACTTCCTTCTTCTATGTATCTTTCTATTATACTTCCTTCTTCTATGTATCTTACTATAATACTTCATTCTTCTATGAATCATACTATTATACTTCCTTCTTCTATGTATCTTTCTATTATACTTCCTTCTTCTATGCATCTTACTATTATACTTCATTCTTCTATGAATCATACTATTATACTTCCTTCTTCTATGTATCTTACTATTATACTTCCTTCTTTTAAGTATCTTACTATTATACTTCCTTCTTTTAAATATCTTACTATTATACTTCATTCTTCTATAAATCATACTATTACACTTCCTTCTACTATGTATCTTTCTATTATACTTCCTTCTTTAAAGTATCTTACTATTATACTTCCTTCTTTTAAATATCTTACTATTATACTTCCTTCTTTTAAATATCTTACTATTATACTTCATTCTTTTATAAATCATACTATTACACTTCCTTCTTGTATGTATCTTTCTATTATACTTCCTTCTTTTAAGTATCTTACTATTGTAGTTCCTTCTTCTATGCATCTTACTATTAAACTTCCTTTTTCTATGTATCTTACTATTATACTTCCTTCTTTTAAGTATCTAACTATTATACTTCATTGTTCTATGAATCATACTATTATACTTCATTCTTGTATGAATCATACTATTATACTTCCTTCTTCTATGTATCTTTCTATTATACTTCCTTCTTCTATGTATCTTACTATTATACTTCCTTCTTCTATGAATCATACTATTATACTTCCTTCTTCTATGTATCTTACTATTATACTTCCTTCTTTTAAGTATCTTACTATAATACTTCTTTCTTCCTTCTTCTATGTATCTTTCTATTACACTTCCTTCTTCTATGTATCTTTCTATTATACTTCCTTCTTTTAAGTATCTTACTATTATACTTCCTTCTTCTATGTATTTTTCTATTACACTTCCTTCTTCTATGTATCTTTCTATTATACTTCCCTTTTCTATGAATCTTGCTATCATACTTTCTTCTTTTAAATATCTTGCTACTATACTTCATTCTTCTATGTATCTTACTATTACACTTCCTTCTTCTATGTATCTTTCTATTATACTTCCTTCTTTTAAGTATCTTACTATTATACTTCCTTCTTCTATGTATCTTTCTATTACACTTCCTTCTTCTATGTATCTTTCTATTATTCTTCCTTCTTTTACGTATCTTACGATTATACTTCTTTCTTCCTTCTTCTATGAATCTTACTATTATACTTTTTTCTTTTAAATATCTTACTATTATACTTTATTCTTCTATAAATCATACTATTACACTTCCTTCTTCTATGTATCTTTCTATTACACTTCCTTCTTCTATGTATCTTTCTATTATACTTCCTTCTTTTAAGTATCTTACTATTATACTTCCTTTTTCTATGAATCCTAATATTATAATTCCTTTTTCTATGTATCTTACTATTATACTTCCTTCTGCTATGTATCTTTCTATTACTCTTCCTTCTTCTATGTATCTTACTATTATACTTCCTTTTTCTATGAATCCTAATATTATAATTCCTTTTTCTATGTATCTTACTATTATACTTCCTTCTGCTATGTATCTTTCTATTACTCTTCCTTCTTCTATGTATCTTACTATTATACTTCCTTTTTCTATGAATCCTAATATTATAATTCCTTCTTCTATGTATCTTACTATTATACTTCCTTCTTCTATGTATCTTTCTATTACACTTCCTTCTTCTATGTATCTTACTATTTTACTTCCTTCTTCTATGTATCTTTCTATTACACTTCCTTCTTCTATGTATCTTACTATTATACTTCCTTTTTCTATGAATCCTAATATTATAATTCCTTCTTTTATGTATCTTACTATTATACTTTGTTCTTTTATGTATCTTATTATTGTACTTCCTTCTTCTAAGTATCTTACTATTGTACTTCTTTCTTCCTTCTTCTATGAATCTTGCTATTATACTTTCTTCTTCTATGTATCTTACTATTATACTTCCTTCTTCTAAGTATCTTACTATTGTACTTCTTTTTTCTATGAATCTTACTATTATACTTCTTTATTTTATGTATCTTACTATTATACTTCTTTCTTTTATGTATCTTACTATTATACTTCTTTCTTCTATGTAACTTACTATTATACTTCCTTCTTCTATGTATCGTACTAGTATACTTCCTTCTTCTATGTATCTTACTATTATACTTCCTTCTTTTAAGTATCTTACTTTTATACGTCCTTCTTCTATGTATCTTACTATTATACCGTCCTTCTACTATGTCTTTTACTATTATACTTCCTTCTTCTATGTATCTTACTATTATACTTTCTTCTTCTATGTATCTTACTAGTATACTTCTTTCTTCTACGTATCTTACTATTATACTTCCTTCCTCTATGTATCTTACTATTATACTTCCTTCTTCTATGTATTTTACTATTATACTTCATTCTGCTATGTATCTTTTATACTTCCTTCTTCTATGTATCTTACTATTATACTTCCTTCAGCTATGTATCTTTTATACTTCCTTCTTCTATGTATCTTTCTATTAAACTTCCTTCTTTTAAGTATCTTACTATTGTATTTCCTTCTTCTATGCATCTTACTATTATACTTCATTCTTCTATGTATCTTACTATTATACTTTCTTCTTCTATCTATCTTAATATTATACTTCCTTCTTTTAAGTATCTAATTATTATACTTCATTCTTCTATGAATCATACAATTATACTTCATTCTTCTATGAATCATACTATTATACTTCCTTCTTCTATGTATCTTTCTATTATACTTCCTTCTTGTATGTATCTTACTATTATACTTCCTTCTTTTAAGTATCTTACTATTATACTTCTTTCTTCCTTCTTCTATGAATCTTGCTATTATACTTTCTTCTTTTAAATATCTTACTATTATATTTCATTCTTCTATAAATCATACTATTACACTTCCTTCTTCTATGTATCTTTGTATTACACTTCCTTCTTCTATGTATCTTTCTATTATACTTCCTTCTTTTAAGTATTTTACTATTATACTTCCCTCTTCTATGTATCTCTCTACTGCACTTCTTTCTTCTATGTATATTACTATTATACTTCATTCTTCTATGAATCATACTATTATACTTCCTTCTTCTATGTATCTTACTATTATACTTCATTCTTCTATGTATCTTTCTATTACACTTCTTTCGTCTATGTATCTTTCTTTTACACTTCTTTCTTCTATGTATATTACTATTATACTTCATTCTTCTATGTATCTTACTATATTACTTCATTCTTCTATGTACCTTTCTATAACACTTCTTTCTTCTATGTATATTACTATTATACTTCCTTCTTCTATGTATCTTACTATTATACTTCATTCTTCTATGTATCTTACTATTATATTTCCTTCTTCTATGTATCTTACTATTATACTTCTTTCTTCTATGTATCTTACTATTATACTTCCTTCTTCTATGTATCTTACTATTATATTTCCTTCTTCTATGTATCTTACTATTATACTTTGTTCTTTTATGTATCTTACAATTGTACTTCCTTCTTCTAAGTATCTTACTATTTTTCTTCTTTCTTCCTTCTTCTATGAATATTGCTATTACACTTTCTTCTTCTATGTATTGTACTATTATACTTCCTTCTTCTAAGTATCTTACTATTTTACTTCTTTCTTCTATGAATCTTACTACTATACTTTTTTATTTTATGTATCTTACTATTATACTTCTTTCTTCTATGTAACTTACTATTATACTTCCTTCTTTTAAGTATCTTACTTTCATACGTCCTTCTTCTATGTATCTTACTAGTATACTTCCTTCTTTAAAGTATCTTACTTTTATATGTCCTTCTTCTATGTATCTTACTATTATACCGTCCTTCTTCTATGTATTTTACTATTATACTTCCTTCTTCTATGTATCTTACTATTATACTTTCTTCTTCTATGTATCTTACTAGTATACTTCTTTCTTCTACGTATCTTACTATTATACTTCCTTCCTCTATGTATCTTATTATTATACTTCATTGTGCTATGTATCTTTTATACTTCCTTCTTCTATGTATCTTACTATTATACTTCCTTGAGCTATGTATCTTTTATACTTCCTTCTTCTATGTATCTTTCTATTATACTTCCTTCTTTTAAGTATCTTACTATTGTACTTCCTTCTTCTATGCATCTTACTATTATACTTCCTTCTTCTATCTATCTTACTATTATACTTCCTTCTTTTAAGTATCTTACTTTTCGACGTCCTTCTTCTATGTATCTTACTATTATACCGTCCTTCTTCTATGTCTTTTACTATTATACTTCCTTCTTCTATGTATCTTACTATTATAATTTCTTCTTCTATGTATCTTACTAGTATACTTCTTTCTTCTACGTATCTTACTATTATACTTCCTTCCTCTATGTATCTTACTATTATACTTCCTTCTTCTATGTATCTTACTATTATACTTCATTGTGCTATGTATCTTTTATACTTCCTTCTTCTATGTATCTTACTATTATACTTCCTTGAGCTATGTATCTTTGATACTTCCTTTTTCTATGTATCTTTCTATTATACTTCCTTCTTTTAAGTATCTTACTTTTGTACTTCCTTCTTCTATGCATCTTACTATTATACTTCATTCTTCTATGTATCTTACTATTATACTTCCTTCTTCTATCTATCTTTCTATTATACTTCCTTCTTTTAAGTATCTAACTATTATACTTCATTCTTCTATGAATCATACTATTATACTTCGTTCTTCTATGAATCATACTATTATACTTCATTCTTCTATGAATCATACTATTATACTTCCTTCTTCTATGTATCTTTTTATTATACTTCCTTCTTCTATGTATCTTACTATTATACTTCCTTCTTTTACGTATCTTACTATTATACTTCATTCTTCCTTCTTCTATGAATCTTACTATTATACTTTCTTCTTTTAAATATCTTACTATTATACTTCATTCTTCTATAAATCATACTATTACACTTCCTTGTTCTATGTATCTTTCTATTATATTTCCTTCTTTTAAGTATCTTACTATTATACTTCCTTCTTCTATGTATCTCTCTATTACACTTCTTTCTTCTATGTATATTACTATTATACTTCATTCTTCTATGTATCTTACTATTATACTTCATTCTTCTATGTATCTTTCTATTACACTTCTTTCGTCTATGTATCTTTCTATTACACTTCTTTCTTCTATGTATATAACTATTATACTTCATTCTTCTATGTATCTTACTATTACACTTCATTCTTCTATGTATCTTTCTATTACACTTCTTTCTTCTATGTATATTACTATTATACTTCCTTCTTCTATGTATCTTACTATTATACTTCATTCTTCTATGTATCTTACTATTATATTTCCTTCTTCTATGTATCCTACTATTATACTTCTTTCTTCTATGTATCTTACTATTATACTTCCTTCTTCTATGTATCTTACTATTATATTTCCTTCTTCTATGTATCTTACTATTATACTTCTTTCTTCTATGTATCTTACTATTATACTTATTTCTTCTATGTATCTTACTATTATACTTTTTTCCTTTACGTTTTTTACTATTATACTTCCTTCTTCTATGTATCTTACTATTATACTTTCTTCTTCTATGTATCTTACTAGTATACTTCTTTCTTCTACGTATCTTACTATTATACTTCCTTCCTCTATGTATCTGATTATTATACTTCATTGTGCTATGTATCTTTTATACTTCCTTCTTCTATGTATCTTACTATTATACTTCCTTGAGCTATGTATCTTTTATACTTCCTTCTTCTATGTATCTTTCTATTATACTTCCTTCTTTTAAGTATCTTACTATTGTACTTCCTTCTTCTATGCATCTTACTATTATACTTCCTTCTTCTATCTATCTTACTATTATACTTCCTTCTTTTAAGTATCTTACTTTTCGACGTCCTTCTTCTATGTATCTTACTATTATACCGTCCTTCTTCTATGTCTTTTACTATTATACTTCCTTCTTCTATGTATCTTACTATTATAATTTCTTCTTCTATGTATCTTACTAGTATACTTCTTTCTTCTACGTATCTTACTATTATACTTCCTTCCTCTATGTATCTTACTATTATACTTCCTTCTTCTATGTATCTTACTATTATACTTCATTGTGCTATGTATCTTTTATACTTCCTTCTTCTATGTATCTTACTATTATACTTCCTTGAGCTATGTATCTTTGATACTTCCTTTTTCTATGTATCTTTCTATTATACTTCCTTCTTTTAAGTATCTTACTATTGTACTTCCTTCTTCTATGCATCTTACTATTATACTTCATTCTTCTATGTATCTTACTATTATACTTCCTTCTTCTATCTATCTTTCTATTATACTTCCTTCTTTTAAGTATCTAACTATTATACTTCATTCTTCTATGAATCATACTATTATACTTCGTTCTTCTATGAATCATACTATTATACTTCATTCTTCTATGAATCATACTATTATACTTCCTTCTTCTATGTATCTTTTTATTATACTTCCTTCTTCTATGTATCTTACTATTATACTTCCTTCTTTTACGTATCTTACTATTATACTTCTTTCTTCCTTCTTCTATGAATCTTACTATTATACTTTCTTCTTTTAAATATCTTACTATTATACTTCATTCTTCTATAAATCATACTATTACACTTCCTTGTTCTATGTATCTTTCTATTATATTTCCTTCTTTTAAGTATCTTACTATTATACTTCCTTCTTCTATGTATCTCTCTATTACACTTCTTTCTTCTATGTATATTACTATTATACTTCATTCTTCTATGTATCTTACTATTATACTTCATTCTTCTATGTATCTTTCTATTACACTTCTTTCGTCTATGTATCTTTCTATTACACTTCTTTCTTCTATGTATATTACTATTATACTTCATTCTTCTATGTATCTTACTATTACACTTCATTCTTCTATGTATCTTTCTATTACACTTCTTTCTTCTATGTATATTACTATTATACTTCCTTCTTCTATGTATCTTACTATTATACTTCATTCTTCTATGTATCTTACTATTATATTTCCTTCTTCTATGTATCCTACTATTATACTTCTTTCTTCTATGTATCTTACTATTATACTTCCTTCTTCTATGTATCTTACTATTATATTTCCTTCTTCTATGTATCTTACTATTATACTTCTTTCTTCTATGTATCTTACTATTATACTTATTTCTTCTATGTATCTTACTATTATACTTTTTTCCTCTACGTTTTTTACTATTATACTTCCTTCTTCTATGTATCTTACTATTATACTTTCTTCTTCTATGTATCTTACTAGTATACTTCTTTCTTCTACGTATCTTACTATTATACTTCCTTCCTCTATGTATCTTATTATTATACTTCATTGTGCTATGTATCTTTTATACTTCCTTCTTCTATGTATCTTACTATTATACTTCCTTGAGCTATGTATCTTTTATACTTCCTTCTTCTATGTATCTTTCTATTATACTTCCTTCTTTTAAGTATCTTACTATTGTACTTCCTTCTTCTATGCATCTTACTATTATACTTCCTTCTTCTATCTATCTTACTATTATACTTCCTTCTTTTAAGTATCTTACTTTTCGACGTCCTTCTTCTATGTATCTTACTATTATACCGTCCTTCTTCTATGTCTTTTACTATTATACTTCCTTCTTCTATGTATCTTACTATTATAATTTCTTCTTCTATGTATCTTACTAGTATACTTCTTTCTTCTACGTATCTTACTATTATACTTCCTTCCTCTATGTATCTTACTATTATACTTCCTTCTTCTATGTATCTTACTATTATACTTCATTGTGCTATGTATCTTTTATACTTCCTTCTTCTATGTATCTTACTATTATACTTCCTTGAGCTATGTATCTTTGATACTTCCTTTTTCTATGTATCTTTCTATTATACTTCCTTCTTTTAAGTATCTTACTATTGTACTTCCTTCTTCTATGCATCTTACTATTATACTTCATTCTTCTATGTATCTTACTATTATACTTCCTTCTTCTATCTATCTTTCTATTATACTTCCTTCTTTTAAGTATCTAACTATTATACTTCATTCTTCTATGAATCATACTATTATACTTCGTTCTTCTATGAATCATACTATTATACTTCATTCTTCTATGAATCATACTATTATACTTCCTTCTTCTATGTATCTTTTTATTATACTTCCTTCTTCTATGTATCTTACTATTATACTTCCTTCTTTTACGTATCTTACTATTATACTTCTTTCTTCCTTCTTCTATGAATCTTACTATTATACTTTCTTCTTTTAAATATCTTACTATTATACTTCATTCTTCTATAAATCATACTATTACACTTCCTTGTTCTATGTATCTTTCTATTATATTTCCTTCTTTTAATTATCTTACTATTATACTTCCTTCTTCTATGTATCTCTCTATTACACTTCTTTCTTCTATGTATATTACTATTATACTTCATTCTTCTATGTATCTTACTATTATACTTCATTCTTCTATGTATCTTTCTATTACACTTCTTTCGTCTATGTATCTTTCTATTACACTTCTTTCTTCTATGTATATTACTATTATACTTCATTCTTCTATGTATCTTACTATTACACTTCATTCTTCTATGTATCTTTCTATTACACTTCTTTCTTCTATGTATATTACTATTATACTTCCTTCTTCTATGTATCTTACTATTATACTTCATTCTTCTATGTATCTTACTATTATATTTCCTTCTTCTATGTATCCTACTATTATACTTCTTTCTTCTATGTATCTTACTATTATACTTCCTTCTTCTATGTATCTTACTATTATATTTCCTTCTTCTATGTATCTTACTATTATACTTCTTTCTTCTATGTATCTTACTATTATACTTATTTCTTCTATGTATCTTACTATTATACTTTTTTCCTCTACGTTTTTTACTATTATACTTCATTCTTCTATGGATCTTACTATTATACTTCTTTCCTCGACATCCTTGCACTGAAACACCTGTATCAATGTCGGAAAGCATCAGCAATAAAATTGCATGCTAATTAGAAGTTAAGCACCATGCACTAGGTGAGGTACAATTATTGATTTCGGTCTTCTGATTGGTTGAAAAAGTATAGGGTATATTAGGCCAAACCATGTCTATCATCAGATTATAAAGAAGTTTCTGATTATATTAACCCTTAGCCCGCTATGAATGTATAATGGACTGTCGTTTCTTTAAATTTAGACCATTCCATTGATGTTACAAAGCGGTGTTTTGGAGAAATGACTGATGAGCAGCCGGACATTGTAAACCCTGATCAGCCTCGCAGGCTGATCTGGGTTTACAATGCTGATCTGGGTTTACAATGGATGCACATGCTATTGTAGTCGCACTTAGCAGGCTAAAGGTTAAAGAAACTAACCCGACAAATAACGGCTACAATACTCTACAAAACCTTCTATCCAGGCGTTCAGGCCATATAATAATGCATGTGTGCAGCATTCAAGGACAATAATCAACAACAACACACACAGACACACACACACACACACACACACACACACACACTAATAAAAGGCAGGATATGACATCACAAACATAAAAGGGTTGACAATTTGGCTACCGCACTGGAACGGTCAGTGGCAGAAAAAGCCGCTGAGTTTTAAACCAGGTTCTAGGGTGCATCAAACCTCACATTTACCCTACTGTCATCCCAATAAAACAGGACAGTGTAAATAAAGATATTTCCACCAGGTTATATTCTCTAACAAACAAGGCAGCATTAAATAGGAAATATAAGTAAAACACAAAATGATTATGTATATATAATGAAAAAAAGCACCGAAAGCCACAGAGCAAACTTGTACTCAATGACTTGGCAGAAGCTTGAACAAGAGAACAAACCGTAAAGGGTACGACAAGACAAGATTAAACGCTACCGTCATATGAGGATTTAGACGTCACAATAGGTTCCACAATCTGTCGGGTCATCGCACAATCAAAGAGGAAAGCATAGTGGCGAACTGTACATAGGTCAACCACTAAAGCCTATGGGAAGTAGGTCAACCACTAAACCCTAGGGGAAATGCAATAGATGTATCTGACCGGTAGTTTACAACCGTATCGTGTTAATTGGTCAATACTGATTATGCAAACAATCTCACATTTGAGTCTGTAAGAGTACCTGGTAATATAGTGTTACAATGGTGTTATAGTGATAATGTTAAACCTATTGGTCCTTTGGGATCACCAAGCCCAATCTTTGTGGCTTTAAAGTAGAACCCCGCTCAAGACAGTGCTAGAGGCGTCAGAGGTGTTGCAAATTACATTACCTCTCATGAACTGACTCAATAAAACCGAGTCTGCTACTTTTTTCTCGTATTTGTGTTTGTGCCTTCTAAGGGATCTCAGTTTCAATATTTGTTTACATTTAGCAGTGTTTTTTGATTTAAAATATCATATTTTATAAAAAATTAGACTTTGCGTTAATGATACTAAACTCCTAATGCATGGTGCTTTATAAATAATAGTCATTGAGCGGGATAAAGGCACTTTTCACTACTGTTAATAAACACTACTATCAATCAAACCGAGACTGTAATAATTTTTGTATTTATCGTGTTCGGCGATTTCAAAATGTCTCCTTTCATACTTTTCTATAGGCCCACCACAACTCCTTCCCCACGCAGGGGGGATTTTGTGGGGATTTTGTGGGGTATGCATTTCTGAAAATTCCAACCAAAAGCTTAACCTTATAAACCATCCTATCTGAAAAGAATGTTTCTCCGTAAACATATTTGGCTGTACTATAAAATTTAATTATAATTGTAGAAATGCTATTTGAAATTTCGTTAAGATAACCGTTTTCATCAAATGTTGTTTTCACGCTGGCATATTCGTGGGTGTTCAAATAACGTTTAATATGAATACATCATACATATTCAAGTATCTCATTGTTGCGAAAGCAAAACAAATTAACGTAAGAGTACATCTGTTTTAGTTGGCATAAGCTGACGAGCCAGTTTTGATTTGGTAATAAATGGTCATATTGAAATGATAGAAGTGTTTTGCATAATACGGTGAATGACACACGTGCAAAAGACTATACGAGAACAAACGTCTTTGTCAATCTAAACGCTGGTTTTGTAAAATTGCGAAATAAAACACGGTATGCAGCTATGCTCGCGCAAGTATAACAATGCAAACAAGGTCTATATTATCAATAATTACGAAAGCGTATAATGGGAACCAAGTGTTGTTTCCGAATGGTTGATTCCAAGCGGTTATTTGATATTCCTGTTGATGCTAAAATCACATTCAGAGGCGATAAACATTATTTTGTAAAAGTTAATAACATATGGTGCTAAAACATTAAAATGAGAAAAATGGTCGTATAGAAATCCCAGCACCCAAACGCAATGGCACCAGAGGTCCGCACTTTACCACAAATAAAGAGCAAATTAACTGTACAACGAAAAGGACAATACACACACACAAAGAGTGATGAAGACAGGTTTACCGACTTGTAACGGACAGTAGGCACAATAGGTAGCTTAGATCGATTTTAAATATACCCGACCTCGCTATAATCATGTCTTATATACCCGACCTCGCTATAATCATGTCTTATATACCCGACCTCGCTATAATTATGTCTTATATACCCGACCTCGCTATAATCATGTCTTTAGCGCATCAGTTGACAAGACAGTGTAAACAAAAGTACATCCCAACAAAAGAACGCTTATTACTCAGTGTAATTGTCAAACGGGTTACCTAAATTGGTTAGCAATCAACGCCATCTCTACAATAAGTCACATGGTTTACAGACTAATCTATGAAACTCTTTGAATTTAAAACATTTTCGTCTCATGAACCACTGACAACAATATAACACAGATTTCACGCACATAATGTCATAGTGGTGCATTGCGGACCTACGGTGCTGTTGCGTTTGGGTGCTGAGATTTCTATAGGACCATTTTTCTCACTAGTGAATATAGATATATTCAGGTTTGTTGAAAAAAGGGCATACAAGGCCCAAACTTTTCCTAGCACCAGCTTTAGTGGTATTTTAGCTTAAAGAAACTAACCTGCCAAATAACGGCATCGTTACACTACGAAACTGTGTATCAAAACCCTAGCCAGGTGTTCAGGTCATATAATAATGTACATGTGCCGATCAGAAGTATAGTTTTTGTCACTGGTTTTAAATACACACATGATAGAATATGCGTAAAATGAATTATGTGTTGGTAACTCTTAATTCGATGCTCCAGTTTCGGGGTTTGGCATGGCTGGTTTAAGCCGGTTATATTGTGTCTATAGAGTTTGGATTCAAAATTTGAGTTATATATGTACCTCGTCGTCAGTAGGTTTAGAAACGGTATACATATGATGTAAAATGTGCCTGTTGTTGGCAGGATAGCTACTTGAAAAACACTAACCCGCCAAATAACGTCAAAATTACACTAAACAATTTTTTTTATCAAAACTCTATCCAGATGGTCAGGTCTTACAATAATGTATATGTGTCGATTAAAGGTAAATGTTTATTCACGGTTTCTTAAAATACCCGTTGAGTGAATATGCGTAAAATGAATTATGAGTTGATAAGTTGGTAACTCTGAATTCGACGCTCCAGTTTTGGGGTTTTGCCTGGCTGGTTCAAGCCGTTTATAGTGTGGATTCTCAACATATGCAAGTTATATATATACCTAAATGTTGTAAAAAGTGGCTGTTGTTGACGGGGTAGCTACTTTAAAGCCACAGAGGTTAGTCCAGACCTCGAAGACTCCAAAGGACTAGCAGCAACAATACTGAGTCGTAATCTCGGATTCTTTGTTCAGCCGCATCAGAGCTATCAACGAACACTTGAGTGACTGTCGATAAATACTGAAACACGAATCATTTGTAAGCAACGAACACAAACAAGAGAGAAAAATAACAGACTTTATTTTTTTAGTCTATGCATGAGCGGTACTGTGAATGTGTCACGGTTATTTCAGTTCGACGAACATCACAAATGTTAGTTTATAAGCCAGAACTTGATGCGTCGTCAAATATCACATTTGTACAGGTAACATCAATAAATATGGCTAAGTGCGTGAAAAGTAGATGTAAAAAAAAGCCGAACATGAAATGTAGCATTCAAGGACCACAGTCAACCAAAATCACGCATAGAAACAAACAAAAATGTTAAAGATGACTAAGAAGCAAGATACGATATTACAAACATAACAAGGTTGTCAATAGGGCTACCGCCTTATAACGGTCAGTGTCAAAAAGGCCCGCTCGGGATTTATACTTTAAACCAGGTTCTAGGGTGCACCATACATCACACGTAGCCTACTGTCATCCAATAAAACGGGACAGAAAATCAAGATAGAGACTTTCCCCTAAGGCGGAGGGACTATAAACCTTAGAACTACACACATAGATAGAGACTTTCCCCTAAGGCGGAGGGACTATAAACCTTAGAACTACACACACAGATAGAGACTTTCCCCTAAGGCGGATGGACTATAAACCTTAGAACTACACACACAGATAGAGACTTCCCCTAAGGCGGAGGGACTATAAACCTTAGAACTACACACACAGATAGAGACTTTCCCCTAAGGCGGAGGGACTATAAACCTTAGAACTACACACACATATAGAGACTTCCCCTAAGGCGGAGGGACTATAAACCTTAGAACTACACACACAGATAGAGACTTCCCCTAAGGCAGAGGGACTATAAACCTTAGAACTACACACACAGATAGAGACTTCCCCTAAGGCGGAGGGACTATACACTTTAGAACTACACACACAGATAGAGACTTTCCCCTAAGGCGGAGGGACTATAAACCTTAGAATTACACACACAGATAGAGACTTTCCCCTAAGGCGGAGGGACTATAAACCTTAGAACTACACACACAGATAGAGACTTTCCCCTAAGGCGGAGGGACTATAAACCTTAGAACTACACACACAGATAGAGACTTCCCCTAAGGCGGAGGGACTATAAACCTTAGAACTACACACACAGATAGAGACTTCCCCTAAGGCGGAGGGACTATAAACCTTAGAACTACACACACAGATAGAGACTTTCCCCTAAGGCGGAGGGACTATAAACCTTAGAACTACACACACAGATAGAGACTTCCCCTAAGGCGGAGGGACTATAAACCTTAGAACTACACGCACAGATAGAGACTTCCCCTAAGGCGGAGGGACTATAAACCTTAGAACTACACACATAGATAGAGACTTTCCCCTAAGGCGGAGGGACTATAAACCTTAGAACTACACACACAGATAGAGACTTTCCCCTAAGGCGGAGGGACTATAAACTTTAGAACTACACACACATATAGAGACTTTCCCCTAAGGCGGAGGGACTATAAACCTTAGAACTACACACACAGATAGAGACTTTCCCCTAAGGCGGAGGGACTATAAACCTTAGAACTACACACACAGATAGAGACTTCCCCTAAGGCGGAGGTACTATAAACCTTAGAACTACACACACAGATAGAGACTTCCCCTAAGGCGGAGGGACTATAAACCTTAGAACTACACACACAGATAGAGACTTTCCCCTAAGGCGGAGGGACTTTAAACCTTAGAACTACACACACAGATAGAGACTTCCCCTAACGCGGAGGGACTATAAACCTTAGAACTACACACACAGATAGAGACTTCCCCTAAGGCGGAGGGACTATAAACCTTAGAACTACACAAACAGATAGAGACTTCCCCTAAGGCGGAGGGACTATAAACCTTAGAACTACACACAGATAGAGACTTTCCCCTAAGGCGGAGGGACTATAATCCTTAGAACTGCACACACAGATAGAGACTTTCCCCTAAGGCGGAGGGACTATAAACCTTAGAACTACACACACAGATAGAGACTTTTTAGTCGGAATCATAAACTGTATTTTTACATCGAGAAATATTAATGTACATGTGATGGACTATATTAATCTATTTTGAAATGTGTTCAATTTTATTGATAATGAATGGTACAAAATATACTATGTTCTTAAGAAGTCCCAAAACCTCACTGTATAGATTGTCTGACTGTAAATAAGAATGTCGTGTTTTCGAGTCGCGGGAGACGAAAATATTTTACTTCTAGAAAATAACAGTGCTGCTTATGTACAGGCGGGTTAGATATGCACTACACAAGCGTTAAAGTAATAATACCTATGTTAAACTGTTATTGCTTAACTACCCGAAATAGGCGTTAGATATTAAACATGAAATTACAAATAGAGACACACCTAAAAAGCTGCATGCGATTTAATTACAAGGTGTGTAGCAGTTTTGAACATTATTACAAATCATTTTCCCAACGGGTGCAAATATTCCTTTAGTGTCGTTATACCGTTTTGTTTTAAAGGTACAGTAGTTTCTAAACTTTACATTTTGTAACTTAAAATATTGTAAGACTTGATTAGCACTGAATGCTAAATATATGTTTATACATATGTTGATATTTAATTCATAATTGTATTGTTATTTACAAATTGCTGCGCATTTGTTTGATTTTGAGTATAGACAGGCATGTGCACACTGTTTACCTTTTCAGTAATTTGTACAAGAGGTGTTCAACTTATGCTTACTTTTATAAGGTAACAATTGCATTAATTATCTTGACATTCTCCACGAATATGTTCATGAAAACGTTGTCTGATATGCCGATATATGATCACAAAAATGTGGAATATGCACTTGTTTTCTATTTGTCGGTTTTCAGGATTTCGGCGAACATTAACATGAAATTCAATACTTTGAAAATGATTTAATTTATGAAAATGATCAGCTGCAGGCATTATTATTATTACCTCCACTATAAAGAAATATAAAAAGATCGGACAGGGAAAGTAGCATTCAAGGAGGACAGTCAACCACAACACACAGAAACAAACACATAAACATTAGTTTTATTACTTTCTTACCATAAAAAATGGATAAATCCTTGTTTCTTATAAGAAAAGAATGAAGAAATGTAACTTAAATTTAGGGGTAAAACAGTGAAACACACACATTTGCTTATAATGATGATTTTTTTGTTGACCAAAGATATCTTCATATGGTGTGTGATAATACAACAACAATAACTATTCAACTTTTTGTCTTATACAATATGAATAAAAGGCTTATTTTGGTTAATTTATCAAATTGTCACGTAAAATACGAGCAAACTGTCCTATTATCTGTTAATTTCTTAATATTGCGATACAATTTGTATTCTAATTCAACATTTACATTTTTGTCTTAAAATGAAACATACGATCATATTTAAATTGCAAACACAGTTTTAAATAAATATGATATGCATTTAGTGGAATTATTTGTTTTAAGGTAAAACTCTACGGCAATAGAAACATGTAGAAAAAAAATATGCAAAATGTAATTTAAAAAACCGCGTGAAATTGGAGATTACGTTTAAATGCATACGTTCTAAATGACAGTTTCACTTAATTAAATCACGCATGTTTTTATGATAATCGCTTCCGATGAAAAATAACACCTTAAACAAAAGTGTATACACGTTACAAGTTGAACACCTCTTGTATAATTTTTTTTTTTTTTTTTTTTCAATCACCACTTGGGTGACCCGTTTATTCTCCCCGTAAATAGGTGTGTGATGGGTCGGGGAGGACCATCCCACCGCACACCTTACAAATATAATGATATATATCTTAATAATTCATGAAGATTCATATGAGCACAAAGTACAAGCATATTATCATTATTCATTAATATGTAAACAAATAGTTATACTACATGTTGCAATAGATGCAGTTAATATTTTTATTATTAAGGGGAAGTATTTTAGCATGTTAAACAATAGATTTTTTTTTTTAGTGAAGGTCTAAGTTTTCTTACTCTGTATGCTAACCCCCATGCAGCCCCTCACAACAGGAAACATATGAGCATTGATTAAAATGATATCAACTTTAAAAGTGATGCGGTCTTGGTTCAGCTAAATTGGCCTATGTAAACACTTTTTATTCAGATATTATTATCTTTTATCCCATTATTTGGTGAATATTTCATACAGTGAATTACAAAATTTTACAAAAACTCATTTTGTAATAAGTTTATTTTAGGAAGGTTCGAAAATATCTTTGTATTTTTGCCAGTTTTGGTAGAAAGGTTCTAGATTGTTGTTCATAACGGCTATTTCTTTAAGTGTTTTATAACAATACACAAGTCTGTTTTTGAAGGCTGCTATAGAGAGTGGTGTATTTAGGCGTTTAGAAGAAAATATATAGTACTTGATTTCAAGTATTACACTGAGATCAGCTGTAGACATATTATTACCAATGTTAAAAATAAATAACTCCTCAGTGAATGGAATTAAAACACTTTTAGTGTATAACCAATTATTTACTTGATGTAAAAAGTTCTGTGTATCAGGACAAGACCATAACAAATGGACCAATGTTTCTTCCTGGTGACAGGTGTGACATAGAGGGCTATCTATTGCATTTATGGTATGCAAGTATTTTCTTGTAGGTAAAATTCTATGGATAATTCTAAGTTGAAACCACTGTAATGTAGAACTAGAGGTTGATTTGAAAGGTGCCATATAAATTTCCTTCCATGTTTCTTGCTCTATGTTATAATTGTGTTCCCATTTAAGTTTAGAAGAAGGTTGTTCTGTATTTTTATTAAGTATATAGTAAAATTCTTTACTTCCTTTTGTTGTTTTTAAGAATGGTGTGATATTTAATGGCATTGTTGGTTCGAATAATTTCTGAGTTATGTCCCTGTATGTTATCTTTTTTTACCTGCCATGGATTTAATTGATGCTATAATTCCATTGAAAGTCATGAAATTTGTTTTAAGTTTATATATGGTACTAAATTCATCCAAGGAATACAAACGTCCATCAGTGTTAAAAAGGTCATTTATAAGATAAATTCCCTTGTCATACCATTCTTTCATAAAGAAGGTTTTACCTCCTATAACCAAGTTTGTATTATAATATAGTGGACTTGCCAGAAAATGTTGATCTGTTGATATAGTATTATTTTCTATGATATTATAAAAAGCCTTTAAAACATCTCTCCAGAACATGTTTTTCATTGTAACTAATTTTTGCTGTTTGTACCTCTTTCCAAAACAACATACATTTTTAATATTGACAGTGTTAGTGACTATATGGTGCCACCCACTACTACTTGTATTGCTAATGAGTCGTTTTATCCATGATGCTTTTAACCCAAAGATAAAAGCTTGCAAGTTGGTCATATTTAAACCACCTTCAGAATATTGTTTGATTACGACAGCTTGTTTGATTTTTGCTGGACCTTCCCACAAAAATTCATATAAAATGTTGTTGATAAGTTTAATCGTCGACTCATTTGGGTTGGGGAGAGACATAAATAAGTGATTGAGTTTTGGTATTAATAAAGTTTTAATGACTGTTATTTTTCCAAGAGGAGTTAGGTACCTACGTTTCCAAAGCTTAATGTGATTTTTTATTGTTAGTATTTTATGATTATAATTTATGTCAATCATTTTGTTTAAGTCTACATGAAAATTAATTCCTAAAAGTCTAAATTCATTTTTTCCCCATGATAATTTCCATCGTGTTTTAATTGTTTCTGAGCTAAATCTTTTTTTTCCTATCCAAACAACTTGAGTATTGTCGAAATTTACTTTAAGGCCTGAAATTTCTGCATAATAAGATAGTACATGAAGTGTTTCATTTAAAGAAATATCCGTTCCATCCAGAAGAATTGATGTGTCATCGGCATATTGTGATAATTTATGTTCCTTGTTGTTAATGGTTATTCCTTTAATTTTTGTATTATTTTTAATCATTATTGCTAGTATTTCTGAACATAAAATAAAGATATATGGCGAGTTCGGATCACCCTGACGGCAGCCTCTACCGATTGAAAAAAATGAGGATAAATGCCCTCCGAGGTTAACAGCTAGTTTTGCTTTATGGTAAAATAATCTAATCCATGATATTAGAGAATACCAAATTTAAATACGTCAAGACTTTATAGATAAAAGACCATGATAAAGAGTCGAATGCCTTTTCAAAGTCGACCAACAATAGAAGACCTGCTATATCTTGCTCTTCTGTGAATTGCATGATATCATATATTAAACGAGTATTTTCACCAAGATATCTCCCTGCAATAAAACCAGTTTGACTATCATTAATAAGTTTAGGTAATACAGCTTTAAGTCTGTATGCTATGGCTCCTGAGGCTATTTTATAGGCACAATTGAGTAGAGATATGGGTCTGTAATTTTTTAAAAATTGTCTTGGCTTGTTATCTTTTGGAATACAAGTTATGCCTCCTTCTGTCTGAGTTATTGAAAGTTCCCCTTTTGTGTAACCATAATTGATAGCTCGAACAATAAAATGACCTATTTTTTTCCAAAACACTTTAAAGAAGTCTGCTCCAAAGCCATCTGTTCCGGGTGAACGGTTATTATGCATGGATGATAGAGAACGGGATGCTTCTTCATATGTCAGAAAGCCATCCAGAGATTTTGATTCTTGTTCATTAAGGGTTGGTACTTTGAAGTTAAAAAAATCTTGATTGAGATCAACATTATTTAATTCTGAGTCCTTGTTGGAATACAAGTTTTCAAAAAATGATTTTGTTTCATCCAAAATTTTAAATTGATCAGTTATAATAGTTCCATCTTCTTTTTCAATTTTTGGGATAATTTTACTAGTGAAATTATGGGATTCTAAATTACAGAAAAATTTACTTGGCTTTTCTCCTTCTTCAATTATATTTGCTCGTGACCGAATTAAAATTTCATTCATTTTTATTTTTCGCAGTTTCTGAAGTTCATCTTTTAACTGTTGAAGTAAGGCGGTCTTACTAGGTGTCAGATCATTTTCTATTATTTGAATTTGTTTTATAAGTTTTTTTTCTAGTTCATCATTTTGCTTCTTTTTGTAGCTTGAGTAAGAAATTGACTTTCCTCTAAGTTCCATAAGTAAGTATCTAAAAAGAGCTGATCATTTATCACAAACTGTATTTGGTCATTTGGCAAATTATCAATATTTTCCATATTATAGACAGGGCACGCATACTGACTTTTAATATCAGTTATTTTGTTGTTAATGGTTTGTAAATAGTCTAAATCCTTTAATAGGGAATTATTGTGCTTCCATAAGGGTTTGCCTTTCACAAATTGTGTAAAGCTACAGTTTAGTATTGTCATAGAGTGATCGGACCTATAGCTGGTATCAATATACAGTTATTTATAAATGAAAGAAGGGAGTCAGAAACCAAAAAAAAATCAAGTCTAGCTTGTTTAAGAGGATTTTTTTTGCGCCATGTATACCTTCTCAGGTTAGGGTGAGATTCTCTAAAAGGGTCAATTAAATTATTTTCATACATAATGTCTAACACTGTTTTTTGTGCATTTTTGTTGTTAATGTGTTTATAATTATAGTAGTCAAGCTTGGTATCTTGGACTAAATTAAAATCACCACAAAAAATAAGATCAGTATTTTCATAATCTTCCACTTTTGAGATGATATTTCTAAAAAAAGAAGGTGAATCTTGATTTGGGCCATAAAGATTGATTAATGTAAACCTTTTGGTATCCACAGATACGTCTATAATAAGAAAATTCCCTTCTGGGTCTGAAATATAATTGTGAATTTTGAAGTCTAATTCTTTACTGAATAGAACGGCTACTCCTCTAGCATTTGATTTTCCAGAGCTAAAAACACATTCACTGCCCCATTGTGCACGAATCAAATTCTCTGTTGCCGATGTTGAATGTACATCTTGTAAACAATATATTTAACATTTCTTAGATTTAATGTAATTAAAAACATCTAAGCGTTTTTCTGCCGACCCAAGACCTTGGCAATTAACAGATAATATTTTCACATTAGTCATTTACATAAATTGAAAAACAATGTGTGGTGGACATGGAGGTAACACCAGAGTACAAAAAGAAAACTAAGTAAATGCAGAATTCAAAACTTTCCTGCATGTCTACTAATCTAAGTGTAGTGCATATATAATGACAATTCAGCACTTATAAATCAGTCTTATTCTATTAAAAGAGGTTTATAATATAGGAAAACATGAAAAAACGGTAATGGCAAAGAGGTATCTATGTCATATTGTAAACCATTCAAATATTAATAATCGCTCAAATAATCAATGAATGAATCAATCAGTGGATCAATCGGTCATTCAGTCAATCAATCAAATAATAAATGGAGCAATCAGTCATTCAGTTATCAATCAATCAATCAATCAGTCAATCAATCAGTCTATCTTTTTACAATCAATTAATCATTCAGTCAATCAATCACTCTATCAGCCACCCAGTAAATCAGATCAAATGACCAATCCATTAGTTATCAAATCAACTAATCCATCCAAAATAATAATGACTTTTTTTTTAAAAAATCTGATTTAAAGAAGAGTAAAAATAAGTCCATGAGATTTTATACAAAAAGTATTAAAGATGATTCATATGTTTTATAGAAAGCATTTAGGGTAAATAATTGAATTACTTTATTAATTTAAATATTTTGTATATGAAGACCAGGATAACTTCGATGCATTTAATGCGTTATCATAAGTCATTACAAAATTAAAATATTAATAAACAAATATGAGTTAACTTTTATCTTTAAAAAATAAAAATGTAGTACAATAATAATAAATAATATACGGCAGTTCTGACATAATAAGGAGAAAAAAAGAAAAGAAAAGACAAATCATGAATACAGCAACTCTGACAACTCTGACATGTCTATGCTGCATGAAACGATATGTTATTCTATGCTCAGTACTTGATATATATACGCATATATATATAGAGCTGTCATATATTTTGTGAAAAACTGAGGTCTAAAAAAAAAGAAAAAAAAAGAAACAGTCCCACCCCACAGCCTCCACCTCACCACACATACACATACTCATGTACACATACATGTACATTTACTAGAGGGAAACATACATATTCATGCATACATCTACACACAATCCACACATGTGACAGTGTACATAATGTAGACCTACACATATAAACAATTGTACTCACCAAACTGTAGAGTAGTTTTTATAATCCCAAATGGAAACATAATAAGTAAGCTACACAATTGGGTCAACTTATCAATAATTATATGTTCATATGGACACTCTGTCACTCAAAGTATTGTAACTGTAAAACATGGTCCGAGTCTTACTTTGTTCTCTAGGTAGCATAATTACCTGCTTAGTTACAAATCAAATTATTATGTAACGGCAGATTCAGGGGAAGGGTGCAGGGGATTTAACTGTCTAAGTGTTCAATATCATGAAACAATACATGTATTTACACACATGTATCCATAGTTTTAATGATTAATCACATCCCTGATATTGTCAAACATGTCAAATTTGTGGCGTCTTCCAGATGTAGTTTTCCCATAGACAGACCCGTTGAAGTACCATGCCTGTTCGATGGAATCATGGGCAGTGAGACGTCTGATGAGCTCTGCGTTGTGCTTGGTCACGTCATCTACTAGGCGGTGTCCCATGCCTTTGAATGTTGATCTCAATCGCATGTTTTTGGTCTTTTCAGTGTTGTTTGTCAATTTCATCAAGACAGGCTTGGGGTGCCCTGCCTTTCCAGGGATTCTGTGAATGGCCAAGATCTTAGTGGGGTTGATGGTGATTCCCTGTTTTTGGAATAAATTTGTAGCAGAGGCGAAAAGGTCATCTTCTGTTTCATTTTCTTTCTCTATTATGTCCATTATCTTAATGGTGTTCTTGCGAGAATACTGTTCGTTGTAATTTGCTTTTGAAAGAGCGTCTTTTGACCTGATTTCACTGTCCTCAATCTTTGTCTTTAAGTTTGAGAGTTGAGATTTACATGATGCCACTTCCTTTTTTAGGGTTGAGTTTTCACTTTGGAGATTATTAATTGTGTTTTCCAAGTGTTTGTTTTTTTCTTCTACCTTCATGGTAATTGTCATTTCCATGTTTTCATTTAACTCCGATATAATCTTGTGGATGGTGGATTTAATAAACTGTTCCATCTCATCTTTTTTCAGAATATTTTTGAGATCATCCCTCACTGATTTTACATCATCTGATAAGCTTTCTAGATGGTGATTAATTACTGTTATTTCCTCCACACTGGAGTTTGGGGACACTTCAGTAATTGGTCGTTTTGGTGGTGGTGGTCTAATGCCTGAGGAGGTGTTAGTTGTTCCTCCTTTTGCCAAGGTTTTGGCTGGCTTGACAAGATCTGTTTTTCCCTCATGTTTGCTCATGTTTGCTTGAATTTTCTGTTAATCCCCACAACAATAGGTGTTTTCAGTTTAATCCGTAATCCTTTTATCAGGTGAAATGTCAAAACACACCGTTTTGTTTGGTTCAATATGATTTTTCCTTTGTTTGAGACAAAGAAAATTCACAAAATCTCTTCTTTTTTCAAAAATCAAGAATAATTTTCCATTTTTTCTTCACAATCTTGCTTATTGCATATTCATGTATCCATATGTCCAGAATTGTGAATATAGTGTCACTACAAAAGTGCTTGAATTATCAAAGATATGCAGCAATTTAGCCTAAGAACATCACTGCTTATTCACCTTTTCACCTTTTCTCTTGTATAATTTTATGATAAACAATACATTGTATTGTACACATACTGAGATGTCCGTTTTTTCCCGCCCGTTACTTGTACTAATATTTGATTTAAACATAATTTATTGCCATATATGTACAAGTACAATGCAGTCGGGTTGGGCCACAAGTGCTACCCACATTAGTTACGGCCCTTCCCTACAATGGAGTTTTAACAAATATAATGAATGGCAATTGCTATTAACACGTATCAATAAACTAGATTAACTACAACATGATATGTAGTAGAACATGTTAAGATAGAATAGAAATAAAAAATAAAGAAAGTAGAAGTGAAAGAAAGAATAATGCAACACACGTGACAATGCTCTTGGGATTGAGGCATCTGAGTGTGAGACTCCGCACATGTAGGTGTCCATCATGGGATTGAGGCATGTGAGTGCAGGACTCCGCACATGTGGGTGTCCACCTGGTGATTGAGGCATCTGAGTGTGAGACTACGTAAATGTGGGTATACATCTGCTGATTGAGGCATTTGAGTGCGAGACTCCGCACATGTGGGTATCCAGCTGGTGATTGAGGCATCTGTGTGTGAGACTCCGCACATGTGGGTGTCCAACTGGGGACTGAGGCATCTGAGTGTGAGACTCTGCACATGTGGGTGTACATCTGGGGTTTGAGGCATCTGATTGTGAGACTCCGCACATGTGGGTGTCCATCTGGTAATTGATGCATCTGACTGAGTGTGAGACTCTGCACATGTGGGTGTCCATCTGGTGATTGAGGCATCAGAGTGTGAGACTCCGCACATGTGGGTGTCCATCTGGTGATTGATGCATCTGAGTGTGAGACTCCGCACATGTGGGTGTCCATCTGTGGACTGAGGCATCTGAGTGTGAGACTCTGCACATGTGGGTGTCCATCTGGTGATTGAAGCATCTGAGTGTGAGACTCTGCACATCTGGGGATTGAGGCGTCTAAGTGTGAGACTCTGCACATGTGGGTGTCCATCTGGGGATTGAGGCATCTAAGTGTGAGACTCCGCACATGGGGGTATCTATCTGGTGATTGAGGCATCTGAGTGTGAGACTCTGCACATGTGGGTGTCCATCTTGGGATTGAGGCATCTGAGTGTGAGACTCCGCACATGTGGGTGTCCATCTGGTGATTGAGGCATCTAAGTGTGAGACTCTGCACATGTGGGTGTCCATCTTGGGATTGAGGCATCTGAGTGTGAGCCTCCGCACATGTGGGTGTCCATCTTGGGATTGAGGCATCTGAGTGTGAGATTCCGCACATGTGGGTGTCCATCTTGGGATTGAGGCATCTAAGTGTGAGTCTCCGCACATGTGGTTGTCCATCTTGGGATTGAGGCATCTGAGTGTGAGACTCTGCACATCTGGGGATTGAGGCGTCTAAGTGTGAGATTCTGCACATGTGGGTGTCCATCTGGGGATTGAGGCATCTAAGTGTGAGACTCCGCACATGGGGGTATCCATCTGGTGCTTTAGGAATCTGAGTGTGAGACTCTGCACATGTGGGTGTCCATCTTGGGATTGAGGCATCTGAGTGTGAGACTCCGCACATGTGGGTGTCCATCTGGTGATTGAGGCATCTAAGTGTGAGACTCTGCACATGTGGGTGTCCATCTTGGGATTGAGGCATCTGAGTGTGAGCCTCCGCACATGTGGGTGTCCATCTTGGGATTGAGGCATCTGAGTGTGAGACTCCGCACATGTGGGTGTCCAACTTGGGATTGAGGCATCTAAGCTTTGAGTCTCCGCACATCTGGTTGTCCATCTTTGGATTGAGGCATCTGAGTGTGAGACTCCGCACATGTGGGTGTCCATCTGGTGATTGATGCATCTGAGTGAGAGACTCCGCACATGTGGGTGTCCATTTGGTGATTGAGGCATCTGAGTGTGAGACTCCGCACATGTGGGTGTCCATCTGGTGATTGAGGTATCTAAGTGTGAGACTCTGCACATGTGGGTGTCCATCTTGGGATTGAGGCATCTGAGTGTGAGCCTCCGCACATATGGGTGTCCATCTGTGGATTGAGGCATCTGAGTGTGAGACTCCGCACATGTTGTTGTCGATCTTGGGATTGAGGCATCTGAGTGTGAGACTTAGCACATGTGGGTGTCCATCTGGTGATTGAGGCATTTGAGTGTGAGACTCCGCACATGTGGGTGTCCATCTGGTGATTGTGGCATCTGAGTGTGAGACTCCGCACATGTGGGTTTCCATCTTGGGATTGAGGCATCTGAGTGTGAGACTCCGCACATGTAAGTATCCATCTGGTGATTGATGCATCTGAGTGTGAGACTCTGCACATGTGGGTGTCCATCTGGCGATTGAGGCATCTGAGTGTGAGACTCCGCACATGTGGGTGTCCATCTGGTGATTGATGCATCTGAGTGTGAGAATCTGCACATGTGGGTATCCATCTGGTGATTGAGGCATCTGAGTGTGAGACTCCGCACATGTGGGTATCCATCTTGGGATTGAGGCATCTGAGTGTGGGACTCCGCACATGTGGGTATCCATCTTGGGATTGAGGCATCTGAGAATGAGACTCCGCACATGTGGGTATCCATCTGGTGATTGAGGCATCTGAGTGTGAGACTCCGCACATGTGGGTGTCCATCTGGGGATTGAGGGATTTGAGTGTGAGACTCCGCACATGTGGGTATCACTCTTAGGATTGATGTATCTGAGTGTGAGACTCCGCACATGTGGGTATCCATCTTGGGATTGAGGCATCTGAGTGTGAGACTCTGCACATGTGGGTATCCATCTTCTGATTGAGGCATCTGAGTGTGAGACTCCGCACATGTGGGTGTCTATCTGGTGATTGAGGCATCTGAGTGTGAGACTCCGCAAATGTTGGTGTCCATCTGGTGATTGAGGCATCTGAGTGTGAGACTCCGCACATGAGGGTTTCCATCTTGGGATTGAGGCATCTGAGTGTGAGATTCCGCACATGTTGGTGTCCATCTGGTGACTGAGGCATCTGAGTGTGAGACTCCGCACATGTGGGTATCCATCTTAGGATTGAGGCATCTGAGTGTGAGACTCCGCACATGTGGGTGTCCATCTGGTGATTGATGCATCTGAGTGTTTGAATCCGCGCATGTGGGTATCCATCTGGTGATTGATGCATCTGAGTGTGGGACTCCGCACATGTGGGTGTCCATCCGGTGATTGATGCATCTGAGTGTTTGAATCCGCGCATGTAGGTATCCATCTGGTGATTGATGCATCTGAGTGTGAGATTCCGCACATGTGGTGTCCATCTGGTGATTGATGCATCTGAGTGTGAGACTCTGCACATGTGGGTGTCCATCTGGTGATTGAGGCATCTGAGTGTGAGACTCCGCACATGTGGGTGTCCATCTTGGGATTGAGGCATCTGAGTGTGAGACTCCGCACATGTGGGTGTCCATCTGGTGATTGAGGCATCTGAGTGTGAGACTCTGCACATGTGGGTGTCCATCTTGGGATTGAGGAATGTGAGTGCGGGACTCCGCACATGTGGGTATCCATCTTGGGACTGAGGCATCTGAGTGTGAAACTCTGCACATGTGGGTGTCCATCTGTGGATTGAGGCATTTGAGTGTGAGACTCCGCACATGTGGGTGTCCATCTTGGGATTGAGGCATCTGAGTGTGAGACTCCGCACATGTGGGTGTCCATCTGGTGATTGAGGCATCTGAGTGTGAAACTCCGCACATGTGGGTGTCCATCTGGTGATTGATGCATCTGAGTGTGAGACTCTGCACATGTGGGTATCCATCTGGTGATTGAGGCATCTGAGTGTGAGACTCCGCACATGTGGGTATCCAGCTGGTGATTGAGGCATCTGAGTGTGAGACTCTGCACATGTGGGTGTCCATCTTGGGATTGAGGCATCTGAGTCTGAGACTCCGCACATGTGGGTGTCCATCTGGTTAATGATGCATCTGAGTGTGAGACTCTGCACATGTGGGTGTCCATCTGGTGATTGAGGCATCTGAGTGTGAGACTCCGCACATGTGGGTGTCCATCAGGTGATTGATGCATCTGAGTGTGAGACTCCGCACATGGGGGTGTCCATCTGGTGATTGAGGCATCTGAGTGCGAGACTCCGCACATGTGGGTGTCCATCTGGTGATTTAGGCATCTGAGTGTGAGACTCCGCACATGTGGGTGTCCATCTGGTGATTGAGGCATCTGAGTGTGAGACTCCGCACATGAGGGTATCCAGCTGGTGATTGAGGCATTTGTGTGTGAGACTCTGCACATGTGGGTATCCATCTGGTGATTGTGGCATCTGAGTGTGGGACTCCGCACATGTGGGTATCCATCTGGTGATTGTGGCATCTGAGTGTGGAGCTGTATTCATATTCCTTTGTAATGGTTTTGTTAAAAATCGAGCAGTAAAAGTAGACGCAAAGAAACAAATAACAATAGGCAAGACGGTAAGATATAACATCACGAACACACGATTTTTATCCTTAGTAGCATGTGGCCATGCCGAATTTTATTTTACGCCATCGAATATTCCTTTGTAATGGTTTTGTTCGCCATGTGCGTGCAGCTATTATATTTTGGTTTACAGACATCAAAACATATAAAGTTGAATAGAGTAAAAATTGTAGCTTTGGAGTCTTTGGTTTTATTTGTGTTAAAACACCTGCAGATGTCTGAAAAATCTCACCATTTAACGATTTATTTAAACCCGTTTTTTTCTTTTTTGTTTCATATAACATAATGCACTCTATACAATGTGAGAAGTAGTTTGATATGTCCATGTCTTAACGTAAAAAATTGGAATATGCATTTTTTGCTATTTGTCGGTTTTCAAGATTTCAACGAAAATTAACATGACATTCAGCTTTGAAAACGGTTGAATTCATAAAAACTTCTATTTCGAGACACCAGGTGCAGGTATTGTTATGATTTCCTCCTCTATAAAAACAAGTTTGCTTTCTTCCTTATAGGAAAAGAACGAACAAATATATAATTAGGATTTAGGGGCTAACACACACACATTTGCAAATCAGGATGAAAAAAATATGAATTTTGATCAAAGATATCTGTATATGGTATGTGATAATACAGCAAAAATAGCTAACATACGAGCAAACTGTCGTATTTTTTTTATTAATTTCTTAATATTGCGAAAAATTCGATCTTGTAATCCAACATTTATATGTTTGTCTTAAAATAAAACATACGATCACATTTAAATTGCAAACACAGTTTTAAATAATTATGATATGCACTTCGTGAAATTATTTGGTTTAAGGTAAAACTGTACGGCAGTAGATACACATAGGTTTAAAACTGGAAAATAGTATGCACCTAACTCACAATGTAATTTAAAGCGATCCACGTGAAATTGGAGATTATTTTTAAATGTATAGTTTCTAAATGACAGTTTCAAAAAACTAAATCATGTATTTTTTTATAATAATCCCTTTCGCTTAAAAAATAAAATCGCAAACAAAAGCGTTACGTTATAAGTTGAACACCTCTTGTATATACCTAGACATTTCATTAGTGGAGATGCTATGCTTTTAACGTTATCACTTGGAATCCTTACTTCTATATATGATCATGCAGATCTTGACCTTTGAACTTCCAACTCAAAAACAATAAGGTCCTCCTTTCCCAAAGGGAGATGTACCTATGAAGTTTCATGAGTGGAAGTGTAATGGTTTCAAAGTTATTTAACGGAATGTGTATTTCCAAATGAGGCCATTTCAACCTTGACCTTTGACCCATTGACCCCAAAACAATAGGATTCCTCTCAACTAGGACAGTGTACCTATGAAATTTCATGAGTGTGGGTTTTATGGTTTCGAAGTTATTGTCCGGAATGTTTATTTTTATATAAGGTCATGGCGACGATGAACTTTAACCTACTGACCCCGAAAACAAAAGGGTTTCTCTTCTCACTTAGGACAATGTATCTTTGAAGATTCATGGGTGTGGTTGTTATGGTTTCAAAGTTATCGTCCGAAATGCTTAATTGTTTCCTTGCGAACGGACGGAAAACCCAACACCATAATATATCCCGTTATTTAAACGGGTGGATAATACCTGAAACTCCTAGCGGCGGCACGATTGACCTCGGAAAGCAAAATGTCGCGTTAATATGACAAAGGTTTTAATAAATGTTTTGTTTATTTGTAATAGACAGAAGTTGAAATTTCAAATGAAAATATGAAAAATATATAATTCTTTGAAAGGTGACCGATTATAAAAGTTGAGTAGTGTATATATGTTATTAATTATTTGTTTTACTTTAAAAACCTTTATTGGGCACATATGAAACCACGAATGAATGAATGAATGAATGAATGAATGAAAGTCTTTATTTTAAGAGGGTGACCCAATTAACATTAGCTAATCTTCCTTGGGGCCCTCTGAATAAAACACATATTTATACATACATACAAACACATTAACAATATAATCAGTGATTTAACAAAATAATATCATATAATAATAGAAATCAAAATATATCAGTTCAATGATGGTAAAAGTTAAAGCATTTTCCCTGTAATTAAGATATAAAATAGCAATACACGACACATTCAAATATAGAACATTTAGCATTAGAGATCAAACAGAGGCAGTGGTTTTGAAATTATTTAAACACCAATTTTTTCATTTTTTTTATAGTTAAAATGATTAATCTTTTAAACTTTATTTAAAATTAGAAGTACGAGTATGAAAATTATCCCGACTTTATCCACTTGATAAAATTAGAAGTAAAACTGTTTATTGTAGGACAGAGTCTAATATAATCTGGGATACTATTCCATACTTTAGCCCCAGAGTAAGACATGCTTCCTTTAAATAATTCTTTATTTGGTTTCGGTATTAAAACATTTAAATGGTTTGATAACCTTAAGTTTCTGTGATTATTATTATTGTACTGAAACATGTTTTGAATGTAAGACGGAGTGGCATTTTGAAATACCCTATACATAAATTTTGCCTTTTGAAGTAAAATTCTATGTTCGATACTAAGTACATTAATACTCAATAAAGCTTCATTTAGGTTAGTGTATTGCTCACCTAGGATAATATGACATGCCCGCCGCTGTAATCGAATAAGAATTTGAATGTTTGATTTGTTTGTACTTCCCCAAATAATATTACAGAAATCTAAATGTGGTTGTATATATGCCTTATAAAACAGAATCCTATAATGTAATGGCAGAAACAATTTTATTCTTGATAAGAGCCATAAATTTGTGGAAATCTTTTTCCGAACGAAGGTAATGTGATTGTCCCATTTAAGATTTTCATAAATATGAACTCCAAGAATTTTATCCCCTGCTGTTAGCTCTAAATTAACATCTTTATAGTGTAATGATAATTTTTTATTTACCAATTGAGAACGTTTTTGTGGCGTAGTAATTAATAGGACTTTTGTTTTAGCAGCATTTAAAACCATACCATTATCTAAGCACCAGTTACTAACATTATTTAAAGCTCTTTGCAAATTTCTTTCAACTACTGTTTTCGATAAATTTATATCATATATAGTGGTATCGTCTGCATACATATCTACATTAGAATCATTTTCTTGTACATACAACGGCAAGTCATTAATAAATACAGTCGATTTCGGTTATTTGCATAGCCCATTTGTCAAGAAAATATATGCGATTAACCGGAGTATTCGAATAACCGAAATTGAACATTTTGTACATGTAGCGGTGCACGTTTCTACTTTCGTTTTACTGTTCTGTTAATACTTACATAGAAACTCCATAAAAGCGAGTTAATTCTATGTAAGATGTTTGATAGGATTATTATTGTACTTATCCATTTTGTATTTACTGTTATTTGATAGATTTTATGCAATATTTATGCGTACTTGTTTTCTTTCAATCTGCGTCATTTTGGTTATAATAGCCTAAATGAGTCTCCATTGCCCTTCCATAGTAAAGTTAGAATGTTGACAACCTGTTAAAAACTCAAACCTCGTTAGAATTCTGGGAAACTTATTTTATCATGCAAATAAACATGTCTGCTATTAAACATCAACAAGGAAATAGGGGCTTTAATACCTTCTAAGAAACATTTCTTCAGTTCTATACTAACACCGGGTCAAAGGTCAACACTATTTTTACCCCTTGCAATTTCATACCCTGTCTACTTTCACTTCTCAAATTTATATAAAAAACTGTCAAAAACATGATGAGCTGCATTTTCAAATATCAACAACATGTCCAGAATACAGTTATAGCCAAAAAATAACAGGAACCAGCACTAAAAAAAGTTTTTAAAGAAAAAAAGATTAGCACTCTTTAATACAGAACTACTTTCGACTGCACCAGGCAAGCACATCCTGTTGATTTAGTGTAATTAGACCTATAAGGGATTATTTTTGCGTCATGTTTTTTAATTAAACTGGTCGATTCAACCTAACAACTTAATAAAAGAACATTTTGACTTGTTTCGCAATGCCGAATGACTTCATCTTGAAATTATTGCGATTTACCTGCGCTTGACCATGCACTAAATCGAGTCGATTTTGTCGAGAAATTAAGAAATAATAAAAAAAGCAATATCTCAGCAACCGTTCAACATTTTCTCATCAAATCAACTCTGGTGGCTTTGTTTCACATCCCTGAGTATGTATACCACACATTTTGCCATATATCTTTCACAAAAATTCCAAAAAATTTAAAAATATCACATTTTTAGGGAAAATCAGAAAATTTGAGGAAAAGTTGCCAAAAACACTCTAAAATAGTCTAAAAGTCTGAAAATGATATTTTTTCTCTGTTTCTGAGTTCAACTCACCTATTCAAACAAAATAAATGTCTAGAAAATCATTTTTTATGCAAATCTGAAAAATACATGATTTCTCCTTATAGGTTATAATAGCCTAAATGAGTCTCCATTGCCCTTCCATAGTAAAGTTAGAATGTTGACAACCTGTTAAAAACTCAAACCTCGTTAGAATTCTGGGAAACTTATTTTATCATGCAAATAAACATGTCTGCTATTAAACATCAACAAGGAAATAGGGGCTTTAATACCTTCTAAGAAACATTTCTTCAGTTCTATACTAACACCGGGTCAAAGGTCAACACTATTTTTACCCCTTGCAATTTCATACCCTGTCTACTTTCACTTCTCAAATTTATATAAAAAACTGTCAAAAACATGATGAGCTGCATTTTCAAATATCAACAACATGTCCAGAATACAGTTATAGCCAAAAAATAACAGGAACCAGCACTAAAAAAAGTTTTTAAAGAAAAAAAGATTAGCACTCTTTAATACAGAACTACTTTCGACTGCACCAGGCAAGCACATCCTGTTGATTTAGTGTAATTAGACCTTTTGCTATTGTTTGTAGTGTGAATTACACAGCCATGATAATAACACAAAAGCTTATTTTATTTTTCATTTATTAAGTAACCTCTATGAGCTACTCAATGTCATATGCATCTCTACCGACACTAGCAAACTGAGAGCAGTAAATAATTAACAACACATTGCTTTACATTGCATACAAACTTATTATTAAATCGTGTATGCTAATTGGTGAGCGATCGTCATGGCGTGGAAGCTTCACGGAAACCGCACAAAATGGCAAACTTTCGGCGTCAATTAGCACCTTTTGTCAATCAATTTGCCTCGGGCTTATCTCTGTGACCGCGTCAATCAATTAACAGTTGCAAAATACAGGTACATTTGACTTTCATTATGCAATTAGCCAGATATTCGTTATGCAATTATCCGGAATGTGACAAAAACCTATGCGATTATACGGGTTTTTTTACATGCAAAAGAATACGAATGGTTTTGTGTTTCAAAACTTTATGCAATTAACCGAAATATGCAATTAACCGATATGCGATTAAACGGAATCGACTGTAATAGAAATAATAGTGGTCCTAGAATGGATCCTTGTGGAACTCCACAGGTAGTAATTTGTTTATCTGAAATAACACCATTAACGCTTACCGACTGTGTTCTATTAGTGAGATAAGATTCAAACCATTTAATAGTAATGTTACTGCATTTGTATATTTTTAACTTTTTTAATAGTATATCGTGCGAACATAAGTCAAAAGCTTTTGAAAAATCAAGCATTACAACACCGACAATTTCACCATTATTTAATGACTTCAACCAGTTATCTATCATATGCACAAGAGCAGTTTCACAGCTATGTTTTTTTCTAAATCCGCTTTGTGATTTACATAATAACTTATAATGGTTAAGATAAGTAATAAACGAATCATGTACATGTTTCTCAATTAATTTTGAAAGTGTTGGTAGTATGGATATTGGTCTGTAATTATTTACATCGTTTGCTAGTCCTTTTTTGAATAAAGGGTTTACTTTAGCTGATTTCCATTGATCTGGGAAAACACCCTGTGATATACTACAATTAATTATATGTGTGATACTGCTTGATATAACATCTGCAGATAATTTTAGTAATTTCGGCCCTATCTGATCGAGGCCTGTAGCTTTTGACACATCTAAGTTAGTAAGCATTTTACGAGTTTCAGATTCTGTTATTAATGGAATGTTAAAGTTCATGAGATTCGGGACATTTGCATTTACAAAGTTTTTAACATTTATGAAATCAGAATCTGGGATTGGTTCTTTTAAATTTGAAGCTATGTTTACAAAAAAATTATTAAACTCATTAGCAATTTCTGTCTTGTCATTTATGTCTTGATTATTTATTTTAATATTATTTATTACATTTGATTTATTTTTATTTTTTGAAGACGCACCATGCTCTCTAAAAATCTTCCAAATTGATTTAGGGTCCGATTTACCTTCTTCGATTTTTCTTTCATAAGATGAATTTTTAGAAACATTTATCAACCTGTTAACTTTGTTTCGTGCATTTTTATAATTGTTTATATCGCCTTTGGTTTTAAATTTATCTCTTTCTTTCATTGAATCTAAAATTTCTGGATTTAACCAGTCTGGTTGCTGCAAATTCTTTACGCTATGAATCTTAACTGGAATGTGATTTTCTATTACACTTGAAAAATTAGACACCCAGGTGTGAAGTACTTCATTTGTATCAGTGTTATTTTTCCTAACACCCCAGGGTATGCTGATAAGATCTGCTATGAAAGCTTCTTCAGAAAATGTTTTAAAAGATCTGTATTTAATAAAATTGTGAGAATATTTTTTTTCTTTAAAATTTAACTTACGAGTGCAAAACACCGGGAAGTGATCGGATAGACCTATTCTGGGGACATTTACATGATATATATTAAGATCACAATTACAGTAAATATGATCAATCAATGTTTTTGAATTAAGACATTCTCTTGTTGGTTCTTTGACTAATTGTTTTAAGCCAATTGATGAAATAAAATTTGACCACTCGACGTTTATATTTCTATTTAATAAATCGCGATTGATATCTCCTAAAATTATAATTTGTTTTTCCTCTAATTGAACCTTTTCTATATGAGAATCAAAATTTGTTTTCCAAATAACTCTTGATTCGGGATGTCGATACATAGACCCGACAAGAAATGGTTTACATTTTACTGGCATTATTTCAAGCCAAATTATTTCAATATTTTCATCCTCTAGATCTGACCTACTTATACAATTTATACCTTGTTTTACGTATACTGCCAAACCACCGCCCCTATTTTCGGTACGATCGCACCGAAAAGGTATTTGATAACCGTTTATAATAAAAGCTTCAGTTTTATGATTACAATTAAATTTTGTTTCACTAATGCCCATAATAGATATATCATTTTATGGAGAAGTTAACATTATTTTAAGTTCATCAAATTTTGAAGACATTCCTTGTAAATTTATGTGTCCAATATTAAATTTATTTTTAGGCAAACCTAAATGTATTAAATAATTGTGTTGTTCATCTGGCAAGTTTATATTTTGGTTATCATTTATAGTATTTCTATTTTGAAAAACATCTTGAACAATTTCGTTTTGATTGTCACTTAATACACAGTCACAGTCAATTTCATTGCATGAGGTGCATATGTTAGGTAATATGTTAAAAAAGTTTGAATCAATTAGCTGATTTTCGGCATCATTGCCTTCTCCCTATAGGTTCCAACAAATCTCTTGTTTATGTCCGCTTAAACCGCAGCCCCAGCAGGTGACTGGTGTCCTGTGGCGGCATTCATGTGTATCGTGGCTCGTCTCATAACAATTCATGCAGTGTCTCTGTCGCGATGTAAACCGACTCCGTGGTGAAATTGGCTGGTTAAACCCATGCTGGTTTGGCTGACCTATGTATACACATTTCTTGTAGTCATGTACAATGTGAACGGATCTGTCAATTGTAGCTAACAAGCGCTTAGTTCCAGACCTTGACAAATGAATATGGTCATAATCGCTTAAGAAGTGTTTTAGCAGTGTTCCGTTTTTGTCATGAAATGCTCTGTATGAATCTGCGATGTCCGTTTTGTGATGTACTGACAAACGCTCTACAATCATATTTAGGGGGTTAACATCTACATCTCCTCTTGGGGTCACTTTAGATAGAACAATTTGACACTTTTCATTTCTTGCTTTAATTAAGGCGATGAGTTGATCATATTCTTCCTCTATTAATTCGATATCTCGGTTACATGATATGTCATTTCCACCTACGAAAAGGACGATTGTATCAAATTTTGTTAAATCATACATGTCAATATCAGCGATCAAGTTTCTTATCTTTGCTCCAGATACGGAATGTTTGTGCACAGCGTGTTTCAGGCCTTTGGTATTTACGCCTTGCATTATTGAATCACTCATTAATAACACACTTTTGCTTGTTTCTCTCATTTTCGGTACTTCACGCACAGTTGGTGGTCTTCTCTGTGTGTCTTGTTTAATAAGGGAATCATCATTTCCTGACCTCTCACTTGTGACTACCTTGATATCCTGCTGGGCTGAGGGCTGTGAACCTGTCATCGTATTTGATTGTCCAGACACTTTGTTTTCTGGAGTGGCATTATTTGATGAAGAATATCGAATATGTCCATCTGTTTGTTGTGTTGGAATTGGATCCCTGCTGAGTACGGCGGCATATGTAGATGTTTGCTTTATGTTAATGACTTCCTGTCTCAGCATGTTTGTTTCACTTTGCAAGTTTGATATAGCATCACAGATGGTATGAATTAAGTCCTCATTTTCTGTGTTGTTTGGTAGTTGTTGGTTTACATGACTTATCCCATCTGGAGTGGTTTCCATAGATACATGCGATGGTGTTTCAGGTAATGGCAGGCATGGTGATAATTCATCGCGCATTGCATTTGTTAGACCAATAAACTGGTACAAAAACTCGGGCATTTTTCTTCTAAACTTAATTTCTGTCCATGTCCTATGTGCTGGGCCTGTTATAACCAGTTCGTTTGTTTCCAAATCTAATGAGAGCTTACATTTTACATTTAGCACTCTGGTTGAAATGTTGTTGCGTGTAACATCTACAGGTTGGTTGAAGTCGGCAGTAATCTTTGATTGAACAATGTCACACAGGACTGCAGACTTGAATTGTATGGTTGTTTTCGTGTCATTTTCTTTGATGTAATAGAAATGTCCTTCATACTGGTCAATGAATTGCATATTCTCTGTTTGAGTTTCAATTGATTTTGATTGCACTGGCTGAATTTGAGAAGTAGCCTGTGATGGGCCTGTATTTGATTTTCCCATTTTTATAATAACACGTAATGTACAATTATTATACAAGTTAATATATTTCCTAAGATTGTTAAATAATCCTTCTACTTGATATATGGACAGGTATTACGCATATGTATATCACTAGTATTTATAGGTAATGGAACAGCAGGTGTTCTAGTCCTTGATTATGAATTTTGACTTTTTCCTCCAAATAACACACTTTAACTTTTATAAAAACACTATATTTTTGTTTGTAATAATCCTTATTAATCCAGTCATTAATGTAATGTAAAATTATTCCAAATATTCACTTAGTATAGCCATTAACCAAGAAATTATAAGAGAGCACTACAAGATTATGTTTACGGTTGTGAAAACACACAAGTTCAGCGATATATTTAACGTGCACGGGTATGGCTCCCCCTGCAATCCCGCCCCCACCCACCCACCCCACACACACCCAAACGTGACAATACATTATACAAATATATTTGTGTGTAGAATGATTTCCTTTTGTAAATAAGATTCATTTTAGGCTCGTTCCTTATGGGTTGGTCTTTTGGAATAGAAAACTAGTTGTCAATTTTAAGTTGGACCCCTAGACCCCATGGAAAGAATGATGTACCGCCTTTAGGTTAACATGTGTGCCGTATTGCATATAGCTGACTGTTTCAAGTTTCACCATTGGTTATGTTGTTTGTTGTCCTGTTTAATGACTATTAAATATGCTCATTTGATAAAGTTTGCGATACAGCCCGAACCTACGACACTATTGTGTTTGGGTACTGTGGTTTGTATACAACTCAAAAAGTACTTTAAGCTTCTACCAATATCAAAATGTATCCAAATTTATAAACTTTGAACGGCGAATCATAATTTCCCCGTAGAAACTGGTAGATGGAATGGAACAGCGAAAACGAAAGAATATGCCACTTATGTAACGCAAATAAAATAGGAAATGAACAACACTACTTAATAGAATGCAGTTACTTCTCGAGCAATAGGCAACACTTTCATTCCCTGATAAGACAAACGAACCTCGATAATTATGTTAACTTCCTTCTTACTTTATCGACATTTGAAAATCTTTTAAAATTAAGTAATTTTGCTACTTACATGTTTAAGAATTTTCCACGTGAAACACTCCACGGATTTATGCAACTAATTGATAAGTATTGTCAAACACACTCCATAAATAGTCTCAGTCAGAATAACGGCCTTTATTAGGTATGTAAGTTTACTAGTTTATTATGTCAACTCATTACTAGTCTGTGAGAAGTGTTGCTTCTTTCATTACTTCTCATGAACAGACTCAATAAAACCGAGTCTGCTGTTTTATTCTCTGAATTGTGTTTGTTGCTCTCAAAGGATCACCTTTATCAGTATTTATTCATATATTGTTCATTGCTAGACTTGTTGACACCTCGTGTATAAAGATTATTTGTTTTGCTTTTTTAAATCCCTTATGCTCTACAGTGTGGCATATATATATATATATAAGCTAACTATATCGGTAGGAACATAGCATCCGTTTCCCCCAACAATGAAATGTACGAAATGAACAATTTTCTTGTCTTCGGATTTGTGATTTTGTTACATTTCCTCTTACTGCATATATGTATGCCTGAGATGTAAATAAAGTTCTATCAATTTGATTGGGGGTTATTCCGATTGACAACGGTGTATTTGATGATCAGTGGTGCGTACGCACGATAAAATCGTGCTGGATTTTGAGTTGATTTGTCATTCGAGGCTCGGATAGGCAACTGTTAACAACAACACATTTTATTTTAGTTTTGATGGAAAGCTCACCCTTCACCCTTCATTATTGTTCCCCGTGTGGTTGCCGGGGTAGAATACAACCACTGCAAACACACCGTCACATGCAGAGGGGTAGGACCCCCCCCCCCCCCATTCATATTCATTTTGTCATTTTTGTTCATGCTAATTAAAGGTCTTCATCATGACCCCTGCATTGTTTTCAGGTGCCATCTCGCTCACATCACTAAGAGCAGTGGCAGAAAAACAATAAACGTGGCTCCAGCGTAAATGGAGTTTTTACGATAGAATTTGCAGCAACTCTGCAGTTCAGGGTGAGAAGGTTCTAGGCCCATTTTCCATATTTTATCTCGATGTACATGGAAGATGAGCCTGACATGTTCATGCCTGTTAGGCGCCATATAACCTGTAATGTGTTGGTGCGCCTTAAAACCCCACTTCAATTCAATTCATTATTGTACTGAAGGTAGTATATTCATGTATGTACGATGTTTAACATGTATTCTTCTATTACAGTTTTTGACAAGTTTCTGTTGTCATAGAGATGCATAACATTAAGAGTAAGAGAGGTGGAGTGCCTGAATCGACGATTATACCGGTGTGATAGGAGCAGTGGTTCTGGACATTACATATACGTGAAATTATTTTTCTTGAACTGTGTCATAAATACTCATAGCCATTCTACACATATGGCAATTATTTTTTATTGAGGAACCATGGCTATTGTGCGAATGTTTAAATATATATGTAAAACATAGTTGCCTGATTAAAAAAACAAACCTATCCGGGGCCATTCCCACTTCTGTATTTATTCTTTGTTGCATCCTTATGAAGTAGGATGATATAGAGTTTAATTAACATTGTTGTTGTGATACGGAAATTATGATACGGAAATTATTTTCCGTATCATGACAGCAATGTTAATTAAACTATATATTATATATTCTGTGATGAATTTAATTCCAATCGTCTTTTGACACACATATTCCTTCTTCTGTCACTCCTTTGGCGACAGCGTGGAGTAATACATAAATGTCGTGACGTCACTAGCGCTGGAACCGTCCTGTAGACGATGATGGCTGGGGTTCAGGGGACATTTCCAGCATTTTGTGGTTGCATAGGCATTTCAGGACCACTTACTTATTCAAATTTAGAAGTTTTTAACAGTTCTTCAACCTGCTTAAAGCTGGCTACTAGCTGTGCTATCTTGCACACTAGGCGAGATAGCACAGTAGAGGAAGAGATATGTTATAGATTTTCTCAAACTGGGAAATTTCTACAATTCATCACAGAATATATAATATAAAGAATTTATGTTTGGCCTAGAATGAAATGGCAGAGAAAACATAGCGATATGTATTATAAGCAAAATACGTTTTAAATTATCTTTTAAATTATTTATTTTATTATCTATTTCATATAAATCAGTCACTCTTGAAAAATGTCAGCGTATTAACCAGCAACCCGCCAATAAAATAACGTATATAAGTATCAGTTTATTCTGTGCCAATCAGTTCTTATCAGAAATATTCATAATTGTAGCAAGACAGACGCATTTTTGCAGTATTTTATAGACTTTGTTTGATGGGTGGTGCACTAAGATTTTAGTGCTTTTTTATTTTGCTTTTTTATATTGTGTATTGCTGTATGTTTATGTTTTATGTTTTTAACTCTCTGATGAAGCCGCTGAGGCGAAAACAGGTTTAGAGTATTAATTTGAAGAAGCAGTAGTTTTCCTTATACGATATATCCACAAAAGAAGTATTAACTATTTGAAACAGTTTGTAAGGTGTATATGTATTACCTTGCTTTTACAATTATTTTTGTCTGACTCTATTCAAATAGATATACTACTTAAGAGTATAAATCGTTGACATTTATTTCAACGCACGCATACAAAGTATTAATTCGGCTGATCCTAAAATGTTACCTCAAATTATTTGTGTAATTATACATTATTATTTGGATATAGACCTCTATAGTATAACGTCTTTATTGATTTTCAAGATAACGTATTAACGAAATATTCAATAGATGTGGAGAAGGTTTATGATCAGTCGAAGTCGTACCATTGTTGTGTTCAACAGTTGTCAACACTTCTCGATCAATGGCTATTATCTACGCTAGTGATTGAAATATTCAACATGCTCTTTCATGTCAGTTGGGATGAATATATTGAACCGCACGGCATGTGTAAATATAATTGGATATTTGAGATAAGGTGCGTACTTCAAAATAGATCTGATAATACCGATAAACGGGTTATATTTGTATGTGTTTTTTCTTCTTGTTAAATGTATATACGTTACTCTTTAAAAGGGTGTGTATTTCGTACATTTATAAACGTAACATAATTTTGATCAGGCTTTTAAAATATGGTCTTAGTATTTGAATATCTATCACAGAACTTTGGAATGTATGTTTTATTACCGTTGTTTGTTATGTAAGGTAATGTATGTTTTATTACCGTTGTTTTCTATGTCAGGTATTGTATGTTTTATTACCGTTGTTTGCTATGTCAGGTAATGTATGTTTTATTACCGTTGTTTGCTATGTCAGGTAATGTATGTTTTATTACCGTTATTTACTATGTCAGTTAATGTATGTTTTATTACCGTTGTTTGCTATGTAAGGTATTGTATGTTTTATTACCGTTGTTTTCTATGTCATGTAATGTATGTTTTATTACCGTTGTTTGCTATGTCAGATAATGTATGTTTTATTACCGTTGTTTGCTATGTCAGGTAATGTTCGTTTTATTACCGTTGTTTACTATGTCAGGTAATGTATGTTTTATTACCGTTGTTTACTATGGTTTGCTATGTCAGGTAATGTATGTTTTATTACCGCGTTGTTAACTATGTCAGGTAATGTACGTTTTATTACCGTTGTTTGCTATGTCAGGTAATGTATGTTTTATTACCGTTGTTTACTATGTCAGGTAATGTATGTTCTATTACCGTTACCGTTCATTAAGGAATGATATTCTGGATAAACAGACATATGGCCTTATATATGACCAACCTAAGACTGCACGCCTGTAATTTAGGCATATGGACTGGTCAACCAAAACGTAATATATATGCCGGACAAGTGCATATGCTACACAGTATATAATACGCATATATAAAACGTTATGGGACTGCACGACTGTAGTAATTGTGAGGCATACTAGAAGGTCTGTAATATAGACCTTGCTATATCTTCTAAGTGGGGACTAATAAAGCAGCCCGGTATAGGAAATCTAAGAAACTCGCAATATAAAACTCAAGATTGCCATGTGTCCCTTTAAACTCCAGATCCTACTTACATAGATTAGGCAGCAGTCACTGAATACCCAGTGCAGTATTTGCTATATGGAGTGCAAGTGTCAAAATACACTACATTGTCAGATAAACTAACCGCTGCTGATGCGGAACCAGCATAGAGTATTAATGTGCATTTTGTCAAAACTGATTACACATTTTTTACATAAATAGATACACGTGATAGTGAAACAGATATACTATATCTCAAAGACAAAATGAAAACTGATAAGAGAGAAATTAATTTCAAACCTTAACAATACGAAAAAGAAGAAGAAGAAGAAGAAGAAGAAGAAATTTTATTGACATAAACTATTACATAGTTTTTCATCATATGAAGATACATTTTACAAATACAATTTGACCACAATAACAAGATTAGTACAGGTTCATTAATTTATGAATTAATATGAAAAAAAAGAGATATAACATGGAAAAAAAATATGTATATAGGAATCAAAATATAATATCTAATACGGTACAATAGAACAATTGTACTATAGTGAGGATGAACGAGATTATAAGTTATTTATCATGGTACGTCTTAAAGAGAATGCTTCTGTGATGTATTTGCTAAAATTGATAGCATCTTTTTTGTTGTTGACTGAAGGAGAGCAATGAATTTAAACATACTAGGCCTATGGCTATAATATCGTTTTATATAATTAAATCTGATTGTAGAAAGTAGAAAATACTTTATCTATCCTCGCTGTATTGCGCTGGATATTTACACGAGGATTGGTAAAGTAGAAAAATACTTTATTTATCCCCGCTGTATTGCACTGGGTATTTTAACGAGGACTGGTAAAGTAGAAAATACTTTATCTATCCTCTCTGTATTGCGCTGGATATTTTAAGAGGACTGGTAACGTAGAAAATACTTTATCTACCCTCGCAGTATTGCACTGGGTATTTTAACGAGGACGGGAAAAGTAGAAAATACTTTATCTATCCTCGCTGTATTGCACTGGGTATTTTAAAGAGGACGGGTAAAGTAGAAAATACTTTATCTTTCCTCGCTGTATTGCACTGGGTATTTTAACGAGGACGGGTAAAGTAGAAAATACTTTATCTATCCTCGCTGTATTGCACTGGGTATTTTAATGAGGACGGGTAAAGTAGAAAATACTTTATTTATACTCGCTGTATTGCACTGGGTATGGACGGGTAAAGTAGAAAATACTTTATTTATTCTCGCTGTATTGCACTGGGTATTTTAACGAGGACGGGTAATGTAGAAAATATTTTATTTATCCTCGCTGTATTGCTCTAGGTATTTTAACGAGGATTGGTAAAGTAGAAAAAATACTTTATCTATCCTTGCTGTATTGCACTGGGTATTTTAACGAGGACTGGTAAAGTAGAAAATACTTTATCTACCCTCGCTGTATTGTACTGGGTATTTTAACGAGGACGGGTAAAGTAGAAAATACTTTATCTATCCTCGCTGTATTGCGCTGGCTATTTTAACGAGGACTGGTAAAGTAGAAAATACTTTATCTACCCTCGCTGTATTGCACTGGGTATTTTAACGAGGACGGGAAAAGTAGAAAATACTTTATCTATCCTCGCTGTATTGCACTGGGTATTTTAAAGAGGACGGGTAAAGTAGAAAATACTTTATCTATCCTCGCTGTATTGCACTGGGTATTTTAACGAGGACGGGTAAAGTAGAAAATACTTTATCTATCCTCGCTGTATTGCACTGGGTATTTTATTGAGGACGGGTAATGTAGAAAACATTTTATTTATCCTCGCTGTATTGCTCTGGGTATTTTAACGAGGACGGGTAATGTAGAAAATACTTTTAAAATAGTTCTATAATAAACCCAAATTTGGCCCTGACTATGCTAATCATTACAACACGACGCTACCTCAAATATCTGTAACCATGTTATTTATTAATCACGTGTATAATAATATACATGTAACCATGTAACCATGTTACCATGTTATACAAAGTATTTATTATATGTTTTTGTTTTTCAGACGACTGGCCTATTGAAAAAAAATCGATTGCCTGAGAGAAAGAAACAAGATGTCGGCGGATATTATCCCCACTGCTGTATTATGTTTCGCCGTGGCACTTTCTTCGTTTTTAAACGGATTTTTCATCTTCGTATTCGTGCGCAGAAAGAGGCTTCGAACAGCCGAAACGCTGCCGCTAAGCATTCTACTGATTCATTTGGCGGCCATTGACGTCATAGCTTCTGTATTCTGGACTTTGTTTGCGGCCCTTTCGGCTGCCACAGGAGAATGGACTCTGCCATACGCATTATGTCAACTACAAGCCTTTATTATGGGATTCTGCAACATTGTCAATTCTCACACGCTCACGATTCTTATGTTTGAGAGATTCTTACTCGTGTTCAAGCCGTCGAAGCGCCAGGAGATATTTTTCGATTTGGTTGTCCTGCTGACCTTGGTGGCAGTATACATATTTGGCGGAATTATTGCAGCGTTCCCGCTCTGGGGATGGGGAGAAATCGCGTATATGCCGATTCAGTACCAGTGTGCGGTTGACTACGAAAGGTTTTCCACACACTTTGATTTTACTTTAGTGATGCATTTTGGAATACCGATAGCACTGATAGTAGGATTTTACATTGCAATCCTTATTAGGGTCCAAATTCTCAAGAAAAGGGCCGGCCCCGGCGGATTGATAATTTTGGAGGAAAACCTGGAATTTATAGGCGATTCTTATTCAGATCGACTAAAACAGCAATATCTTAAATTTCAAGGCGCGGGAACGAATCCAGTAAAACCAAAAATAAAAGCATCGAAAACTGAGGACAAAGATGGATACCGTAACGAAGCAGACGACAAAGACTCGTCTGACGAAGATCCTGAAAATACAGGAAACTCTGGTTCCGAGAAAAGTGGGCGCAAGAACCGAAAGAAAAATTTGAAGAAAACATACTATCTGTCAAAATCTGACATGTGGCAAACACACATGCACGCCTTGATGGCAGGCTTGTATTTTATTCTGTGGTTACCATACGTGGTAAAAAGTGTGATTTACACCTACTACTATTACGATATCCCACTGGGCAATGGCGTTATCGTTGCAGTGGTGTGCCTTTCGCACTTTGGCTCTTGTTGCAAAATTCCTTTGTATCTGATGTCAGATAAAATAAAAGCGGCAATGAAGAAAACGCTTGGTATTGGACAAAGTGGGAAGGGTGAGGCAGGATACAAAACGTCTGATAAACCTGTTAAGCCTTCAGTTGAACAAACAACTGAACTGTGAAATTGTGCCGCGGCGATGAACGTTGAGAGAGAGAGAGAGAGAGAGAGAGAGGAAAAGAGAGAGAGAGAGAAATTAGAAGATTCAATATGTGAGGACACATAAGAGAAACAAATAGATAAATAAGAGATAATGATATTTAAGTGAGGACAAATAGCGAGTACGACACAAATTGTTTAGTTTGATGTCGCCTTTGTTACTACATATGTATTGAATGCTGTGTAAAAGACTGCGACAATGGAAATGTACTTTGAAATTTGTCAAATTGAAAAGTGTGTAGTGATACCTGTTAAACGATCCTTGCAAATTGCCAGAAACTCAATGTATATGTGAGATTATTTGTTTATATATAAATTAGGACATGCTGGCGTGCAGAGGGAGAGAGGTGTATTTTGTTGTTAGTTTTAGCCTGCTAATTACTCCACGCATAGACATTTTGTAAACATATGCTTGTTATCATTTTGATAATTAAGTACATTGTAGTGATTGGTATTTTTGGTTCAAGTCTACTTATAATGTCTGACCTCAATGTAATTTCAATAACATAATAAATAACATTTCAATCTAATTAGTTTTAATATCCATTCTAAGCTTCCCAGTGGCCATTTATCCCTCAAACCCCACGGTGGATCCTCCATTTAATATGCAATCTAACGATGGTGGCCATTTTCTCCACTGTCCATTTCAAAGCATTAACAGAAACATTTTTTGCATATATATACATATTTAGACTTGCTGTGTGCGTGTTTTATATTTCATTTGATGAGTTAGTATAGTTCTAAGAAAAGTCACAATTCCACAACCAAAAATCACCGTGTGAAAACAAAACACTGCTTTAAACTGCTTAAATTAATTTGGTAATTTTGATAATTTAAATCATTGCTCAGTTGGCGGTCGTGACGAAAGACGGTTCTTACTAGTTTCAGAGGAATAATACAATGTGATTACGGCCACCCGGATGACAGATGAATGGTCTCACGCAAGCACGCACGCACACACACACACACGCGCACACACACACACATTACGACCACTCGTAATCGGATGACAGAAGAATGGCCACGCACACACGCAGGCACGCACGCACGCACGAACACAAGCACGCCACGCACGCACGCACGCACGCACTCAAGACACGAACATTACGACCACTCGGATGACAGATGAATGGTCTCACGCACGCACGCACGCACGCACGCACACACGCACACACAAACACACACACACACACACACACACACACATTACGACCACTCGGATGACATCGAATGATGCACCGAAACAACGAACAACTTTAAAGATGAATAAAACGCAAAATAAGACACCACAAACACAAAAGGGTACCAAACCCCACTCTTACCCTATTGTCATCTCAATAAACGAGACAGTGTAAATAAAGATATCTCCGCCAGGTTATACTCTCTAACAAACAAGGCAGCATTAATAGGCAATATAAGTAAAACACATACATTATCATGTATATTTAATATAAAAACAACAACAACAAAAGCCTAGAAAGCCACAAATTAAGTACTCAGTGACTTGGCAAAGTAACTTTTAACTTATAAAACACAAAATAATTGCGTTGACAAAAATCTAAATGGGATAGTTAGCAATATCAGAACGAAAATCATCTGTCTTGTAATATATTTTACTAATTATTTCGCCATTCTCAATAGAGAGATGTAAATCAAGAAAAGTATTTCCTGATTTATTAAATCGCACTATTCCAAATTTCCAAATAATCCAGTCACTTTTATTATGGGTAAGTACGTTATTTTTTATCCTCTCACAATGTATTTTAATTCATAGCATCCAATAATTTCACTCTATACTGAATTTATTCTCAATTCAAATACTAAATACTGAAATCCTAGAACAACCCCTAAAGGCTGTATTTATACTCTCATAGAATGTCACAGAACATTTAGAGTGTTCCATTAAGATAAACAAGTCATTTTTAAATAACCTAGTCAGATGCAATCTCATTAAAATCAGACCCTTTATCACGCTACGATACTCTACACTACAAGGATCCGACAACGGTCCGTTGGAGGTCACGTCAGATTGACCTTACGATTGGCCAATCAGATTTCAGCCTACAAAATTGCTCGGTATAGACTGCTTCACTGCGTATGTCGCGTTTCAGTAAAACGATATGGAGCAGTCTAGGCTCGGTATTGAAAGAGACAATGTCCGTAACTGTTAGCTTATAAAACACAAAATAATTGCGTTGACAAAAATGATACACCAACCATTATTGAAATTTACTGAAAAGAAAAGAACAAAAGAAAAGATTGTTTGACGGAATTTAATAGCGGTACCAATTTTTTTACCGATTCGTGGGATTAAACCCTCACTAAAATGACACTTGCGGGTCAACAGTCGAGTTCGCTATCAACTGAGCTAAGCGCGCCATATGTACAATGTCTTGTCTATGATCTTTCCTGTCGTGCCCTTAATGGTTTATTCTCTTGTTGCTCTGTTTCTGCCAAGTCATTGTGTACCTTCATTGTGGCTTTCTAGGCTATTTTTTTTGTATTATATTTACACGAGCATATTTGTATTTTACTTATATTGCCTATTGATGCTGCCTTGCTGGTTAGAGATTAGATCATGGCGGGGATTTCTTTATTTACACTGTCCTGTTTTAATGGGATGACAGTAGGGTAAGTATGAGGTTTGGTGCACCCTAGAACCGGTTTATACCCCCCAGTGACCTTTGTTGCCACTGACTGTTCCAAGGCGGTAGCCATATTGTCAACCCTTTTGTGTTTGTGATGTCGTTTGCATTTTTTATTACTTTTGCCTTCTCGTTTGTCAGTTTGCGTGTTTGTTTTTGTGTTTTGTGGTTGACTGTCGTCGTTGAATGCTGCTTTCCCTGTCCGATCTTTTTATCTTTCTTTACTATTTAGAGTGCTAATGTCATAATGATTTAGTTGGAATACATATTTTCGAAACTCACATGTCCCATGATTTTCTTCCTATCTTGATATAAATCATGCCATTTCGTGCTTTCCACATTAATAAGACGCGAAGACGTTATCTGTATTCGGATATAGATCAATGTGTTTTATGCGGATTTTCGTTTGTTTAGTTCACTCGAACGTCATCTGAAGTGCATATGAAACGCGCGATTTCATTGGTTGAATCAGGGACTCAGATATGTAATGTAAACGGGTCCTGGTTGAATTTAGTTGATCTTCTCAATGAAAGGTCGAACTGACGTGACCTACAAGGGAATGTTGTCAGATCCTATAGCGGAGAGTATCAAAGCGTAATTAGGATATGATTTTGATGAGATTGAGTCATATGATGCCTCATAGAAGGTCATGTAAGCTTTAGACATGAGGGTAACAGTTTTTTTTAAATGGTTAGAGTTGTAAGGAATTAAAGTAAGTGTCATATGAACGTTGACTCTTTACAAAACTTCAAATGTGCCCATCAACTCTGTATTGGTCAGTTTAAAGTTTCAATTTTCAACATGACCAGTGAATATCTGGTTGCCAATTTGCAAATGAATGGTGATGCCACCGTTCAACGTTCCTATACTCACATGTTCTATGTGAACTTCGTTCACTGGTTACTATACATGTGGAGAGTCCTCAAACTATCTTCGCAACTTTATGTCTTTAGACGTTTCCATTATGACACCTATCTTTCGGCGCATCGATGGAACATTGGTCGGAGCAAGTCGTTGATTGGTCAGTCCAAATGTTTCTCAGTTGTCTCCAGACCGATTGGTTGCCAGAAGCACTTTTCACCCGACTGGAGTTACTCGATAATTGCCAATCTTTGACTACATTTGTGACATGCGAATTGCACGTCCGTCACTTCACCGCATTGTGTAAATCGATTGAAATTCAATTACGGGGCGTAACAATTTCCTATGAATATATAAACAAAACACAATACTTCCTTTATATAAACACGGTCAGATGTGCTGGATACAGAAAACGCTTAATAACTTGTTACAAGTCTCGAATTAACTCCTCGTGCATGTGCCTTGGTAGCGATAAAGCTATTGCCTAGTACTGTATCTTGTCCCAACCTGGCATGACTTAACGTATTACGTTGATTTCTTGTGACATTTTTAATTTGAAACATAATATAGTTTTGTAAATGAAATATGCTAATGAATACATTGTATTGATTTGAATGTTGTTTAACGACACATCAACACATCGTATAGGTTATCAAGGGCAGCACCATATGGAGGAGAAGGCTACATAGAAAACAGACACTCTGTCCTCCTGTTACTATAAAATTGATTTCTTTGGTTCGTTAATGTGCTTAGATAATACACTATAATACACGGGCCCAGATAATACACTATAATACACGGGACCAGATAATACACTATAATATACGGGACCAGATAATGCACTATAATACACGGGATCAGATAATACACTATAATCATAATAGTACACGGGACCAGATAATACATTATAATACACGGGACCAGATAATACACTATAATACATGGGACCAGCAAATACACTATAATACACGGGACCAGATAATACAGTATAATACACGGGACCAGATAATACACTATAATACACGGGACCATATAATATACTATAATACACGGGACCGACGGATGAGGCGTAGGAAAACAGTCTTTCCCAAGAACATATCGACGAAACGTTGTGGCGCCGGAGAGACTTAAAACTGGATCCTTCGATTTTAAGTTTCCCGTTATATCCACAGGGCCACACACTGTATTGCTTTTTATGATGGTCAGTGCAACAATAATTTCGTAGGGAGACGTTATTTAATACATCTTTGAAAATAACACAAATTCATAATTCGGCAAATTGTAATGTATTGTGTACATGAATTTATTTAAAGCAAAAAAGAGTATGATAATGGACCTTTGGAAACGGCCGAGCACGACACAAACGAAATATTGCAGTCTCGGTTTGATTGAGACTGTTCATGAGCGGTAGTGAAATATGCTAGCTACCGCTCACGCCTATGCTTTCTTTAAGACCTATTTCCCATGGTCAGCATGAGAAGCTTGCAGTGAGGCGCAATTATAGCTTGTTCTTTCTACAGCAGTGTTATACTGATTATTATTTAGGTGTATAGCTATACAATACTTGTACTTACGATAAATAGAAGTTCGCATCGATGTACTATATGCAAATTGTTTTAATAATTCTTTATTGTTTTAGAACAAGAATAAAACTAACAATTAATGCAAAGTCTGCTTCCTATTTTAATATGTTTACTTCATATAAAAGCTTTATTGGATTGGCCTCATCATCAAAATTGAGTAACACAATTTTCTAGTTTAATAATATTGTATTGCATAGATGTTACAATACATCAATTCAACATCACAATATTCATAGAAACATATGCAAATGGATTGAACTACACGTTATTACAACATTAGTTCACTTCCTCCACACCACCGTCAAATACATTAGGGTTTAGTTCACTTCCTCCACACCACCGTCAAATACATTAGGGTTTAGTTCACTTTCTCAACACCACCGTCAAATACATTAGGGTTTAGTTCACTTCCCCCACACCACCGTCAAATACATTAGGGTTTAGTTCACTTTCTCAACACCACCGTCAAATACATTAGGGTTTAGTTCACTTCCCCCACACCACCGTCAAATACATTAGGGTTTAGTTCACTTTCTCAACACCACCGTCAAATACATTAGGGTTTAGTTCACTTCCTCCACACCACCGTCAAATACATTAGGGTTATGTGATGATCCAGAGTGTCTATCGTGTGTATAATATTACCGCTAGAACAGAGTCGTGTTAGTTCATGATATGAACTTGAAAGTATTAACTTGTTCAATTTTGCAAAGTATTGTTCAATCCATGGCTCCCCTTACTTTCATAATCTCTGATAACAGTTTTATTCAGCACAGTCAGCCTTTAAGGATAACAATTACTATAGAAATCACTAGGTTGAGATTGTTTTTCTGGTACTGTAAATGTTGCCGCTGAAAAGACGATATTAGATTTCTCTTCGCCAATAACAAACAGTAGGCTATCATAAAATGAAACCATACTCTTAATTCTGTATTTGATACTTTAACAATTACTGAAGTTTCCGATTAATCCAATACATTTTGAAAAAACAAAAACATGTTCAGAGCATAACAATAACGCTACATGCCTTTATCAAGCAAATTCAGTTAGCCTTTTTCATATAAGATATAATTAATTATTAAAATGTTAGCATTATTACAGGAGCAGGCTGACATAAAGCAACGACTCATAGAAAGTACCTGTGTTCAACCGCGGTTTCTATGGTTGATAGCTAAGAACTGTTGTGTTACGTTTGTGAATTTCCTTTTCATACTATTCACTGAATTATAAATTATATATACAACTACTATTTGTACAATTTATATTAAAGTCGTGTTAAACAGTTAAAATCGCGAAGTTTGCATTCTCAATGGCCGCAATTCGAATTGCATTTTGTATATTACGATTACATTACAGTTCGACAAGTGTCTAGATACGCGATAATAACATGTTACGCATGTGCTTGTATAAAAAGACATTTCAAAAGTTTAATTATCAGGAAGCTTTATAATTAATTGAAGTAAATTATTGGTAAGTTTAAAATTGATTCTTTTATTTTTTTGTTAGTTAGAAAGAAATATAAAAAGATCGGACAGGGAAGAGGACAGTCAACCACAAAACACAGAAACAAACACGCAAACAGACAAACAAGAAGGCAAAAGTAATAATAAATGCAAACGACATCACAAACACAAGGTATGTCTGATTCGCATACAATAGTAGCCGTAATATAGCAGATAGTGAGAAAGAATCGGATCAGCCATCTGACCAAATGGCATCCACAAAACATATACACACGTTATATGTTTCGGTTTTGATTTAACTTGTTATGTTTTATTTTTAAGGAAATGTTTCTAACATGGCCGCTTTGTGTGTGTGTGTGTGTGTGATTCGAAAATGTATAGTCCGTTCAGCATATCGGCCAAGGAAGAATCACAAAGTTGGCCATTAGATGTGGACTGTTTTAGGTTCGTTGTTTAGGGTGCATTGATTATATCTACGGACCTCGGTTTTACGTATCATCAGAAGGTATGGCGGGAAATACTTTTTAAACATTTCGATAAATAACCTTAATGCGGTCCTGGTCGGGATACTAAACCTAGACAATGACCATTACATCACGGCGGCAACTTCAGGATGATTTGATGTTCTGTTATAACTCAAATAGCTAAACATTTGCTCTTTAGGACGAACTCATTTTACGTAGGCAGGACATATTTGGGATACACCTATACGCAAATGTTTAATATTTAACCACCAACAATCGCAGTACTTATTATTTAATGATTCAGCCGCTTCATTATCAAACTTAAGTTAACAATGCCAATGACACCTTAACTAAATAGTGTCATGAATATATATTGAATAATACTAACTAAAAAACCAAGAGGCCCATAAAGGCCTTATCGCTCTACTGGCTAAACATGTCGGCAATTTGATGTTAAATGTAATATCGTTTGTGGGGTTCTATCTCACAACCTTGTGTCTCAATTTGAAATAAATCAATAAGCAATAACTGTTTGTAAAACACGAACAAAATATAATAGTAAAAACGAAAGCATATATTATCCCTTTCTTCTGGATAATATATATTATCCAACACCCTTGCTGAAGCAGTAGTTGAGCGGAACATTAGTATAACAGTCCGAGAGCAGTTTCTGAAAAGAGGCCTAGAAAATGAAAAACATGAACCCAATCCGTAGAAGGTTTGACCTTATATTCAGTTAGTTGGATGCCTTGGGCATTTTCGGAGACATGTTGTAGTCATGAATTGTGGTAGCACTAAACAGATATTCAAGATGGCGTCCAAGATGGCCGCCAAAATGTGATATACAGTCATAATAATTGTTTTGTTGCATAAAAGCAGTACCAATAAATGTATTATTATATACATTTACAGGTATGTGTAACTTAGAAAGACAATTTATCTGACACAACATTTAGTAATGAATGGCAAAGTTCAAGGTCTTAGTCCAGTGTCGCAGGTCAAATCTGAGCTTTTTTGGGGTCTCCGTGTCTTCTTAGTTTATTTCAAAGCATACAAACAGAAATCTGTCGAAGGTTTGATACTTGATCATGTTATAGTAACATACGAGGAATATTTTGAACCCTATGACCGCCAAAATGGGATATAGTCATAATAATTGCTTTGTTGCATAACATGTGTACCTATAAAGATATTATTATATAAATCCAAACGTTTGTGTATCTTATATATACAATGTTTCTCACCAACATTTTATAATAAATGATAAAGGTCAAGGTCACAGTCAATGGTCAAAGGTCAAATTTTGTCTTTATTTTCTCTTGTTATATTTTAAACAGGCAAACAGAACGTTTGACATGTTAGACTAACATCCTATTTTAACCCTGTTGAAGTCATGCATTGTGGTAGCACTTAAAAGTTATTAAAGATGGCGTCCAAGATGGCCATCAGAATGTAATATACAGTCATTGTACTTGCTTTGTTGCATAACATTTGTACCAATAAAGATATCATTTTAAAAAGTATGCGTATCTTAGATAACTCATCCAATGCAACATGTAATAATATATGGCAAAGTTCACAGTCACCATGAAGGGTCAAATGAAAATATATCTTAAATCTCACTTAAAAATCCGCTATTTTTTTTATAATAGAAATTTGTGTGTGTGTTCTTTACGTTGAGTTGGATGTTGGAAATAACAGTTACATCCATGTCATACATATCTTCAAGTAATCTTGAATTATATCAAATTGTAAAGCTAATAGTGAAATAAGTGTTACTTTAAAACAGAGATACCTACAGGAGATACTATACATCAATAATAAAACATTTGTCTTCTATTACTGCTGACGAAAATGACTGTACTTCTATTCTAGTTCGTACCTTCAATCACAGCAATATATATCACATACAGTTCCATGAATGCAACATTTCTTTTAAACTTTTATATGCATGTACTTTCAAGTATCTTAATCTGATTCCACTTCTGAGACATCTTCGTCAAAAACAGATTTTTTAATATTTTCACATTTACGTATGACCTGCCATGCAAAAGAAAGCTTGTGTGGCTATATTGTTTGTCTGGCATTGACAAAGTTCGCCTGGCACTGGCAAAGGGTCGGTCGCTGTACATGCTGATTTATGACGTCAGTTAATCAACTTGTGATCAGACTCTTTGGACGTTATAAGAGGCTGGACAATTTTGTACTGCCGGTTATAAACTTTTCCAGACTAGTGACTAAAAATTAGCCCTTTTGATATGATCAGTAAGGCTTTTGGGTAGTATATTTTCATTCATGTAAAAAACAGCCAGTATGTAATACCATCTGCAATATCCCCAACGTCCTTTGAGACATATAAAGCGGAAACAACTTTTCACAGGCGACTGCACATTCCGAAGATAATACCTCATCTTCTTCAAGTGCGATCAAATACTACTGATATGTTTCAGATTTAGATATTTTTTACCTTGCCATTTCCAGATAATGCACTGTTAATATCACCGCCTGTTATTGCTTGGAAACCGGGAAGTATATAGCATGGCGACTGTATATCCCTCCTATATATGCCCCAGTTTTTGTATTTGTTCCTGTTCGGGAACATAGTTAATTAAAAGGTAGAGAGTTACATGCGTATACATTTAGTACGGCAACATCGGATTCAGGCGAATGTATAACTACTCTAAACAGAGATCTCAGAGGCAAGCTGAGCATTAAATAGCATGCATTTATCTGCCTCTTTGTGGTGAGACCTGAGATCCTCCAGTGGTTGTATTTGCGATTGTCAAATAAATACTGGAAAATATTTACCATGTCCCTTAAACAAAACAGTTGCGATATATCTGATATAGTTTTCGACAAATATGATAGAGTTGAGTCGATTAAAGCTGAACGAGGACAAAATGTTCGTCAAAAGCATTGGAAGAAATAACACACCTACGGTATTCCGCAGTGGCACACGTACACTAGTAACTATGCCATTAAAGCCAACTTAACATTATTCCAATGTGAATGGCGGTGCCATGATGCATCTTATGTATTGCGACATGGTGAAGTTGTCATTCTTGCTGATGAATTCAGGGATGACGTGAGCACTGTATGTATTTGTCAAGCACAAAAACAACAGAAGACGCATGATTTTGATGTTCAACTTGGCTCCCAGTATTATATTTGAGTAGTTATACATTCACCTCATACTGATGTTGCTGCATTAATAGGTGAATACGCATTATCTCTCTAACTTGTGATGCACTATGATTCCGAACAGAAAAAAAGACAAACTGCAACATATATCAATACACACTGTCCCAGAAAAACAAAACCTATGATCGGCTTAGGTAGTTCAGTGGATATAGGCCTTCAACTGAGACCTCAGCTCCGCCAGGGTTCGCTTTTATCCTTCATCTCATCTCCTTCTGAGATTGCTGTCCCAATATATCCTCATACATATCTTGACATAAAAACATTTAATTACATGCACGTTTAGGTGTTCACGAAATAGCAAGTTGTGATAGTACAAGTGCACTATCTGGAAAAGGCAAGAAATATATGCTCTAAATATGTTAAATAACTGTAAGTCGGAACAATAGTACTTCACTGGAATATGAGGTACTATATTGGAAAATGCAATGCCCATTGACAAGTTTGTTTGCGCTTTATATGTCTCCAGTAATGTTAGTGATCCTGCAGACGATATAAGATACTGGCAGTTTTGTCAAAGGAATCAAACTAAATTAAAGTCTATCACCTACATGAAAAAGTCTTTAACATAATATCAAAAGGGCTAATTATAAGTCACTAGTGTGGCGATTTTCATTGCAGACAGTACAAGTCGTCATCGTCAAATGTCTCTTGCAATTCACTTCAGCCTTTTCTTCATATTACTGTACTGGGTTTGTCATCACAATGTAAAGGTAAATATAGCATTAAGATTCGTGCTTATATCTGTATATCTTAAACAGCAGAAACGTCTCTAATATTATTCCATGTATTTGACCCCTGACTGTGTTTCCAAATTGAGACTAGGACATGAATATGTAGTATGGAATACATGTTATGATGTATATAAATATTCCTCAAGCTCTATATAACATATTGGCAGCTCCTTTACAACATACACAGAGTTTAATATGACATTTGGCCCTTCAATGTGAGCTTGCGTTTTAAGATAGGACATGTATGTGGTATATTACTGACTGTATATCGCATTTTAGTGGCCATCTTGGACGCCATCTTGAATAACTGTTTAATGCTACCTCATTATGACTATAACATGGCTAGAAATATTCCTGGGATATTACTTTAACATGATAAACTGTCAAAACTTCTACAGATCTCGGTTTGTGTGCTTTAAAATAAACCACGAAAACACAGACACCAAAAAAAATCAAAGATCTTTGACCTTTGACTGTGATCTTGAACTTTGCCATATATTACCAAATCTTGCGTAATTGTCTACCTAAGATATATAAACGTGTAAATATATAAAATAATATCTTTAATGGTACAACTGTTATGCAACAAAACAATTATGATGACTGTATCACACTTTGGCGGCCATGTTGGACGTCATCTTGAATACCCTTTTAGTGATACCACCATTCATGACTACAACGGGGCTGGAAATATTGCAGGGATATTACTTTAACATGATAAACTGTCAAAACCTCTACATATCTCTGTTTGTGTGATTTAAAATAAACCACGAAAGCACAGACACAAAAAATATCAAACTTGACCTTTGACCTTTGACTGTGACCTTGAACTTTGGCATATATTATCAAATCTTGTGTGAAATAAATTGTCTAATTAAGATACACAAACTTATAAATATATATAAAAATATCTTTATTGGTACGAGTGTTATGCAACAAAACAATTATTATAAGTGTATATCACATTTTGGCGGCCATCTTGGACGCCATCTTGAATAACTTTTTATATAGCTGACAATACGCGTGACAGTAACAAGCGTGATATTTGGTTATGGAATAATACACTCTAACATTATTACAATAGTCATAATAACAAATATCATAGTACATGCGATAAATGTACATTGCAAATGTGGCAGAAAACGTGTTAAAGTGCGTTTTTTTTCATCAAACGGTATGCACAATGATATTTCTATTAGCTCATACTCCTCATATATTACAAACATGCTGCGCGTCTACACATGGATACATGGGTAGATGGTATAATTGAGTTACAAAGATCGAATGCAATTCATGTACATAAATATACTTTAACCTTTAACAATTTGTTCAATACAATTCGTAAATCACTTAAAGTCCTAAGTACATTAAGGTTTGTAGTTGTACCTTAGCATTTTTACAGTACCTAAACGACTAACTTTACACTTATAAAGCGCCTTTCACTGTCGGAAGGCAATGGCATAAGAAACATCACTTTGGTAACCCGTTACATATTTGGGGAGTTGAGCTATCGCATCATCTAGAGGCTGCGACTGGCCATTGCAATCTACGTCCAGTGTGTCACTCAAACTATGAAAATAGAAGGGTAGGTCGATAACCGAATGCTATTCAATGTATTCGTAGTTAAGGAATAAGCAGTGTTAAATGTGTTAAAACATATACGTACATAACATGGATGGCTAGTGTATACAATAACAATCGTAGATAGCTAAACAGCAGAAGCATTGCGACGGAATATCAGGAACACTAAAACGATCGTGCCTATAAATTATGTTAACTATCAATGTCTAGATTATATTCAGCACAGTATTCTTTCTAAAGAAATCAACTTAATTCGATAATCGCCGTAATTAGATAATTAGAAAATAGATAATCGCCGTACATGCTATGTCTCTTTCAATATAAAACGTCAATCCAGAACTTAACAACTGTATGATTTTCCAGTTCAGACCATCGAACAGGCAGGACGTCTTGCGGCCGTCTGGGACAAAGTGACTCCGCAAGGCGTGCCGCTGTGTGGGATCATCCACCCTACACTGTACAGTGCGCACAGTGTAGCGTAGCCGCGTGGAGGTTTGGACATAACCTCAAAACATGTTGCACATATGTTTTTATCCTGTTTTACGTGGCCCTAAAGATGGACGATTAAACTTCTACTGGAAATCTGACGTTGTACCAGCGAGTTACCCCATGTCACTGCGAGTCCCCGCATTTGATGACATGAGGCACCTACGATGGATCACGACTAGGACTCACCCTAACCCACCATGGATGCCGATGTTGGAGAAACCCTGAGGGATACTCACTGATCCTGTATTGCATAACAGCTTCAGGATCAGCGAGTGAAACGGAGAAGTCCTCACCAACAGAACACGGGCAGCTCATGCAGCCGGATCGACCTACTTGCGACACATTTGGCGTCTCAAATATTCTGCCTCCTGATTGGTCCAAACGATTTCGAACCGGCAATCGGATTGACCTAGTCACAATTCTGCAGGCAATCCGATTGGCCAAAATCTACTATTGGACTTATTAATTTACTTTGACTACAGAATCTACTTTGAATTAATAATCATCTACAGACTTCCTACGAGGGGCTTCTACACCGATGTGCCACCAACTCTAATCTACTGCTGCTATCAACTTTAATCTACTTTGAGCGAGTGATACCAACCTTCCCTGGACTCAACTGCACGCCGAAAACTTCTTCAGAAAAGCTCGCTAAAATGTGTTATGCAATACAGCGAGGGTAAATAAAAACTTCTACTCACTCACTAACAACTGTATAAGAAGCAATTACATTCGATTTCTGTCAAAACCCTTAGCGTCCTGATGTCATACACTAACAGTTTGGTCGAATCTAACTTGATTAATAAAACTGGCGTTATATATTCACATTATGGTATCACCGATCAAAGGCAGATATTATTCTTCTGCCATCTGTTTTTAGAAAGATGGATACCGAAGAAAAAACGTGTTCTAAATACATTACCTGTATTTTCGTTTGTCAAAATTCGTACTGTCATGAACCGATAAACGCATGGCAATACAATCGAATATAATCTCAGACAACAACTCCAATGTCTCTGATGATAACGAGCTGTAATACCTCGTCATCTCTTGCACTGTTTCATCTTCTATATGTTCAAAAACGCCCGAATCAGCTATCCCATCAAACACGTTCTGTAAAATATACCATATCAAAGAACGTAATGAGGGTAATGTGTAAATATAGCATACCTACCTGCTTGGTAAAAAGCCAAAATAGTATATCGTTCAAACACATCTCGTTTCTCCGTCAACAAGTGCATTTTGTTATTAATCTGCATAGTTGAATTAAAATGTATTTCAGATAAACATAAGCTTTTACCCTAATTTTTAAACCAATCAGATGACTCAGAATTTCAGTTACTTACACCATGTATTCATGAATATTTTACTACCAACGCTCTTCATGGTTTAGAGTGTGACCTATATAGAGGCTATCGATAAAATCTTCGCCATTAAATGTACGAAACCGCGGTCGGTCGCTACGTTCTCTCCCTTTCGGTTTCTTAATGGTGAACACTTTTCTCCATAGCCTCTATCCTATAGGCCTACATATCGACATTTACAATGTTGAAATCATCATTTCTACGTTGTTTCCCCTTCAAATCGTTGAACATTGCACCGCAACAAAAGAGGGTAAATTCTAAAAAGTGTCTTACCTTGAGAGTTTGTTCCAGCAAAACACTTATCATAGTTTGTAACTTATTCGTCTATGTCCTCCTGTAGATACATACTACTGACTATAAAAAATCTCTTGTATAGTCACAGTTATTGGGGGACACGTTACTGGGTTTTCCACTTATTGAGTAATTTTCACGGTGCATTTGTTCGTACATGTACATCGGCATGTTGCATTTTAGGTAAGATGTGCTTTGAGCTTACATTTAAAAACTTAAATTTATTAACATCAGACTCGCAGGATCTATGATTTTGTAATATTTCTGGTGCTCATGATTTTGTCATATATTAGGTTGTATTCGTTTCTATTTAGTCATACAGATGTTTACGTTGTTCGTGGATGCAAATAATATTTTCCATTTCACCATGTTTGCGCCATTCTTTGGTTCTCGCCGGAGAAATTTTTTCTTCCAATTTTATTACCATAAGCTTTATTTCGTCTCTTTCTTTGTGTTTTATTCTGATAATTCATATAGGTCGTGGATATTAATAAATAAAAACATTCGTTCCTCTCGCCGTGTGTGGTGTCGTTATCGTTTCTCACGCAGTTAAGTTTTCAGGCACTTTAGGTAGACATTGATTAATATTACTCTCATATTGTGTGGTTTGTGGCTGTCGGGGTCGAATTGAAACGGTTTCTAAGCATTGGTAACTTTGTTTCTTGCTTTGTTTGTGTTTAAAGCCTTTGTTTAGCGGGGTTTGCTGCGGGCTTGGGCGTAACTTATCCACCTGATTCCCCTGAATTCAAAAATGGAATGTCCCTTTAATTTAGAATGGATATAACTGTTTACTGGTGTATGCAGGTCGGGGGAGGACACACTCCACCCGCTATAGAGGCTGTCCTATTTATTCAATAGCCACAAGTATATCTCTTATTTCGAAAAGTAAAAAGGTCTCGTGGTATGTGGCTAATAAAATCTTTCACGCCTCCCACCCTTCTACTGTAAATCACAAGCAAGAAACATACGTCTCGGAATTTAACTCAGAAGACTAGTGTGCCCCTTCCCCCCAGACTAGTACTTGGAATGTTTTGGATAATAATGGATGGGAGGATCTTTCAAACCATGATAAAATAGTAAAAGATAAAGACTGTCCAACAAACAGGTTAAATCTTCTATTGATTCCCCTCCGTTTGTTGCAACCCCAATAGCAACCCATAGGGAGACTTCCTATACTCCCATTAACTCAACCCCAGACACGGAAGTCTTACCCATTACCCCCCCATACTGACAGTAGCGAACTAAATAAGGGGAAAACTTTATCGACCGTCCCAGTTGCTCAATATAACGCTTCAACCCCTTTAATAAAAATAACAAATAAACTTGGGGAAAAACATATTCCCTCCCTATTAGACTTAATAGTAAGCCCCTTTAAAGAACATCCTATATTACTGTCTCAAGTCCAAGCCCCTACTTCTCCAGATAAATTAAAAACTAAAACCCAGAACAATCACAAATTGGATATGGAAACTGAGCTAGATAGCGAAATGTTACAGAGTAGTTTCTGGGGTCCCAAAGTAAATAGGTTCTACAGGCAAAACGGTCAAATTGTCCGCCTCAACCAACCTGTCCTTGCTCCATCTAAACTAACTAAAATACCTACTGATGCAAATAACTCAATTATTACTATCAATGACTCTATAGAAGAAAACGCGTGCCTAGAGCAACCATATACACCTCCTAGATTATTGGATGGTACCACTACCTTGTCCCGAGTATGCAACAAAGAAATTAAAGTATTAGTTGAAGAAACGGTGTCCCCAATTCAGTTAAATCCTCTTCTTATAGATAACCACTCCGCCTCTTCCGAGATCGTCAGTAAACCTACAATCTCAGTCTGTAATACTGTCACTCCAACAAACTCACCAAACCCTGATTTTAAGCAATCGACCTCAAACCAATTCAGCGATAACAGTTTATTTAACGTGACTCAAAACACGTCAGTATTATCACAGGAAAACACTTACGATTCGAGCTGGTCATCAAACATTAGTATCATACAAAGGTCGATCCTGGACCTGGCCGAATTCGACGAGACCCCAACCCCTAGTACCCCAATTAGGATTACCCCCCATATTTCATGAATCTTCCTCCCAAACTTCCCCCAATAGAATAAATGTGACTTATAATTCCAATATTATAAATACAAATATAGATGTACTAAATAAAATTACTATCAGATTAATTTGAAAAAACTAGACCCTCTGGCCCCTTATTAATCTCACATATTCAGAGAGAATTACTTAAGGCCATAAATCCCCCTCTAGTTAAGGGAATAAGCACAAAATCCAGCCCTCTCATAGTCAGTTCCTAACCAGACAGAGATATCCAATTACGAATAACAAACCATAACAATTTAAAGAAAAATAGGCTTTTAAAAACACTTAAAAAATACCAGGTTCCCTTAAAGGGATTAAGACTCCACGAAAGACCATCTCTACATCTATAGCTACCAAGCGTCGAAATTCAGACATTAAGAAAAGTATCAATCAGGTTTTGAAATGAATGATTCAGTTAATATTATTTCTTTTAATGCGGGAGGGCTAACGCATACCAAACATGCTGAAATTAAACTCGTTTTATATCTTAATCCCGAAGTAGACATCCTATGTATACAGGAAACTAAATTTAATAAAAATAACATTAAATCTATTCCAGGATTCAGACATGAATTTAAATTCTTTAAGAAAGATAATAGCTGTGGGGGGGCTGGCAGTATATTTTAAGAATTACATTAATTATGAAGTCATCGATATTGACAACCCCACTGATATTGATAATGAAACCACAATTGAAGTCCAATTGTTTAAAATATGTTATAAAGACTTTTCCTTTATTTTATCTAATCTTTATTCCAGAAATTGTAATAGGAAATCACTTATTCATATCACTTATAAAATAAGTGAATATAAATTTAAAAATGTGATTATTACTGGAGATTTCAACGCCCATCACCAGGCCTGGGGGTCTGATAACTCAAATAATAAAGGCAAAGAAATTTTAACTTGGGTAGATGAAAATAATTTATTTTTATTAAATGATGGCTCACCAACACGCTTAGATAAAGGGACGGGAAACCTTACTCACATAGACTTATCCTTCTGCACAAACTCGCTATCTTTAATTTCCCATTGGTCCGTTTTAAATGACAACTGGGATCTGATCATTTCCCCATCTTTCTATCAGTCCAATTGTCTTCGGAGAAGATCTCCCACGAGCATTACAATCAGAATAGGTTTAATTATAATAAAGCAGATTGGGACCTCTTTGATATTTTATGTCAAAAACTTAAACCTGATGATTTAATTACAGAAGATATAGATATTTTTAATAATAACATCACGGACGCTATCCTTAATATAGTCCACCAAAGCGTCCCTATCTACAATAATATGCCTAGAAAGGAAAACGTCCCATGGTGGAATTCTGAATGCAAAGAAGCCGTTATAAAACGTAAATACATGCTCAACAAACTTAAAAAAGATCCATCCGAAGTGAACCTACACAATTTTAAGCAAGCAGAATATGATTCAAAGAAAATTATTACAAAAGCAAAAAAAAGCAACTGGGATGAATTCATAACCTCATGTCCTTTAAAGCAAACAAATACAAAACATTTTTGGAATAAAATAAATAGAATAAGAGAACAATCCTTCTCATCCATTCCACTATTAAAAACCAACCTGCAATATGCAACTACGAACAAAGATAAAGCGGATCTCTTAGCTAAACATTTTTCACAAGTTTCGAGCAAAAACAATCTCAGCAAAAATACCAATGATTATCAACATAATTTCGAAAACAATTTTAATACAAAACTAACTGATATAGATGAAGATGATGACACTAACTATTTACTTAATACCCCCTTTTCTCTCTTCGAATTAAAAGATGCGATAAATAGCAGAAAAGATTCCGCTGTGGGACCGGACAAAATATCATATATTTTATTTAAGAACATGCCCGACTCCACCCTCAATCTCTTTATAATAATATTTGGTCCTCCAAAAAATACCCTGCTTCCGGGAGACTTGCCTGCGTTATTCCCATTTTAAAACCGAATAAAGACCATAACGACCCTAAATCCTACCGTCCCATTAGCCTCACCTCTCACCCTAGTAAGCTTATGGAATTCATGGTTAAAGTCCGCCTAGAACACTTTTTAGAATCAAATAACTTAATAAATAAATTTCAATCAGGTTTCAGAAAGGGACGTAGTACCCAAGATCAACTAGCAAGACTTCAACATGATATTATTTTTGCCAAAAACATTGGCCATTCAGTCTTAGCCATTTTTCGTGATTTACAGGCAGCATTTGATCTTGCCTGGAATATAGGAATCCTTTCTAAATTATTTGACCTCGGTATTAGAGGTAATTGTTTTTTCTTCATCAAGGCATTTCTTCAGGACAGGAAAATTACTGTAAAAGTTGGTGACTCCCTTTCGGATGAGGAGACTCTCGAGAGGGGCACCCCTCAAGGATCTATAATCTCCCCCTTCTTTTTAATGTACTTATAAATGATTTGCCAGATATAATAAAAGAATCAGGAGTGGTAATTAGCCAATTTGCAGACGATAGCAGCACCTGGATTAAGGGGAAAATCTTGATAACTACAAATTAAAGCCCAAAAAGGGCTTAATTTAATTTGGGATTGGGCTAATACATGGGGTTTTAGACTTTCTCCTAATAAAACAGTAGGTATGATTTTTGGTAACTCTTCCAGGGTTTCTTTAGATTTACATTTAGGAGATACCAAAATTTTATTCAATAAAAGTGTTACATTTTTAGGTCTCATCTGGGACCGTCGATTAACTTTTAATACACATATATATAATCTTATAGCCAAATGTGAAAAAGATCTAAATTTGTTACGTATGCTACAAGGAACAGATTTTGGCTCGGATAGAGGATCATTAATTATTTTATATAAAACCCTGATATGATCTAAAATTGACTATGGATCCCACGTTTATTCATGTGCTGCACCGTCACTTCTTCAACAATTAGATATAATCCAAAATAAGGCATTAAGGATAGCACTGGGAGCGCTGAATTCAACACCTAAACATTTACTAGAACACGAGTCTGGAGTTCTCCCACTACATTTACATAGAGAGGAGCAGATGCTGCGTTTCTGGGCCAGGACCCAGACGAGAAAATTATTTAATCCTGTTAATGAGATCTTTAAAACAAAACACCGCAACATTTTTTTTCACAATAAACCAAAACCGTTTGGCACAACAATACTTAATTTAACGCAGGATTATAAAATAGACAATATAAATATAGCGGACATTAATCCTAGAGATATTCCACCTTGGACTCTAGCCCTACCAAAAGTTGATATCTCCATTACAAACATTATTAAAAAACAAGACAACCCTTTACTTATTAAACAAGTTTTTAAGGAACATATTGACAATAAATATAGTTCCTATATAAACATTTACACTGACGGATCTAAGGATCCTGTCACAGAGCGTTTGGCATCTGCCTTCGTTATCCCCTCGAAAAATATAATTAAAATAAATAGAATTTCTGATGGACTCTCTATTTTTACTGCAGAGCTGATCGCAATTATCAAGTCCATTAAATGGATCATCCAAAATAAACCTCCCAAATCAGTTATCTTCTCGGATTCCCTCTCTAGCCTTACTTTAATTAAAGATAGGACAAGTAAGTCTAGACCAGACCTTATTTCTAACATTTAAATTCTACTCAATGAATGTAATATCATAAATCTCATAGTTAACTTGGAATGGTGTCCAGCCGACGTAAATATCGCAGGCAATGAAAAGGCCGACCTTGCCTGCAAGGCAGGGCTGGATCACCCTGCTATCGATAAGGATATTCCCTTCGGACCTTCAGAAGTCTATTTTGGCATTCGTAAAAAAATAAAGGAAAAATTAAACACTTATTTAACCAATCAAGCCAATCAATTTAATACGTTTACTAGACTTAGTTGTAATTTCAGAAATCATGCCTCTGATAATAAAATCCTTAATAAAGCCATAACACGACTCAGAATGGGATACAACTTATTACCATCGAGTTTAGGAAGTCATATCATTAAAGATCTTGATAAAAATTGTACTTCCTGTTGTGTCCCATACACCACTGAACATTTTTTACTTGAATGCAGTCAGCTCGATATAAAAAGGGAAGAGTTAAAGTTAAAATTACAACAAAGCGCTATATCTTTTAATCTAAATAATCTACTCGACCACAGAAAAAATATAGGCAATTGACTTTCAGCGCCCTTAGTGATTATGTTAAGGCCACCCATTTCGAAAAAAAAATCTAACTTATTTACGCATTTATGACTATATTGTCCATACTTTCATATATATGCACGTTGTAATGGCAATATCCTGTGTATAATCATCATCAGAAAAAGACAGTTATTCTGCTTGTGATTAAAATATATACCACCCAAACCCCCTAATATAAGTGGCCGAATTACAATTGAACACTTGATACAGATAGGATATGGGACTGATCCGGTGGACGCGTTGGGGCGATTTTTGAGTCTCATGACAACGCAGGCACAACGGTCCAGGACCAATCACATACTCTTATATATATAATGCGCCACGACTAAGTGAGTGTGGGGACTGCCCTACCTCACGGCGCCAAGGAAGTGATTATTATACATGTTTAGCTGACTATTGATAGGATTTAACTGACATAGTACCTATCCTAATAGTAATATAAGAGCATAAACCTTTAGATTTAGACTAAAACTATAATGTTGAACGGCCCAGTGGATTAACTTGTATGTTTTGTCTGCTGGGCTCGAAATCACTGATGGTTTGATTTAAATTCGTTCGTTCAGTATAATTGTTCCAAATTGTAAACCCTTTCTATTGGTAACAACATAATATATAAACTTCGTATGAATAATTTGGGTCACACTCAGTGCTGACTGCCACCTGGTTAGACGGTCGTTGTACTGGCTCTCTGGGTGGTAGTCAACACAGAGACGTACGTTATTCTTCATATGATTATTATAAACTACTTAATTAATACAGTTATGATATGGGACTTATCCGGTGGACGCGTTGGGGCGATTTTTGAGTCAGATGACAACGCAGGCACAACGGTCCAGGACCAATCACATACTTTTATATATATAATGTCTAGTTGACCTTTGATAGGAATTACCTGACATGTTTTTACAGACAGAATCTACTTATGTTCATATACAATAACCTTCAATATTTAGATACATTACTGAATTTGTGATTTATCCCTTGTATGTACAAATTATGTTTCGCTCTAATATCTCACATAATGTCTATGTATTCCTTTGACCGTTGCCCTCCCCAGTGTGACCTCCTCGTGGTTTTGTGTGGACGAGCAACCCTCCTCAGACCAAGGTCTCTCTCATAGAGAGAGGAATTGAATGCTGAGGAGTAGTGCCCGACAAACTGCATTGGGTATTTTTATTATGTTTTATTTATTTTTAATAAATATGATATATTTTATTGAGAAACATTAATTATACAACAGGAGCAACGATCAGATATAACATGGACAATGTATATATGTAAATAACAAACCGAATATTTTTAAACTTCTAGAGATGTGTGATATATTTTATTATAATAGCTCGCTCGCCACAATTCCGACTTTGGTTCATTATACATAGCGGACATCAAAATTCATTGTTTGGTGACAATTGTTGACAGCAATTTAATAAGTAATATACCTGCGAAGCTCATTGGTGTCCCTGGCCTAATATAATAGAAACAACTATAGTAAATATACATACAGTAATCCGCCATAGACAATACTTACGTCTGCTTAGCTCTTGCCGCCTAGTAACGAATACGAATGAATAAATAAATCCCCTATGTATAAAATAATAATGAAATATAGAATGTATAATCAACATATGAAAAGCACGCCAAACTGCCTAGTGCAACAAGGCGTGCCAAAACAAAAACTTAAGATAGACAGGTCGTGGGATTTACTGCACTCTCATGTTCGCGGTAACTCGGTCAACAGCTGTTTACATATATGCTGAATAAGAAAAATGTGGATGGGAGTATTTGCGTGTGTTACGTCTCGGTAGGCTACATTTTAACTGAAAATGTTTAGGGCAATGTGTGTATTGCAAGCTTTATGCGTCTGGGTGCGTTTCGACTGGGGGAGTTTTTGGGTGTTGTGATCAATGGACAAATGAATAACAAAAATAAAAAATAAAATAATATTAATAATAATAATAATACTGGAGTAATAATAATAATTAAATAAATATAATAATAATACTAATAATGATAATAATATAAAACCTAAAAAAATAAAATAAAAATAAATACATAAAAAAATAAAGAAAAAAAAAATAAAAAAAAATAAATAAAAATAAATGAATAAAATAAATTAAATAAACATAGACTAGATATAAATGAAGACTGCACAATCAGTTATTACAATAAGTTGGTATTACTATTTAGGATTTTATTTTCATTTGTACTCCATTTGTGATCGGTTTATACATTGTACGTCGATTTTGTTTTCATAATTACACTGGATAATGCGTCGTAGAAAGCGAGCCAGTTCGATGGTTACTTCTCTGCCGGTAACGTGGTTGATGATCCCACCTGGAAAAGTCAATGGTTGCCTCCCAGCAGATCCAAAGGGTGTGCGTTCAGCTAGTCAGTGACGTAACAGATCGTTGAGTGGCTCGATTGGTTGCGGAAAAGGCCGTACACAAGACGTTAGTCAGCTAGAGGAACAGATGTTGCACTGCCTCCAGGAAACAGGACTCGTTTTTATAAACTTTATAATGCTGTTGTCGTAGATAATGCAAAAATCACCAAACATTATCATATTATCATTTTTCCACCAGGCGTCTGCAAATGCAAATTGCAAGTTCATTGTAGATGTTGGTGGGTGATGTATGGCTGTAGATTGTTCACAACTTTCTATTTTGTTAACACATTGTTACTGCAAAAGGTTCACACTAGGAAATTGAAAATGGTATCAAAGTAAACAATATCCTGTTTGTAATGACAGTAGTTAGACTATATTTTCAACTCAGTGAATCAATTTGCAAAAACAATGAAAACAATAATAATAATATTTATTGAGTCATTCGAGAGGCAATTAAAACTGTAAATAACAGTGAGTCACATTAGAAAAATATGATTATTCGACTCAAGGCAGAGCTAAATATTGTTATGTTGTCATTATGCGGATGATGTCCATATCTACTGCAAATATTATTTAAGAACTGTTATGAAAACCATTTATATAAGAATAATTTGTTGAACGCCATCTAGTTGATGGAGAAATGTTGATCAAGCCATAATGTTAGCCTGTTGTTATCATCATCGTTGTTGTGCAATATGTTTTCAGCTTCTGCTGCTATTATTTAACTCCAAGGCTGTTGGTGAAATCGTGTTTTATGATGCTAACCATGTAATTGGAGTGTTTAGGCAATATGTTTTCTTGTTGCGGATAAGTATATCTCAACAGTTTGTTGATCTCAGCTAATTTTAACTTGCTGCTGTTGACTGTTGATGCATATAAAAGTTGTTCGTCTGACAATGGAGGCAATGCATATTCATGACCCAGAGCGGTAGGTGACGTCATACTGTCTGGGCGTGCGTCTATGATAGTGAGGAAGCATTGTGTTGGATATGGCATTATTTTCATTTGAATTAATACTGTTCAACAGTTTAAAATCAATTCATGCCTCAATTGCCTTTCTTCTAAATTACATTTACATTTATTCAGTTTACGTACAATGATGTTTTCATTACAGTTGTTAATATACGGATGCTGTGGCTGTTGCTGCTAAATTATGATTGGATCTCTATCACTTCTTTCAAGATTTATTTTGTTTCATTCTCTCGAACATTTTGCCTTATATTTCAGTTTGCGTAACCATCAAGTTCACTTAAGACCGGTCCAAAGTTCATATGACCTATTTATGTGTCGACGTGCCGTAAAACACCATTCATTCATTCATATGTCTGTATCGGATGCAATGTGTCGAATAGGTCATAGAGTCCTACAGTGTTGGTATTGTATGTAAAGTTCCACTTTTTACCTGTTATACAAGATAAGCCTACGCCACCCATCAGCTTTTCAACACATGGTGCATTTCGAAACTTTTTCATGTGGAGTTTGGGGAATATATCCCTACAGTTCTTTAATACTTTCATATTTAATACATCGACAGTGCCTTATCAGTGGTGTACATATTCAAGACCTGGAAAGAAGTTGCATTCTTTTCATAACGCCTTATTTTAAGGCTATTCTATTTGATCATTGGTTTAGTTTAGGGCTATTCCTTTTGATCGATGAGGTTTTATTTATCCTGCAAGGGGATGATGTTTGATTTATCCTGCACCAGGTAGTTTTGCCAGCGGTTCATTGAAGTTTAGTTAGCTGTTCCTTTCCGCTTGTCTCTATTCAATACATAGCACTTTAAACCAATTCTGTGCATGATCGCCAAATTGTAAAACCACTTCTGTCTATGCTGTGTTCTATTCAAAATAAACTTCTCTGCAGGGTTCCACACTGCAATGTGTGTGTGTAGCTCTGGGGTTTATAGTCAATAGTCATAGTCATATACACAACTGGGCGTCCAAACGGTTTATACACAATAGAACCTGGGCAGGTTGCAAATGGTATTTTAATAACACTTCATCCAATTCAACAACCTCATCTTAGGTTGTCATACAGGAAGGTGATAAATGAGGTAAATGTCATTCCAATAGTCAGCATCAAATCACGATGTCATCACCTTTATGTATTAGTTAAAAAGAGTTTACATAGTGTTGTGGCTAACCTTTTAAATGTGGCCTAATTTCAGGGTTTGAAATTAACTTTTTTTCAGCAACTACTCTATAGGACAAGTAACTTACACCATTTACTTGTCCCCTGTCAAATGTACTTGTCCCCGCACTTCATGTTAAAGTGATACAAAAAACAAGATCAATCATGAAAGTGACCTTACATTCCCTCAGTTGCATTCCACCAATGACAACAAGATGGTTTTTGTTTGTCATTTACAATGTGCTTGCCAATGTTTTGACATTTTTTCAGCCACAAGTTTTAAAGATGTAAAATTCATTTCTTGTTAAAAAAATTAGTTGTCCGTAGGACAGGTCACCTGGGACAATTAATTTGTCCTCAGTATATTCTACATGGCAGAGGACAAGGGGACAACTGTTAATGTCGAACCCTGAATTTACTTGAAAAGGATACATGTTCTTCGTCTATTGTTGTCGGAGTGTTTGGATGGATTAGCTTTCAGATAGTTATAGATCGTTATGCAAATACTTTGTATTTCTAGTGTGGCTGATAAAACAGTGGAGCAATGACATCAATTGAGAGTTACTATATATGGCCTGTACTCAGGCATGTACCGATTGATTGACTAACTGTTCATCAATTACTTAGGCCTCTGATGATTATGATTGATACAAAAGTCTAAGAACCGATCGTAGGTTAAAGGTATAAATGCAGTTAAAGACCTGTTCAGAATAAACATAAATTTGATTATCAAGGAGGCAAAAGTTAATACAATTGGGAAAATGTGCATATTATATACAAAAAAATGTATATCAGTTGTTTGCTGACTGAAATGAAATAAAGTGGCACACGAAACAGGAGGAAAGGATACATGCTTCATCAGAAATCATTCAATGTTCAAGGTCTGAAATTGAGTAAATTGAGTAACATGTACATGTTACACTTCATATTATTTATATTTGTGATGCTAATTTATGACAGCTTCGAAACGTTTAACAGTCAATTTGTGTTTGACGCCACCCATTAAAGGTTACAATCTTCCTCCAGCCTTTACATACTGGATATATTTCTGAGATTTATTTATTTTGTCAATGTCTGATGCATCAACTCATGTGATCCTGGGGAACTGATTTAGAGAAATACCCATTAAAGGTTCTTAGAAAGCATGTTAAGCTTAAGCTGACCGAGTTTTTAATGTGGTCGTTATTTGGTCTCAAATACTTCCTAGGCTTTCATGGCGTTAGCCTAACTACCATTTTGCAATTGAAAGGGCCAGAAAAAGCCTAAACAGTTATGCTGCTACGGCGATAATAGATATTGGGGGACATTATCTGCTACACGAATACATTCAGGACAGGCTTGAACCGGATGTTTTTCATTTATCAAATGTGGGGAACAACTTGTTTCTTAACCAGTTTCCGGCTGGATTTGAATGTTTCATTAAAAGTGGGCAGTGATAAGGAAATATATACTTTTTTGGCACCGTTTCTGTTTTGGGCGTGGCATTCGGATATGTTGCTTTTGATACGCACTCTTCGATGATGCCAAAAAAAATGTTTCCTCCGCTTTTGGCGGTTGTTGTAGCCTGGACACTCCATGATGGGAATGTCCGGGCGCCCATCCATATGGCGGGCAGCGAAGGTGTGAAAGGAAGGACATATAAGTTTCAGTTTAACTTTATTCAGCTCCTGTATACCCAGAGACTGAATTGTAATCTAAACATAAATTATATACAAATTTGCTGTCCGTACGAATTGTTAAAAAACATTTGAATTGATTGAATTCGGTACAATTGTAATTATGCTTGAATATCAACCGTGCTTTCAACAGTTGCTTAAATGCTTATCAGAAAAGTTGCTTTCATAATAAACATTTAATTTGGTGCACATGTATTTATGTCCTTAATATTGTAATATTCAATTTGCTTTATTGCTTAATGCTTTCTACTGTAAGGGCTTGCCATAATGGTCTTTTGTGCTTACCGGCAGCCCAGTTGTTAAGCCCCATGATTGGGGCTTGTTTATCAATCCATGCCACGCCCAATATTTGCCAAATCTATTAAAGTTTTAAAAATATTTTATGTGTTGTTATTACAGTGCTCTCCAATAACCATTTTCATTTGTAAGTTAATGGCATAATGATTTATAGCAAGCTTATAAAATTAACTAATTATAAAGATGATATATGTTTGAGTTAAAGTAAATACCTTCTTTTATCAATAAAATACAATATTCAACACAGTCATAAAACATATCTTGGGTTTTAATTATAAACCCACCAGTGAAATTATACAGGGTTATAATTCATAGCGGTATAATTAATAAATAATGAATATAAAAGCTAGTTACGTATTCAAAAACAAAGACAAATATAAGATATGATTCTCTGTTTTTCTCAAACAACCTAATAAATTACATGTATCATAATTTACCTGTGTTATAATACTTGCTAATGACCGGAGATTTTCGCAGTTTGTGGAATAGAACATGTAAATCATTTCATCTGCCTGTAATATCCGGTTTCATGGCTAATTACTGTCATAGAGGTTTCTGTTGTATTTTCAAGTTCCTCTAAATATCAAATATTTACTTCAGAGATTTTGCAACATATGTTATGAAGATAACCTGCTACGTTCGATTTGGGAAATAATTCACGAAATGGTAGGCGTGTGAACCATTTTACAAATGCGATGATGCGAATGAGTGAAACAAACACAACACGCCAACCAAAACGGATTTCATTATAATCGAACTCATCAGGTAAAAAATCTATGTATTACACTTTAAACCAGTTTCTGTATCATTTTATCCGAAATATTGTGTGTTTTTTTAACGTTCTCCGCAAATGACGTCGACGTACTCCAACAACTTGTCGTGATAAATCAAAATGACGGTTATTTGTGTTTGGAGTTAGTTATTATTCATAGTCATTATAATTTTTCCCGATTATAATCACCATTTTTCTACGATTTCGGTAGGTTATAATTATATTAAAATCTCTGCAGTCACATTATCATTATTATCATACATTATTATTATAATCTGTTCAAAATAATAACACCCTCCCAACGATTTTGTTATTTAAACCGAAACGTGTAACATCCGCTTCCATACTAATCATTATTCTTAAAACCGGATAAAACCAGATATTTATAATCGACACATTTTTTTTCGGTTATAATTCTAAATCTCGCGAGACAATTTATAAATGCTTATGTCCGTGAGATTTGGCAAAACGTTGTTGATTATCATTTTAAGATTGTATATAATAATGAACAATCGAAGTATCGAATATTTAAGGGCTATTTAAAAGAGGGGTTGGACAGGAGGATTAATGGATGGGGATTGGGGATGGGGATTGGCAAAAGGATTAAGGAAGCTTAAAACATGCGGGTGGGCAGGATATGTAAGAGAAGAAATGTGTATGTGAGGGAGGGGGAACAGGAAGCGTAAGGTATGCGGGTGGGCATGAGGTTTAAGAGAAGAAATGTCTGTGGGGGAGCATGAAGCTTAAGGGATGCGGGTGGTCAGGAATTTTAGAGAAGGCATATGTGCGGGGGTGCAGGAAGCCTAAGGGATGCGGGTGAGCAGGAGGTTTAAGATAAGAAATGTGTGTGGGGGAGTGGGGAGCAGGAAGCTTAAGCGATTCGGGTGGGAAGGAGGTTTAAGAGAAGAAATGTGCGCGTGTGAGAGTTGGGGAGAGGGTGTTGCAGTAGGCTCATGTACTCCGGGAGTAACTTGGACAAATAAAACGAAAAAAAATAAAATCCTAAACAGTTTAGAAACGCAATAAAAATCAGATTGGGTATATGGGATCGAGGGGAAGGGTACTGGTAAAAATTACAATTGCCAGTATAACATGTTTATATTCCTGACAAATATCGCTTGCACGAGTACCATTTTGGTCCCAAAATGAAAACAAATATATAGAGGTGCAACCTACTCCCAAACCCTCCCACACTCTGCGCTTCGCACGTCGTATTAGGAGTATGATGAAAACATGCCACGATACGCCCCTGCCTACACATCCCATTCGTTAAACCTCCTGCCCACCGCTATCTATTAAACCTCCTGCCCAACCCCATTTCTTAAACCGCAACGGATATCATTATGTAGGGAAACATTATTACAAATGCTTAATTATTATTATTATTATTATTATTATTATCATTGTAATATTCGACTTTTTTTATGTAGATTATAATAATGTGACAAACATTATAATACTGACGTTGAGTTGGTTATTATAATAACAATGGAGAATCGGCGGTTATAATAACTACAATCATAATATGGAAAGTGGGGTTACGCGTGGCGATTTTAGTAATTAAAATCGTAGGGACTAAAATCGTAGGGAGGTTGTTATTATTTCGAACAGATTATAATAGTAATATCTGGTAGTAATAATAATGTGACTGCAGAGATTTTAATATAAGTATAACTTACCGAAATGGTAGAAAAGTGATGATTATAATAATTCAGTTAAACATATAATAAAAACTAATTATCGCATGGTGCTGCGCTTTTCCGTTTACCTGAAATTCTTGTTATATGCCCGTAACACAGTCATGAGTACGTCATAGTGTTCTAATATCTGGCATAACGCGCAGTATATAAATAAACTATTCCGTTATACCAAATATCAGAACACTTTATGGCGTAGATACTATATTACACATACCAAGCGATAAAATAGTTATAGAATATTCAACTTGGTGTTACACGCATATATCATGAAAATAGCTCGGCTCATGCCTCGATATATTTCATGATATATGCTCGTAACATCAATTTGGACATTATATAATTATTACTTATAATCGCAGGATCCCCTATGGCTTTCCATACAATTGGCACTATTGTTTCCTAACGAACCGATCACTATTATTAACACTTGCTGCAAAACAACTTTGCTTTTTCACTGAAATTGTTTGATAGGCAGGGTTGTTAATGGCATTTTCTGTAGTTTTTCATGCGCAGCATTTTGGGCGACTTCTCTTCTAAAACTATTGGATGGATTTTCCTAAAAATTTACAGGAATGTTGCTCTTGATGTCTAGTTGTATTTATTGTCTTTTGTTATTTTTTTTATTTAATTCTTTAATTTCTTTTTTAATTTCTTTTTTTTATTATTATTATTTTTTTTTTTTAAGTTTTTTTTATTGTCTTTATTTATATAATGCCTATTATTAGAAACATACATAAAATAGGAAAAATATAGCTTTTGTAAAAATTCAAAACAAAATTAAAAAATTAAGCATAATTGTAGGGTTGGCCTTTTAGCATAGGAATAGGGTTTCAATTTTTTTTCTAAACAAGCATGGGGACCTGACAGTTTTATTGCACATTTTGTTTATATATATGTTAAACTATGTGCTTAAAAAGTTTAAACAAATTCTCTTATTGGGAACATCCAAAAAAAAAAAGGAAATTGTATCATTATGGGCTAACTTGTGCAAAAATTGAGGGTAATTGTCTCAACAGATTTTGTAAAAAATATAGGTTTTACATAAAGATGAGCTGTAAATGTTATTATAATTAAATGTTCTTTACTTTAATACAAGTTTAGCAGAATTGTGACCAATGAATAAATGATTAGACTTCAAAAATGTCTTATTTAGCTATTTCATGGACTTGTTAAACTTTTTGGACAGATTGACATAATGGCATTATACATTATTTTTTAAAATTTTAACAATTATGGTGACCTACCATTATTTTTGCATTTTCTGTCTATATATATAACAGATTTACTGTGCACAAAGTTTAAAGAAAATCTCTTATGCAGAAAAAACTATAGAAAATGTCTTTAAAATACCACCCGCTAAAATAAAATAATAGATAGTATTATTGTTGAATTGCAGGTTTCATTTCACCCGGACCATATGTAACTTTAATTTCAGTGCAATTGTAAATACCGTTAACCAACATGCATATGTGAAATATTTTTAATAATATATTAATGATACATTTTTAAAAGTAGACAAATGTCGAGCAGCACATGTAGCTTTAGTGTCACGGTTATAAATGGAATGAATGAATGAATGAATGGTGTTTTACGGCACGTCGACACATACATAGGTCATATTGTGCGCAAAAACTGATGAAAGATGAAGAAATGAAGGATTAATTAAAAATTAGTGTAAATATATAAGATAAAACTATTTACAAATAGTGGATGATATGGTAATAATATAAACTATATATGTAAATCATATATGTAAATCAAGATATGCCCGAAAGCGGATATATAAAGTAGTAAATATATACAAGAACATATTATAATGATTTATTTAGTCTGAATTCCTTCAGGAAATCTAAAACAAGACTAAAATCTATAGTATTAAATAACTCGGTCATAGTATTAACATTGTAGTACCTTTGAATCATAGGATCAAAGTCTACACATTCCAACAAGATGTGTTTGACCGTTAACGTTGCAAAGCAGGGTATACATTCTGGTAATTGCTCACCTTGCAATAAATATGAATGAGTATAACGTGTATGCCCTATCCTGCACCGGACTAGGACAACTTCCTCTCGACGGATGGGTTTACTAGAAGAACGCCATTCTCCGAGTAACGGTTTAATTGAATGGAGTTTATTGTTAACTGACAAATCCCAAGCAGCTTGCCAAGAGTTAAGAATATATGTGTTAGTACAACTTTTAAAATCAGTATAAGGTAATTTGGCATTAGATATATATAAACATAATGCTGCTTTAGCAGCACTATCAGCTCTATCATTACCACGTATTCCTACATGGCTTAAAAGCCAGCAGAAAATAATAACATTTTCAACTATATGATAATTGTACTTTTCTAAAGTTGAAGCACAACTGGGTTATCATGTTTCATATTACCCAGTGCTTGAAGAGATGAAAGGGAATCAGAAAAGGTTACAACATGGTCATCATCAGATTTCTGAATATAATTTAAGGCAAGTTCAATTGCCTTAAGTTCAGCTGAAAAGATAGAGGCCTTGTCAGGCAGGCGGCTATTTATGCTGTGTTTGTGAACAACAGCTGCTGCAGCTACTTTATCACCATCTTTAGAACCATCTTTATATATATGTTGAAAGTTACTGTATTTCGATTTAATTTCATTAAATTTGATTTGAAAGACAGTAGGGTCTGTACTGGATTTGTTACTTTACAAAGTCGTATAGACTTTCGGCTGGTGATGTACGAAAGACACCTAAGGCGAGTCGTAATCCTTGATTATGTATAGGATCGAGCATCTGCAAGTATGATTTGCGAGTCGATCCATATACTATTGAGCCGTAGTCCAGTTTGGATCTGATAAGAGATCTATAAAGTTGTAAAAGCACTTTACGATCTGCTCCCCAATTAGTGGTTGCAACAACTATAAGTAAATTTAAAGCGCTAAGGAACTTGTCCTTGAAGTATTTAAGGTGTGGTATAAACGTCAATTTATGGTCGAAAATAAGACCAAGGAATTTTGTTTCATCCACTACTGGTATTGGTGATCCATCCAGTGTTAGATGAGAGTCTTCATGATGTTTACGTAGTTGACAAAAGTGCATACAATTAATTTTAGATTTAGAAAATTTAAAACAATTATCATTCGACCAGGTCTGAAGTTTATTCAAACATTGTTGCAGTTGTCTCTCAATAGTGATCATGTTTTTTGCACGATAACATACAACAAAGTCGTCAACATATAGAGAGCAATCCACACCAGGATTGATGCATTTTAACTATACTGTTAATTTTTATATTAAAAAGGGTGACAGAGAGTATGCTGCCCTGTGGATGCTGCCCTGTGGCACACCCATCTTCTGTTCATGAATGTCAGAGAGGGTTGAACCCATTCGGACATATAACTGTCTATCATCTAAGAAATTCTCTATAAAAATTGGTAATCGACCTCTAAGACCAAGGTCAAAAAGATCATTCATGATACCGTACTTCCATGCAGTATCATAAGCTTTCTCCAAGTTAAAAAAATACAGCGACTAGGTGTTCTTTCTTTACGAAAGCTTCCCTAATAAATGGTTCAAATCGAATGTCTGTTTTGCCTCGTTGGCGCCGGAATCCACTTTGATACTTTGTTATCAGCTTGATGGATTCCAGGTATCAAACGAATCACTCATTACTCATTCGTTCCATGGTTTTACATATACAACTCGTTAAAGCAATAGGGCGATAATTTATTGGGTCCGTATGATCCTTTCCAGGTTTGAGGACTGGAATAACGATTGCTTCCCGTCAAGACTCGGGGAAGTTTCAGGTCACCCAAACCTATTAAATATATCAAGAAGTGTAGAGAGACAGGTTTCAGGTAAATGTTTTAATAATTGATAATGGATATTATCAGGACCAGCTGATGTATCATGAGCCTTTTTAAGGGATTCTCGAAATTCTTTGAGAGTGAACAATTTATTGTATTTCTCCAAATTTTTCGACTTGAAATTCAGCTTTTTCTGTTCTTTCAGTTTCTTACTTTTTAGAAAATTTGGTTGACAATTTTCAGAAGAAGTGTTTTTAGAAAAAGTTTCTGCCAAAGTGTTTATAATATCTTTAACAGATGTAATATCTTCATTATCAGCTTTAAGATGATTTACACAACTAGAGTTACCTTTACCGTTTATTTTCCGGACCATGTCCACGTTTTCTTAAGAGACGAGCGAGAGTTCAACCTAGAGACATAAGATCTCCAGGATTTCCTCTTGCTATCCTTAATAGTACGACGGGCTTTCGCACGAAAAACTCGAAAAGTATCTAAATTATTTTGAGTTGGCCGCAAGTTAAAATCATTCAATGCAGCTTTACGATCGCTGGCTGACTTTAAGCAGTCATCATCGTACCATGGTTTATGTGCGACACTATGCCACCAGGGAATTAATAAAGAACAAGTCCGTGCTCCTTACTACACACTTTAATAACCTTTAAAGCTACCCAATTTTAATGTCTGATCGTATAGAGGTATATTAATTCTAACAGACTCTACTGTCCATACTTTTACAAATATCTACATTCTACAGATCCTAACAGATTCTCACAGATTCTTACATCTCCTAAATATTCTCTTCTCGCTAGTAAATATCCCAGTATATACCTGCACTCACATGCAATCATCTTATTGGATTTCTATACCTTTATTCAATTGGTCTAGTAAAGTATCCCCGCCTACGATATACCTCAGTAAGATAATATTATATCTGCTATTTGAGAAGATCATCCCAAATTGTAGAATAATGGTCAACTGCGAGATACTTCTACCACTTGTTATTAAGCTATTATTATTACTTATTTAAGGGTCTGGTAGTGTTACATATGTGGGCGTTTTGGATTTGCCGAGGTTTTCGGAATAGTTTGATCAGCTATATCATGAAGGGTTTTGGTAAAAAGAGCAGTTGCGTCTTCGACATCCTCGAAAACGGAAATACCTTAACTGTTCCTCACAAAGAGATTGAAATGAATCCCAATCAGCTTCGTGAAGTCTCCATCGTTGCGTTTTTTCGAGTAGTGGAGGGCCGATATTTTCAAGAAATAAGGGGAAGTAGTCGGTTATAAATGGAATGATTGTGTTTACCGATTTCAGGTCATCGATTGAGAATCTTATTATCGGTTTAGCATAAATCAATCTCTGAATGATTTGTCGTTCTATGGTTTCGAAATCATATTCCACCAATGTTCCCTTTCAAATTTCAAAGGAATACTGACAGTTGGCGAGAATTAGAGGTAACACATTGCGCTCGCTGTCAATGATAATTAGATCTCTCGCATTGACATCATTCATGCTCACGTCAGGAACAGTCGGTGACCTGAAAATAAAGGACAAGTTGAAGAATTGATATTGAAGACATAATATGAAAATAAAACACAGGAGGTAAATTTAGTTAGAGAACTTTAATAATTCTCCATTATGAGCAATCACGATTATAGTCTACAGTAACCATGGTAACATCATATGACGGTATGAGGAGCAACATTTTACTAGAATAACAGTTTAATGTTTTAATTAGCTTACGTGTAGATACAATATATACTTTTAAACTGGTCATGTGGACCTAATATTATAAGTGTTGCGTAATCACTAGGTCGAAACGATGTTGCATGATGATTCGTTCCTATGAGATTCCTATGACTGTTGTTGCTATTTATAGGATTTTGTACTTTCACTTTCACTGACATTGTTTTGAAAAGCATATCAACCTTACACACATATTTTTCTGTCATCTAAGTTTAGGTAAGAGCAGTAAAAAAACACTTTTAGGTAAAAGAAATTGGCACAGAAATGGTTTTAACTGATTCTGGTTCCAAAAATTATGGAAAAAAAATATCCAAAGTCCTCATCTCAAATTACGTGCTAAATATGTTATTTTGTGGCAAAAAGATGTAAAATAATGAAAAAATCACCTTTTTTGGGAATATTTTTTTTTTTTTATAATTAAACAATAAAAAATACAGTTATATAGTAAATAATGCTTGTAATAGAGAAAACCATCAGAATGTATGATCAATTTGACCAAATAAATAGACAGACTCTTAATTTTGAGATAAAATGGTGAAAAAAGTGATAAAACCACCGATTTCTGGAGATAAAATACTTAAATTAAATCTGTGTATAAATATTATATTTTTGTGTTTTTGTATTTTACTACTTATGTTGTTCTCTATCAGATATCTAAAATACAATTCAACTCAAATTGAAAATGTACTTATTTTGAGGTTGAAAGTTTAAGAAAAATAGGAAAAAATCAACAAATTTTGGGAACATAATTTTATAATGATATTTACGAATTAATGTTAAATTAAGTAAGATATCCAACTTTTTATAATAGCTCTACTTTTTTGATCTCACTCAATGTTTTAGATTGGTCATAACAGTAGATTTGTTGGTAACATATTTCAGATAATCTCCCTTAATTAAAATGTGTTTGATTTGATAGAGTACCTTCCCTTAAAACACCCTTACAAGTTTGCCACTGTTTTTTCAATAACACATGTTTTGGTACTGAGGTAAATACCAATTCGGTTAACTGATACACACTTGATGGAGCTTGTTATACAGTTACATAGATGACAAGTATGTATATGTTTAATTTTGAAATAAAACATAATTTTAAAGGTAGTAATAGATCCGTGTGCTACTTAATTAAGATTGTTGTTATAAATGTGAAGCAACACATATTGACCAGTTCAACTTTAGTATATAAACCATTATACATCCTACGATATATGTCCACTCCTTTCTGTTTCTAAGAGTCGCTATACTGGTTATAAATCCGGGTCGGATTCATGCGAGTGCGCACCCGGCCACCCTCACCTCCATCCCCAACCACAATAAAATCTGAAAAATTAATGTGCTTTTTTCTATTGTTTCTTTTTTGTTGTTAACAGGTTTTTAAGTTTGAACAGGTTTTTAAGTTGCGCCGCCCCTCCCCTACACTCACCCCTTAAACACCATAACAGCAACAACTGAGAAGATGTGAACATGTATGCGAAAAGCATGTTTTGGTGGTGGATTTTGTTGTCAATTTATTTCAGTTTCGCCCCCGTATTACATCCTGTATCTACCCCTGTGAACATTCATTTCGATTTATATTTGCGCCAGATTTGGGGAAATACTATTTTGTTTATACTAACCCGCTAGATGGGGTCAGAAAGAAGATTAATAGTGGTGAGGAGTGATCCGAGTCCCCATAAAATTTACTGACCACATATACGTGCATATAACGGTAGTGATGGAGGGGGTGGTGGCAGGGCGATGAGTTTGCAACATACTAAATATAGATCTTTTGCACCAAGTACCATTTTAGATACAAATTTTGTTATAAAGTAAATATTTTACAACAATATCCAGATACAATACAAAATATTATAGTCACAGTTGACAGAAATGGTCTAAGATGTTCTAATGGCGGACATCTGTCGTTTTTTGGATCAACCCATTTCATCTAAAGAGTATGTAACCTTAAGTGAAAAGGGTGTTGCCGGTATTCTAAATACTGCAGCGGAACGTAATAATATCAGTAAAGACGAAAAGGTGCATAAAGAGTGTCGATGGTTGTATACAGAACCAAAGATGATAGAAACAATAACAGGAAAAAAGAAGTCCAATGAAATTCAAAGTGATCAAAACACGTTACGCTCCGGTGAAAACTTATTCAGATTTCATGAAAATTGTTTATTTTGCGGTAAATCTATAGAAGATACAAAACGGCAAAAGATATTAAAAGAGGTTTAGCCAGTTCGAACAAAAGATTTTCAAGATGCAATTTATTCTAAGTGCAAAGCGATAAATGACGACTGGGGGAAGAAAGTTATATCTAGGATAGAATATTCTCGTGATCTCCATGCATCTGATGCTATTATCAGAAAATACCAGAATCCTTACAACTACTTCTGAAGGAACTTTTTCTAGCGAAAAGTTCAAAAGAAAGAAGGTTGCCATAGGACAGGCTATAACGCAGTCCATTCGATCTAGAGATATCCAGGCTCCTTTACAACTAGGTCTTGGTGTCATCATTTTGGGTCACGATTTCTTGTTGACTAGCTTAATAGTTTGGGGTTCTGCTGTTTGTATCAAGAAGTGCAGCGATATGAGTATAGTGCAGATGTTACACAAAATACCGAAATTCCAAAGTATGAACAAGGTCAGTTCATTCTGTTCGTTGCGGACAATGTTGACTATAATGTACGAACACTAGATGGGCATGGTACTTTCCATGGAATGGGGGTAATAGCTGCAGTTACACCTGGTGGAAATATTTCCAAACCAATACCGAGATTAAAAATGACGGCTGAAGATATCGCACTTGTAGGCAGAATACCGATTCATTTCTACTCTCCACACGGAAATGCTAATCTGAAATACACCCCGTTTACTGGTATTATTGCTATAGACATGGCATATAACATTGATATCCTGTGGAATTCCACTTGGTTGCTGAAACCCTGTACGTCATCTTGGAATGGAACAATGAAAACAGTACACACTAGTGGCGCATATCCCGGACTGTCAACGGTTATGTTTATGCCAATGATCGACCTTAGCGCGAGTGATGAAACCTGTATCTACTCAACATTGCATTTTATAAATGAGCAGGCCAAGAAATACGAGGTAACGCCAATCCTCACATTTGACCAACCTCTATGGTGGAAAGTCCTGAATATCGTTCTATCAGAACCTGGTAACAACGACCTGCGACACATTGTGTTCAGATTGGTGCACTGCACATGGAAATGAGTTTCCTAGGCTGTATTGGTCATATAATGACAGACTCGGGGTTAACAGAAGGTGACAAAACAAAAGGTGGAGCTGAGTTCAATGGTGGTTCGGAAAACGATGAGACATGTAATGTTGGACTGGTAACAAATATGAAGGAAAGTACCTCTGACGAGCAAGTTAACGTATTTTTGGACACGGAAAATCACCTAGTCGAGAGCAGAATTGTTTGCTGAAGAAACATAAAAACATGAAAGAATAGGCATTGACAATGACATCGAGTGTGCAGTGACTGTGTTTGATCAGGTTCTTGCAGGTGAGTTAGATGTTGAATCTGCATGTTCATCTGCTGTAGTAGAGCGCATACAAGAGAGAGTAGATATGCACCGTTGTAACTTAAAACAAAGTCGCATATCAAGATTATGGCTTCAATACATGGAGAAGGTTGATATACTGAGGACATTTATTAAGGCAGAACGATCTGGCAACTGGAAGCTCCATTTACAGGCAGTATTAGTTATGTTACCCTATTTCACAGCATCTGGCCACAACTTATATGTAAAGTCGGCCAGGTATACCTTGCAAACATGCTAGCATTTGAAACAAGTAGTCCTGATGTGTACAGGTACTTTATGGAGGGGTATCATGTACGAAGACAAAGCGATCGATTTTGGGCAGGACTCTTGACTGATTTAGTCATAGAACAAATGCTCATGAGAAGTTTGAAAACAACTGTTGGGCTAACACGAGAAAAGGGGAATGACTGAAACACAGAGGACGCTGTGGGTACTTTATCGCCCCGCTTGCTCAGAAATCAACGAAGCTATGCAAAAAGTATCAGGAACAGAATTCATCACCAGTGACCAGCATAAAGATACATCAAACGCACGGCAACAGAAAGACAAGAAAGACACGAACATTCTTATAGAATATCTCAGTGAAAGAAACCCCTTTAATAAGGACCCTGAGCTAAAAAGTATATCAAGTGGAGTTGTTTCTGATGATTCTGTCAATGTAGATGATGCGAAAGCTGTTGGGATCAATATTCTAGACAAAATGGCTGGAAGCACTGTTATGGATTTTGCTTTCAAGCGAAAAGATCAAGTAAAAACAATGTCGGATACGGCTGGTTTGAAAATAGGCGATGACGTTGTCAAGGTAGACTCGCAACTATTATGTCAACGGCTTGTTTCTGCGGCAAGGAGATCACTCCCAGAAGACGAACTGGATTCGCTATTCTCTTGTGAGTTATGCACTTACCCTCCAGCAATATTTGAAAACCCACACTTGCTGAGAGAGGCTGACAAGCCAGCATTGGCAGAAGCTATACGAGATAAAGCAAAACCACAGAGTGAAATACCCACTGGTGAAATAAAATATATACTTGATGTCGGTTGCCTTTTACAACGGATTCCTGTATGGAACATTCAAGACACAAAACGTAGATTGGGTGAATAATTATGCTCTAATATACTGTTTTTTTCATGCAATTCTTGGCTGCGACACAACATCAAGGATATATGGACTTGGGAAGGGTACTGTTCTGAAAACGTATGAAAACAACTCGGAATTTCATCTGGCTGCAGATATGTTCAACAAAAAATCAAACAAACAATCTAAAGAGGACATTATTGCATCTGGAGAGACTGCATTACTGTGTCTATATAAGAGTAATTCGCGAGAAGGACTGGACAAACTACGTGTTCATACATTCGTCGAAAAGGTTGCCAAAAGCACAAGTTTTTTAGACCCAAAATGTTGCCCCTTCATCAGGGGCTGCAAAGGATCACAGTCTACGGGTATTTTGTCAAATGCAGGGCTGGAAAGAAGGTGGGTTAATACCGGATGAATGGGGATGGGAAATACAAAGTAACTCCATGAAGCCGCTTAAAATGGATAAATCACCTGTCCCAGAATTCCTTCTGAAGGTGATAAGATGCTCGTGCAAAACAGGATGCAAAATGACAATGCAGCTGTAGTTGTAAGAAAATGGGATTAGATTGCAGTACAGCATGTAGTTCGTGTAGAGGAGTAAGTTGTGAGAATTTGGCACGACCCGAAATAGACAGTGATTAAAGTGAGCTCCGTTGGCTACATGTAAAATACAAACTGATAAGAAGACAAAATAAATCAACATACCTAATTCTATGTCTATGACAACTAAGATTATAGTTTGAAGTCTACTGATTACACATGAAGTGTTGCTTGACTTTACAATCTTAACATAATTATATATATATGCAGACTTGAACAAGTATTATTCAGTTAGTACGGAAATTGATTACAAGAAAAAAAATATTTTGATTTTATACTTGGTGTATTCCCAAAATCAGCAATTTTTCTTCATTTTTACAATTTTCTACCAAAAAAATATTATATTTAGAATGTGATTTCAGAGAAGGATTTTGGACATATTGTTTTCTATATCTTTGGAAACCATAGTCAGTTAAAATAATGTCAGTGACAATTTATTTGAATTTATGCTATTTTTTATCAATCTTATCCGAAAACCATTAAAAAAACATATTTTAAAAAAAAGAAAAACGTTTTTGGACCCAAAAACAGGTTTTGATATATAATTATACTTTTTTTCCATTCAAAATTAATATTATGCAATATTAACAATAACATTTCATATATTAATACATGTTTTACTAATATTCTAAATGGATATAAATTTATTCCAGAAAATAATGATTTTCTTCATTTTTTTGACTTTTTGTCCCAAAAAATATATTTAGCACGTGATTTGAGATGAGGACTTTGGATATATTTTTTTGTATATTGTTTCGAACCAGGATCAGTAAAAATAATTTCTGTGCCAATTTCTTTTACCTTAATTAGGCTATATTTAAGGCTAAAATGACCTGCTTGAATTATTGTCCAATTTGTTTATTTTTTTATTTTCTAACCATGCGCTTGTTAGACTGTCTATAAATCAGAATTAATTGGTCAAAACGACAGAATTGTCTTTTACTGTACTTTTTATATGTTCTGTTTATTATTTCTGTGCCAATTTCTTTTACCTTAGGCTATATTTAAGGCTAAAATGACCTGCATAAATTATTGTCCAATTAGTTTCTTTTGTTATTTTCTAACCATAAGCTTGTTAGACTGTCTATAAATCGGAATTAATTGGTCCAAACGACGGAATTGTCTTTTACTGTACTTTTTATATGTTTTAGCACAAATTACCTTATTCCGAGAAACATGAACAGTGATGTTACACTGTTAATTATATTTTTAAGCGGTAACAAATGTTTCAAAAGAGATTTCTTCTGTACAATATTCTAGATTCTAAAGTACGTCAAGACATATACGGTAAGCTTTCTAGTTTGCCGACAATGCCACAACAGCGTCCATATTAGATTCAATAACACCAGGTTTAGCACACTTTAATTCATACGTCTTCTTCTGTGTGTTTAATTTTTTCGGATCGGGTCATAGGAAATTCACAAGAGACACATCGGCTTTACTTTTCACAACATTCATCTACTGTCATTGTTTTATACCTGCCCATAAACCTAATACGCTCGTAAATTTAGAGCGAAATAAGGATTGCCCGACGACATAAAACTGTTTCACTTCTTGAGAAAATCGCATTAATCGTGCATCACCGACCGTTGAAAATTGAATTACATCGAAAAACAGTTGCGCTGCAATATGATAGACACTGAAATCACCATTATCTACCATGTCCACTCTGTTAGTCGACCATGCTCCGCTAATTGCGATGTTACAGATGGAAGTAATTCACGTAGGCGTGAGACTGTTCTTTGTATGTCATCCGCATCCGCCAAAATCTCTTCCTCTCCAATTTCGTCGGTTTTGACCGGGATATCCTCACAGAGTTCAATGAAACCTTCACTTTCCCCCAATACCTCACTACATGGATCACCTTGAGTTTCATTGAGACCTTGATTTGACAAATGCGTTTTCGTATCACAACTTTGGATGTCAGTAAATAGCTGTTGTTTGTATCTGTAATTTACCAGTTATATCGTCTAGTGTATAGACAATCATATTTAATGTCTTTGCCTAACAGCTGAAAAGTCCGTCTCTTAAATTTGGTTTGTGTTGATGTCTGACATTTAAGTATGACAGATATTTTGTCATTCTGATGTTGTAGAACACAAAGCTGGACAGCTTCGTGGCTGCTTTCAAACCATAATGCGCAATATTCGCACTATGTAGTCAACATTTTCACCTGAAACTGGGAGTATATGTGTTTAGAATCTGATACATTTCTGTACGCGAGAATCTGCTTCAAATAAACTGACTGTACATCAGTATATGTAACACCTTCCCTCGGACACCGTAACATGTCGATATAAAAAATCGATGATTAATGATAAATGAAGGACTGATTTATAAAAAAAATATGTTTATTTTAGATTGAAATACATGACAGCACTACGCCAGATGATTCTTTATGATCTGGGCTCATATTTAGAGACCTTTTTTGCAAAAATCAAATATTGAATAATTCAGACATATACTGATTAAATACTGAGTGTTGACTTTGTCTATCGTGTCAATGACAATAAATTAATAAAGGCAACTTACAATAAATTCAAGAATGAGTTCAATATTATCGTTATCACTCAAACATCATTTTAACAACAATAAGACTCGCCACATGGAGAGAATCCACAACAATGTGTACAAAAACAAAACAAGGTACTGCAGCATCTGATACGTGCTTTACATAGGAACCAAACATCGTGTAACGTCGTTTCGACCCAGTGGTAATGGACTTTATATTATAAACAGTTTAAAACGATCACCTATCGTGCATGCATTATGATTTATATATATTGTATGTATCACATCTATAAAATCCAAACAGCATATTGATTCCGAAGAAAACAATTGAAAACAAGTTGCTTTCTTTCCAAAGAAGCTAACCGTTGATACGTCATTTTAAACGTCAAAAAACACGTTTACCGTGGAGATGTCATTTTAAACGTCAAAAAAACACGTTTACCGTGGAGATGTCATTTTAAACGTCAAATCAAATGTGTGTAATTTGTAGCAACGCTACGTACTAACAAAATATTAAACAGGGTGAATCTGCATAGTTGTGTCGCTTGACGGGCATACAATGTAAGAAAGTGTAGTATAGTTGGTTTGTAGTATATGAAATCTCTCAAAAAAGTTTTTTTCATATACATAAAATTCCATGTCAGATAATCAATATAATATTTTCAGCAGGTTTATATTGTGCGGTATCAAAACCTGATATTTGGGACTTGAACACCATCGAAACCGTAAGGCCTGCAGTCCTTGGTATCGACGATCATTAAATCTCTCCCACCAGGTATTGATCTGGGACAATATAAACCCGCTGAAAATATGTTATTCCTTAATTTTAAGTTAAAGATTATGAATAAAAAAGTGTTATATATACTGGAGGCAACACTAATTCAGCGTTGCATTGCTTTGGAAAACACAGACAGTATATCAAATACAACATATACACATCCAAAATAGCTTAATAATAGCTTGATTCAAGAGTATCAAACGTGTAGTATAGTTTGATCAATGGTTTAGTGGTTTATTTCATTCAAACCGAGTTGAATACACACGTAACTAAAATTACTAATTTCCTCTACGTTGGATTAAGATGGCAAGGCCATATGCTTCTTTATAACATTAACCTTTAGCTCTTGTATTTGCAGAGAAGAAAACTGTTTTAAAATGGTTTCGTTTCCTCTAATGTAAAACTGACTCACGGGGAGCGGTAAAATTTGACCCCAGTGTCTCGATTCGAACAAACTTGGGAGAGTATCATAAGCTTATGCTACTGGCTACAATTTAAATGATAATTCAATCGACTAAATGGTAAGTATTTCTGTTGCATAACCAATTAAATTGATTTTTATAATAAAACAGGAAATCAGAAATATTTTTTACTTTGTTATTAAAGTCGCATTTTGCGAACGAAGGAAAAACATATATTCCATGGTCGATCCCGTCATTCCCGTTATTCCCGTCCGTCCGCCTGTTAGTCCGACAGTCGGTTTTAATCGTAGCCTTAACTACGCTAGATAAAGGAGGGTTCCAAAGGATGGAGTTTACGGTCATATGGGGTCAACATGCGTTTACATGGTTTCTTCGTAAACTATACTCCTCCAACAAGGAAGATAGTTATATATAGCATATTGTTTGCATACGAAGAATAGATGACAACGAAGGTTTCGATTTCTGGGTTCATAGGTCATTTTCAAAACATCAAAGTCACCAAAAACGAACATTGCAGTCACAGTTTCCAATATTTTTTATGACATTTCATACATGGTGTTAGCATTGATATACAAATAAAATATGTGTTTTGCGATTGTATCTACAAATCCTCCTCCTCAATGGAGGGGAAGTATGGTCATATGGGGTCAGCATGCATTTGTAAAGTTTCTTTGTGACATAAACTCCTCCTACATCAGTTGAAGGATGGGGTTCATATTTGGCATATGGTCTCTCTAGAATGTTTAAATGGCAACGAATGTTTCGAGTCCAAGGTCGGACATCTTTGTTCAGAGGTCAATGTCAAAATGTTACATTAACCAAAATGAACATTACATACACAGTTTCTAAAATGTTAGTGACATTTATTTGCATTATTATTGTTTCTTTGAAACCCAAATTTCGTCTACGCCAGTTGAAGGAGGGTGTTCATATTGAACACAGTGGTTGTCTAGAATGCGAACATGGCAGGAAAGTGCGGATATTTAAGATGGCTCCTAATTAACACCAAGGCATCTTTATATTATTATTTTCTTTGCAGAATATCCTTTATGATAGATACATACACATTTATAATACTTATGTCATTCTATACAATGGCGGATTTTAATTTTGTTATATGACCATGTTCAAGAATAGTTATTATAGAAACCGTCAGCTTCGATCATGCAACCGCACGTACCCCTCTACTGACCTAAGTGACGCAGAATGCTAATTTCGTGGTGACGGAATGTTACGTACTGAAACGTTATTGCCAACTATGTGTACTTTGAATTTGATTTGATAATGTAACACTTAAGTGAAGCATACCTGTTTGGCACTTTCATAGTTGTGTTCTATTTTATACAATAAAACCATATTTGAAGGATTAAAGCACAAACAATATGCAAGAGAAAAGTTCGTTGAATTTAGAGGTATACGAATTTTCTATATTTGTATCAGATTTAAACGTACTGATACTCGCGATTGCGCGCGAGTTCGTAATTTAGCAACATTGTGCGTAAGGTCTGTCTCTTGTTTGCAGCAATATATTACTTACGTTTCATTGACACGAAGACACTCTATAATCTCTTTATGTTTTCTCATCAGAAACTGTAGCAGTGTAAAGGAACAGATTATGTAGCCACTTTGTGTTGGTAGAATCCATGGTATGCTTGTATCTATTGTGAAGTCCGATTCTGGAATACTACACAATTGTTTTCCGTACTTTGTACCACAGGCTAAAATAGATGTAAAACGGTGTAAAGAAAATTGAGGTGTAATATTAAAAACGTAAGTCTACAGCATAAATACGTAAGTTAACAGCATAAATACGTAAGTTTCCAGTATAAAAACGTAAATTTCCACCATAAAAACGTACGTCTCCAGCATAAAAACGTAAGTCTCGAGCCTAAAAACGTAAGTCTCCAGCATAAAAACGTAAGTTTCCAGCATAAACACGTAAGTATCCAGCATAAAAACGAAATTTTTTAACATAAAAACGTAAGTTTCCAGCATAAATACGTAAGTTTCCAGCATAAAAACGTAAGATTCCAGAATAAATACGTAAGTTTCCAGCATAAATATGTAAGTCTTCGATTGAATTATCAGTGTGTATACATACACGTAGCTTAGGTGAAGCTGATCGTACTTTAAAACGTCATCTAAATGATAAATACAAGTAATGATTTAATACCTCAAGTGAAACAATGTCTTGCGCTTAAACAAAAATGATTTTCTGGAAAACAACAATAACATTTCAGTAAAATATACACTTGTTTCTTTAAAGATGTCCAGATTAACATTTCACCTGAAAGAGGGTTTGTGTTATTTTCCCAATTATATGAGTAAATAGGTTATGATGTCTAACTAAAGAAAAACAGTTTATTTTATCAAAAATGTGTTTATTTAACTTGTTTGAAATAGCCTGATACGTGTTTGCTTCCAATTGCCCGTGATCTTAATGCGCATTATTTTAACTATATATCAAAGAAAAATCAGTATGTTTTTTTTGTATTTTTAGAAATCTCTTTAATATGATTGAAAAAAGAAACACGAACGCACGCACGCACGTACGTGCGTAATCACGCAGGCACGTGTATCTGATCCTCTTTCCAGTATGTATTAATATGGTATACATGATTTGTGTATAGAAACTTAAAAAGAACAAAATGTACCGTATTTCACAAGGGAATCGCGGCATATGTTCCATGCTTCAATGAAATCGTTAATCAGAGCAGTATAAGGGGCTTCCGATGTTTCTTCTGAAATCAAAATATGATTTTCAATAGCTGCATCGATAGCGTTATTAAGTATGTTAATGAACGTATATATTGTTTCGGTCATCATGGACGAAAAACCATTTTTTATTCAGTCAAATGTGGCAAATACCGGTCATTATATTAGATATGTTAATTGACATGTCATATTCAATTGGGTAGAATGAACTGCATGGATCTATCTTTGCAATATTCCTTTTGATTTAAACATATTTTATTGCCAATATTTTACAGACAGAATAATATCCACATATATACAATAGAAATATTATAATGACAAATGGGTCGGGTAACAAGTTCTCCCAACATTAGTTTAAACCCTTCCCAGTTAACATCTTGAAATTGCAAATGTGTATGGCTGGGTGAAATAAATTACAATGGCAAATAATACATTGAGAGAGAGAATGATGAATAGTAAACACAACATATATACGAGAGAGAGAGAGAGAGAGAGAGAGAGAGAGAGAGAGAGAGAGTTTCCCAATCTTTAAGTTCCAGTCAGTTCGAAAACATGAACGCTTTCACATTACATCAACTGCTATAGCTCTTTGACCTTGAGATATGTAATAACAACAACAACAAACACTACAATGGTATGGCGTGTAGAGTGTCGAAATCCGTCGGAGAATCAGACACTTATGTAAACCTATGTGTTTCTCGTATATATGTTTAAACTGCTTCTAAGAGGGATTTATTTTCCCTATCAGTTATCTGTTCACGACCATAAAGGAGTGTGCTTACATTTAACGGGTGTAAATGGCGAGTAGACTGAAACAGATGAAGCCGATATGCTGTAAATTTGTTACATTGGAAAAAATAGTGCTCAGCATATTCTACTTCACAGCCGCACTCGCAAGTCGGTAAATGGTTAAGGTATAAATCGTTATTGAGATTGCTACAAAAAGTCCTCATTCTTGCATGTAAAACGGCAAATAATCTTTGTCCACATAAGTTGTATGGTGGAACTTTTGTATTAAAAAATACAGATGTTAATAGTCTTCTCTTAAAAATTGCGATACTTTCAGAGTTTCGTATTTCTATTGGCAAGTCATTCCATAGTTTAAGAGTGGAAGGAACAAACGATTTATTGTATATTTCAGTTCTCCTATCAATAGTGGCGTAGTTATCGTTGTTTCTGAGATTGTATACGCTGGCATCTCCAGCTAGCTGCGGGAAAATGTTTGAAATGTAATTCAGAACGGTTCCATTTTTTAACATTATAAACTGAAATAAATATTTGCATTTTCCTTCTATCAGAAACTGAAACCCATTCTATTTCGGATATTAAAGGGACACATGGCAATCTTGATTTTTTTTAAAACTAGCGGCGTCCCGTTAGTTTTACTACATAAATTGCATTTGTTCAATCATTAATGTTAATTATAAGAATTGTATTAAGCCATTTGTTTTTGCACATTATTAATTTTTGATATTATTGCACCAATAATATATTAAAATTTATAGTATAATAAGACGAAATAGTGAATACTTAAAATTTTGATTTATTTAAATCTGACCAGGGTAAAAGTAAAAATGATAATGGATATATAAATCGAGACACCCATTTCAAATACTTCAAGATTGCCGTGTGTCCCTTTAAGCGATGTATGGGTACAGATCGGGTTAGGGACCGATCATTTTGATTTTAGGTGGGTGTGGGGTGGGGGTTGGTGTGGGGGGGGGGGGGGAGTATTTCGCCAAGTGCACTGGCCAGAATATTTTTTTCGTCAACTTGAAAGCCAGAATATGTTTTTTTAAGTTTTACTATTCGTAGAATAAGAACAGCTGTTGTAGATCTACTCAACGTCTGCGTCGACGTTGGTTTTCAGTGGTAGTAACTAAAACCAAAAGTCCAATTATTTCAGCAACCACTGGACAGTGAAACTTGAAATATATCATCAGTGCCATCAATGACACTGGTAGACACATGTTCCATAACTCTGTATTAGCATGACCTTTTTCATACTTTTAATTTCTGCTTTAAATGTTCTTTTTTGACAAGTCCATATATTTTAACAACTGAAAGTCGTACATCAACAAAACTTCAGTAAAGCTTGGAATAACAGTAGACACATGTTCATATTAAACTCTGTATTGCATTTAAGCACAGTTATGTTCCTTTTTATACTTCAACATTCTGGTAAAAGTTTTTAGGCAAGTCCTTGTATGTCAATAGGTGATTGTTACTTATTAACTTCAGTAAAGCATGGATGCTAGTAGACACATGTTCATTAACTCTGTATTGCATTATAGCAAAATTATGGCACTTATTCTGGATAAATATTTTCTGTATTGTATTTGAGAATAGGTGTAGCCCCTTTTCGACTTAGAATTTCTTTTCTTTTATTTTTTGGCAATCCATTTATTTCAATACCCACTTATTACTAGCCATATATCTCTGTCAAAGGAGGTTGACAAGTGTCACTCAGAGTCAGCAAGGACACTTACAGACACATGTTTCATAACTTTTTATTTAATTTTAGCCAGATGATGTTTGTTTTTTCAACTTAGAATTTCAGTTAAAGTTTTTTAAGCAGCTTCATATATTTCAATGAAACTCACTGCAAACATCCAATGACAATGGCAAGCCTGTAAATGTCATTAGCCCCATAAACGCCCACACCGTCCCCACTCCTACACCACCATCACCACAGATAAATAGACAACTATTTGTTATATTCTTTTGGTTTCTCTTCAGTTATCATGTCTGCATCATGTTCTCTTCCTCCACCCTCCCTCATATTCATTCTGGGGTATTGAAGGTCTTTTCGATATTTGGTATATGTTTACTGACCAATAGTGTTGTTCCGATTAATCGATTTGATCGATCATCAGTTATGCCTTTGATCTAATTATTCGATTAAAAAAATGTCATGATCGACTTTACTCGGTTGTTGAAAATGATGGCTTATTTCATTCTCTTGTACTAAAGTATACAAGAAAAAAAAAGAGTTATAATTGTGCAACTAGTAATCATATATTTATAGCGGTTTTCACAACTTATTTTTTAAAATATATGTTGGTCAATTTTATTCTGTTCCTTTATTACCAGAACATACTTGAAATGTGATTCTTTCCTTCATTTTAGTCTGAGAAAGGCTTACACTTGTCTTTAAATGAATATCACATTCCTTACTACCATGACCAATGTATACCAAATTTACTACCATGACCACTTTATAACACGTTATACAACACATTTACTACCACCATTGCCAGTGTATACCACATTTATCACATTTATAACTACCATGACTAATGTAAACCATATGTATTACTACCATGATCTATGTACACCACATTTATTACAACCATGAATACTATCACTACAGTCTTCTAAACTCATTTCAACTGGAGATTTCGATAAACTTCTGAGCAGAAGCTGTGGATGTAGCCAGACTGTGGTTAAACATTTTCATGTTGAATCCAGTGGCTAATGGAGTAGATCTACATTGATCATATACTGAATAGGGAGCCAGATTATTTTTTTCCTCTAATTGGACTCACAACAAGATTATTATTTTCGAAGAATATGAGAGAAGGCTGGATTATTTTTTTTTCAACAATTTGAGGGACTGTTTATTTTTTTACCCTCAAGCCAGAGCCAGGATATATTTTTTTCAACAATTCAAGAGCCAGAATATTTTTTAAAAAAAACCCCCAGACCCCCCCCCCCCCCCCCAGAAATCAACAAAATGGTCGGTACCTTAGACCCGTCACAATACGAGCGTATTGTAACTTTTCCAAGCTATCTTTTTCTAGTAAAGTACATCCATCCCATGTAATGGATGCATATTCCAATATCGGGCGCATATAAGACAAGTATATCTGATTAAGTGTTTTACGCGCTGCTTTGTATTTAAGCATTCTCATTAATCCAAGCACCTTTGACGCAGAAGCAGCACTATTTTTAATGTGTTCCTGCCATTTACCGTTATTACTCAATGTTACTCCTAGATGTTGATGATTATCAACAAAGGTTAGCGGGACATTGTCTAGATATAAAGTTGGAAGACGATCATTATTGCTTAAGGAAAAGAATATTACTTCTGTTTTGGAAGGATTAAATTGCACAAGCCATTGCTTTGACCATTCCGTAATCATGAGCAGGTCATGATTAAGGATTCCTTCCATGTCGTTTATACTAGAAGTTGAGACTCATAACGAACTGTCATCAGCAAACAGACGAGTTATACTCAACATATGTTCGACAATATCATTTACATATATCAAAAATAAAATAGGACCCAACACAGAGCCTTGAGGAACTCCAGCAGTTAGTGTTTTTGATTCGGAGGTTGCAGATCCGACGCGGACTCTTTGAGATCTGTTTGAGAGATAATCAGATATCCAAGCTAAAAGCTTGCCATCAATACCATATTTTTTAGCTTAAACAAAAGACCTTTGTGCCAAACACGATCAAAACGCTCTAGATATATCATAAAATGAATGCATGAAATGTTTAACATCGAAGCCTGACCATATATGATGGTACATGTCGATAAGTTGATATGTAGTAGAATGGACCAGGATTGATTCCCTAAAGATAAGATCTAACATAGGTAGAAAATTATACACAGGTTTAAATACTATTCTTTCATTTCTTACCAACACAACTTAATAACGCTATTGGTCATATTTGTAGGGATACCTTGGGTCTGACTTTTTGAAAAGTGCCATGACCATAGCACATTCATAAATCAGGGGAAAACGCACAGAATATGTAGAGGTTTTGAAATCGATTTGCCCGTTCCTTTACATCATGTGGCTTATTTCATCCTCCCCATATGCTTTATTTATGTTTAAAATCTTGATTTATTATTGGATTTTGACGAAAAATAGGTAATTCAACATTAGAATCATCAACTGATGATATTGAAACAAAGTAATCATTCAAACATTTCGCTTTTTCTTGATCAGTTATTGAGTATGACGTTTTGCCATTAGGTCAGTCTGTTTTTAAAGGTGGGACTAGTTTCCGAGTTTTTGTTTGACTGATAAAATATTTAAATGTTTCTAATACTGCCATCTGCCGTGAATATGTTTCAGTAATTATATGTTAAACTTATCAAAGAACGTTCCTTTAGCGTGGGATTTTTAGAATATTAACTTTGTTTCGTAGCCTTTTGTATGCAGCTATATCAGCCAGTGATTGAAACGCCGTTGCTTTAACTTTATGACGGTCACGCTGTCTGACACACCGTCTTATTTCGGAGTCATACCACGTTTATCCATTTGGTGCGAATTGTTACGTTTTTCGATGGAATACGATGAAATTTTCACACGCAAACACTGAGCCAATCGTTTTGTAGAAAGGGACCAGTTTTTTTTGATGAATATATCGTTGAGTTTTCTGAATCGGCTTTCTTATAATTCCAGACCCTTCGGGTATAAGTTGGGTCGAACATTGAACTATACTGAAAACATTAAGTATGTACAACAACAAGGTGGTCGCTTATATCATGTGGTATGTTTAAAATTCCGGAATCAAAGGGTTTGAGAGAATCAGAGATAACAATGGGGTCTATCAACGTAGGGGGAAGAAAGATTTGTTACTCGAGATTGGTTCATTATGATGTTTGTCATATTATAAGCAGCAGTATGTCCCTTTAAAAAAATGTTTATCAGTGTTAGTTGGTTCTCGTTGATATCACCAGCGAAAAATGTTGTTATTCGATAATTCGTATGCCTTTTCTTAGCTTATGTTAAGTATCCAAAAGATATAACTCGAATTTGGTTTTCGATAAACTGTACATATTAAAAAATGTTCGGTTTTATCTTTAATTTCAATCCAGGTGAGCATGGTAGTAAAAATTCTAGTTCTAATACACGTCTTGAAATATTTTATTCGCAGTATACATTAGTAGTCCACTAGAATATGTGATGTAGATTTTCGAAAAATATTGTTATAACCTTCTATGTATAATAAATAATAACACTATCACTATAAGAGAATTGTACTTAGTAAAAGTGAAGTGGGTAATCATATTACCCAGGGGTGTGATGAGATGAAAGGGAATCAGAAAAGAATCACAGTGGTCATCATTCTATTCTTGAATTGTCTTAAGTTCAGCTGAAAAGAGAGAGGCCTTGTCAGTCAGGTGGCCTTTATGATGTAGTTGTGAACAACAGCTGCTGCAGCCACCTTATATCCCATCTTTAGAACCGTTTGTGTATATATGTTGAAATATACTGTATTTCGATTTAATTTCATTAAATTGCTTTGAAAGACAGTAGGGTCCGGTACTGGATTTGTACTAGTACAAAGATCAAAAATAATTGTTGGGTGTTTCCAAAGTCACGGTGGACTTTGTGGTACTTTGCATTTGCAACCACATTTAGGTCAGTTTTAGTGTCTTAATTTTGGCCTCCGGGTTTCGATCAAAAAGAGATTCATAACTAGGATTAAAACGTATCGAAAGTTGGGTTTGAAGGGTAGGATTGTAATTTAATGCATCATTGAAGGGCCTTATTTGTCCCGTTTATGAGACAGTGGCTGTGCATTAGCTTCAACATTAGACTTTTCGACTGGTGATGTACGAAAGGCACCCAAGACGAGTCGTAATCCTTGATTATTTATAGGATCGAGCATCTGCAAGTACCACTGCGAGATGATCCATATACTATTGAGCCGTAGTCCAGCTTGGATATGATAATAGATCTATAAAGTTATAAAAAGTACTTACGATCTGCTCCTCAATTACTGTTTGCAACAAATTTAAGTTAAATTAAGAGATTTAAGGCACCTGGCCTTCAAGTATTAAGGTGTGGTGAACCATGCTGTGTTAGATGAGGGTCTTCATGATGTTTACCTCGTTGACAAAAAGTGCATATAATTAGCTTTAGATTTAGAAAATTTAAACCGTTTTCATCGACCAGGTCTGAAGTTTATTGTGACATTGCTGAAGTTGGTCTCTCAACAGTGTTCTATGTTTTTGAACGATAACTATAACAAAGAGCAATCCACACCTGGATTGATGCATTATCATTACTGTTAATTTGTATAATAAAAATGGTGACAGAGAGTATGCTGCCTGTGGCACACCCCTCTTCCTGTTCATTCGGACACGAAACTGTATATCATCTAAGAAATTCCTCTATAAAAATTGGTAATCGGCCTCTAGACCAAGGTCATAAAGATCATTCATGATACCGCAATCATGCAGTTCATAAGCTTTCTCGAAGTAAAAAAATTACAGATGTTCTTTCTTTACGAAAGCTTTCAATACATGATTAAAATCGAATGAGATTGTCTGTTGTGCCTCGTTGACCGCCGGAATCCACTTTGATAATTTGTTATCAGTTTGCTGGACCTCCAGGTACCAAACGAGTCTCTCATTAATCATTCGTTCCATGGTTTTACATATACAACTCGTTAAGACAATATGGCCGATAGCTTATTGGGTCCGTATGATCCTTTGCAGGTTTGGGGACTGGCCTATATAAAATATAAGCTAATTATGATAGTTCTATGAACTCTATAAAGAAACGATTTTTTCAGAGCTTGCCCTTACACGTCAATTAAAATGAAAACATATGACCCCTGGATTGAGCCTAAGCATACAACGTATTGAAATAGTATTCTCGTCTGACAACAATGATATTGTTGGAAGCTTCATCTACAGGAACTAGACACTGTTATTATAATTATTTAGTATGATGATTTGAATTCCCTCTTCAGATGAAATACATTGTGGAAATGATCGCCGTGGAAGCAGAAAGGAATTGAAATGTATATGTTTTTCGATAATTTCAAAAATTGTTTCAACTATGCAGTAAGATTGCATTTTTATCTGTGCTATTGGGTTTACACCAGTTAGTACAATACATCTTTTATTAATCAGCAACTTCCATTGCGACAGGCATTACAAATCAATATCCGATGGAAGGCAATAATTATAACCTTTGGCAATAAGCTGATAAGCCGTATATCCGCAATAATATCAGACCTACCAGTGCTTATATGAAGGCAGGTTCATAACACAATTTAGAATTCTGGCATTTTCAATCATGGATTAGAGTCTGGATTTGACGATACCTTAGACTTTCCTACACATAGTATGCCTCTCATGATTTTCCGGTCAAATAATGTAGGCGCAAACCAAACCTACAATGAGGACAACTCTGACAATGAAATGCATATTCCGCAACGTTTGATGTAGGCGCAAACAACCTACAATGAGGCGACTCTGACCAATGAAATGCATATCCGCAACGTTTGATGTAGGCGCAAACAACTTACAATGAGGACAACTCTGACAATGAAATGCATATTCCGCAACGTTTGTTTTCAATGGGAAGTTTGATATTGCTGATTTTAGACACATGGACAAATTCATTCTGACCAACTGCGGATATTATCTAAATTGAGTGCTATGTAATGCATATTAATTATAAATCTCCTCGGCTGATCTGAAGCTGTTTCGATGTCGAGTGATAAAGATCGCTCTTCGATGTCGATGATAAAGATCGCAGTCATTGCTCGTCTTTCATTGTTTCATTCGTTCTTTAAAGGTTTGAATCAATAAGGCAGTTACCTTATTTCCGACAAATAGGACTACAGTTCATTGCATTATATTAATAGAAAGTTTGCTTTCGATATAAATGTGAGAATCAAGGTCGGATCACAAGGCTCGTCATATATAAACGGTGTGTGGAAAATGAGGTAAAACACCATACAAACAAAACCAAAAGAAGGCTTCAAGAACCTTCATAGGCATAGTAGTTTTACCAGACTTATTTTGTATAAATTCGTACCGGTCATTCAATTTCTAATGCATCCATAAGATAAAAACGAGATACTTTGTTTTGCAGGTTCATTATCAATGTATTTCAGTATTGCGTGAGCTCATCCGACATCGCCTTCTGGCACAATCCAA